>OX439011.1:28024054-28526554 GCA_949316495.1 Amphiduros pacificus
TTTGAAATTACACAGCCTCTTTATTGTATCTCCATCAGAATTCCAGTACAAGGGTACTGACATGATTTCCTGTTTCTGTGGATTTCTAAAAGGGTCTGATCACAGATATCGGTGGGTGGATTCATAATTGTGGTAGCTATCAAACTGACATTTGAATAAAATTGTGTCTGTTGACTGCTAGATGTTTGGTTTCAAGCTCAAGCATGGTATACTGATGATATTTTTCCTAACTTGTTTTGGATAAATTGAAAGGAACAGGTACGTTTTCCAATTTATATAGGATTAACAGTTGTCTATGACGTTGCCTTAATGTCAGCGGCAATTACCAAAGTATCTGAATTTGTGAGAGTATACCCAACATTGTTTATTCTGAAGTAGGATTCCAGATTTTTGAAAGTCAAAGCATAATCAGGTTTGATAGAATACAGTACCTCTGTGGCACCATTTCTCAAGAGTCCCCTTGGGATTCTGCCTTGCATTAGCATTGTGATAGAGTCAAGGACCATATCTGCATAGTTGTTAATTAGTTAATGGAACGATTTTGAAAGGACTGAAACTGCCTTCTGTAGGTTACTTATTTGTCGATGTTGTAACACCAAATTCATTGCCTTGAATCCCGCACTGAAGAAGCCACTTAATAATAGCAGAGGTAATAATGATAATAATAATAATAATAAACATTTATATAGCGCCATATCAGACTATGTCTGCTCGTTGAGCTTTTGAAGATAATGTTTAGTATATAAATAAGTTTTAAGTTTCGATTTAAATTTGTCTAACTTTCTGCAGTTTTTCACTTCAAGGGGCAGGGCATTCCAGGTTTTGGGCGCATATGATGCAAAAGCATGGTCCCCATATGTTTTCATATTAGTTTTTGGTACCATATATTCATTATTATCTGCAGACCTGAGGGATCTTGCTCCATTTTTAGGTATCAATAGCTGTGATAGGTACCCAGGCACACAATCATTCTGTACCTTCCATGTCAATAATGCTATTTTAAAATCTATTCTTGCCTCCACCGGCAGCAATGTAATTCCATCAGCTTGCCAGTTATGTGGTCATTCTTCCTCATTTTCCCCACTACCCTGGCTGCAGAGTTCTGCAATTATTGCAATTTGGCTATTTCACATTTAGGCATTCCTGTTAACAAGGAGTTACCATTGTCTAGAGTTGATGTAACAAATGCATGTGCCAGGGTATTTGCAGTTTTTTCATCTATACAATTTCTAACTTGTGATATGTTCTTTATATGAAAAAAGCCATTTTCACATATTTTCTTATTTGTTGCCTCAAGGTTAATTCTTGAACAAAGATAACACCGAAGTCTTTGACTCTATCTGATCTTGATATTTTTTATCACCAACCTTGATTTCAGATGGAATTTCTCCATTTTTAAAATTTGAGTTTTTTCCACAAATGATCAATTCAGTCTTACCATCATTTATCTTCATTTTATTATCTAGTAAAACTTTTTTAACACTTTTTATACATCTTTCCATTTCATCACATAATATTTTAGTGTCATTTTCAGACTTTGGATCCAAATTTATGTAGAGCTGAGTATCATCTGCATATATATGATGTTTCAGCCCATACTGTCCGATGATTTCAGCCAAAGTTCCATATATGTTGTGAATAACATGGGACCCAGCACAGAGCCCTGGGGAACACCATAATTAATATCCATATTTTCAGACATTTTCCCATCAATAATAACACTTTTTTTCTGCTTGACAGATACGATCTAAACCACTCCAGTGCTGTTCCCCTAATACCACATCTGTGCTCCAGTCTATTTAATAATATTTTGTGATCTATAGTGTCAAAGGCCGCAGAGAGGTCAAGCAATGCCAACATTACAGTTTTATTGTTATCAATATCCATTAATATATCATTTTCTACTTAGCAATGCTGTTTTAGTGCTGTAGAATTCTTTGTATGCTGATTGGAACATGTTTTGAATGTTATTAATCACAAGATGATTGATGAACTGTTTGGCTACTGCTCTCTCAATGAGTTTGTACAAGTAAGCCAGATTGGACACCAGTCTATAATTCTTTTTCAACAATTCTAGTCCCACTTTTTTAATTAATGGTCTAATAATGGCCAACTTTAAAGAGTCCGGCATGTTACCAAGTATAATTGATTTGTTAATAATTGCTGTTATTATAGGCAATGCTGTTATTATAGGCAATAACAGGCTTATTCAGATGGAAGTTATAATCACCAATAAAAAGAACATCACGCTTATAGGCACTATAATAAGATAAAATTTCAGAGGATTCCTCAAAATATTGTGCATATACATATATTGTGCATATCTATTCTTGTCAGAGGGTTCAGGCCGGTATATAGTGATAATAGTATGGGTTTTAGTGTTAGATTTTATAGGGATTTCCATAAGTTCCATTGTAGATAGTTTATGATTATGATTGATTTTAGTAATATCCATCACAGCCCTATGTATGGCAGCCAGGCCGCCACCTGACCTTAGAGCACGAGGTACATGTTTTACTTTATAGTTGTTCTTTTCTAATTTTGATAAGAAATAATCTTATTGGGATAAGATTAGTTTTCATTTGTCTCATTAATCCAGGTTTCAGTAATGAAGAAGATATCAATTTTGTGTTCAACACTTTGAGCATTCGAGAAGGCAATTGATAGATTCTTATCTTTGAATGTTTGATTATTCCTAGCATTCTTAATATTCATTTCTTTAGATTCAGTTTTATTTAATACTCCATTATCATTGATCTTCATAACACCATCATATGTGGCGATATGAGCAACATGCCGTAATAATGGAGGTTTTGTTGTCATATACCTACTTTTTATTGTCCCTTGTTTAATGTTCCTTTTAACTACTTGGGCAAAAGTCATATTGTTTCTTGGTGCCAATACATGTCTTGAACACTGCTATCTACATACAACCTTAATAACCCATGGCATCTGGGTATTACAAGTACTGGGCTCTTACATAACATCTCCATGATCTTATCAAAGTTTTCCTGGTGCTTTTCAGTCAATAGGATTCGAGTGTTGCCTTTAGCGGCTTTCTTTGTAAGGGCATAGATTGGCTGTAATAGTAGTTGCAGGTTAGTAGATAGTCCATCAAAGCCAAGGCTAGTTTTAGGTGCTAATTTATCTATAATTGTGGTCTTGGTGGTCGTTGTGGTGCAGTCATTTATGGTTGCGCAATGACTGCTTCACTAAAAATCCTCCTCACTTTCGGGGTTGGCCTCGTTTCATGGTCTGCTGCCCGACCTGTCTCTCGGTTGGAAGCGACATGCCCTCATCTTCTTTTGCAGCTCGAGGCTCACATGGCCTCTCAGCACACATGGCCCTCTCACGTCGACTTGGCGTTTGTGCTTCTGTCACGACTGGTCTATCGTTGTTGGCTTCTCTCCCGTGATTGGGACTTACCGTTATATCTACCCTCTCATACAAGGAGCTTCTTCCGCGATCTTTCGACCTTGACCTCCTCTTTTGATTGTAGCTAATCGCTAGCATCTCAATTTGTTTTGCTAACTCTATCTTGATCGTCTCTGCCACATCAGATACAGCGAATGTCACCTGCTTCACAGGAGGTTTCTTCTTGGCCCTGATATCCATGGCCCTTAGGGTAACCATTATGGTATGATTAAGGTCACCACCTGCCATCTCCACTTTGCATATTTCGTCTGGCAAACTTTCAAAAATTTTGTCTTGAATCGCCTCCTCATCTTTACCTATGCGTTCTGCAAGGGGTCTGATCCTCATGACAAAAGCTTCACTACCACCTCTCCTGTGTCGATCGACAAATTGACCCACTGAGTTTTTCCAACTTCTCTGCTTTGGACCCGGTTGAAGTACTTAATGAACACATCTCTCAATGCCTCCGGGTCTGCAAAGTCTTTCCTGATCAACCACTTTCTTCCCCTCCCATCTAGGGTCAACTTAATTGTCCTATAATGTCCTCGTCTTCGAGGTTATGGGCCTCACAGTAGTCCTTGTATGTGACCCAGTGTGCAGCCGCATCCTCTGTCTCCCTGCCCTCAAACCTGCGGGGCAGTAAGATGTTGGGCCTCAACATGGTGGTTGGTCCATTGCTTTTGTTCTTTTCCTTCTCTAAACTTTATGTTGGATCCATTTTCGTTTCTCCACCATGTGGTATCTATGTTGGCATGTATAACACGAGGTGGGATTGGTGTTATTCTTTTTCTTTCTTGCTAATACTGACCACGAACTGACCACGAACTGACCAGGAAATTCATCGAGTCAAGAGTTATATACTGAGTGTGGCGTATGACTGATTGACAGCTGTCTCAATAAGGTATGCCCCAATGCCTTGACAGGGTAAGCCCCATTGCTTCTGTATTTTGCTATATGACAATACAACCATTATTGTCTCGCTTGCGACAGTTAAAGGTAAGACTAAGATGTCACTTTCCATCCGTCCGATTGCCCATCTGTTAACATTTAGAGCCATGAGCTTCATTTGGAGCCATGAGCTACATCTGTCAACATTTAGGCTGTGTTTCCATATGTGCAGTACGTCATGCAGCGCGTCATGCAGAGCATCATGCAGTGCGTCAATTTTTTCCGCACACCATACTGAACAATGCAGGTGTTTCCATGTATGCGTATTGCCGTCCGTAAGCAATTTGACGCATAGCCTTTCGCATAGGGTAGCGAATGAAAATCTGACGCATAGGGTGACGCATAGGTTTCCCATAGGTTGCAAGCCTAATTTTGGCGCCAAATTGAAAGTTTGGCCATGAAAACATCACAAAACTGACGCATACATGTGAACACTGCATGACGCTCTGCTTGACGCACTGCATATATAAAACCTTGACATGTCTCTCAGTTCAGCTATTACACAACATCCAACCTTGAAACATGGTAGAAATGTGCATCCTATAGTATAGGGGCTTGTTAAAATATTTCATGCTTGAATGAGCACTCATGCCTCAGTGAAAAATTAAATTTGACACTTAAGTTAATATGAAAGATAGAGCTGTTATTTTTTGCTGGG
This sequence comes from Amphiduros pacificus, assembly GCA_949316495.1. Classification (NCBI taxonomy): domain Eukaryota; kingdom Metazoa; phylum Annelida; class Polychaeta; order Phyllodocida; family Hesionidae; genus Amphiduros; species Amphiduros pacificus. The sequence continues at coordinate 28,029,075 of OX439011.1, forward strand.
GGATGCAACTTGATTTATAGTATTGGTATCAGTAATGATATTTATGCTTGGTTGACCAGGCATGCCTCAGTGAACACTTAAAAAAATATTGACAAGAATTTTATTCATCGGCTATTATTGTGGTTAGGATGATACATATTAATGCATAGGAGAGGTAACCAAGACATAGATAATGCTTCAGCCAATAGTCAGACTTTGCAGAAAAAACCTTGACGTGTCTGTCATCTTGGCTATTATACGACATCCAACCTTAAACTTGGTGGAAATGTATATTATAAGGTTTTCCAATGGGGCTTGTTGAAAAATTCATGCTTGAGTGAACGGTCAGGCCTGAGTGAACACTTGAACAAAACTGTGAACGTCATACTTGGGTGAACAGTCACACCTTAGTGAACAATTGATCATTGTTAGTTTAGATTAAAGAAATGCTTCAGTGAGCAGTCACATCTCAATCACCATTAAAACAAAACTTTGGAGAGTCTTTATTTTGGCTTTAATTTTATTTTTTTTATCAGAGTTTTTCTCACATTTCTCTGACTGATAACTCTATGGGTTTGAAGAAATGTGTATCAGAACTTTGTTCATTGCTCCATCTGGTATTTATCTTGTCAATTATCACTGACAAGGATAACTAGTGGGGGACTAGTGGGGGAGCCAGATGCAGACTTTTTAGGATTTTTGTGGTGCTGACCATTGACTCTTCACCTTGGCAATGCCAACTCTGATAAGGATAATTCATTCTTTCTATGGGTAGGCCCTTGCACCATATGGCATAGGTGTGGCTACAGGAGAAGCCTGTCATAACAGGGTGATGTTTAAACAGTTCCTGCAGGCAGGTGCCCTCCAGTTCTGTCAGATAGACAGTTGTCGCCTTGGAGGACCTAATGAGATTTTAACGGTGTACCTCATGGCAGCTAAGCTTGGCAGTAAGTTATCAAAATGATTTTGTTATATACAGTTGATTTAATGCAGTAAATTAGTCTATGATATAATGTTGTCAATCTTTCATCGATCTTTGTATTATTCCCTGGTTCTGTTTTGATGTGTGTGTGTGCATTGCCAATTCATCATTCATATTTGATTTGTGATTAACATGAGATAATCTAGCAGTTCAAAATCAGGCTTAAGATTAATCGATTTATCTAATCATTTGCAGTACCTGTCTGCCCACATGCAGGGGGTGTCGGCCTGTGTGAGCTTGTTCACCATCTCTCCATTTTTGACTTTATTTGTATATCAAACAGTTTGGATAAAAGGTAAAGTTTACCTTATGAATACCAGTTACATTCTTAAAGGATCAGTTAATTATGTTCCTAAGATATCGATTTTCATTTATAGAAATATATTTTACCACACTTTGTCAACATTTGTTCCACTGCAGAACTGTTGAATATATTGACCATTTACATGAGCATTTTGTTGATCCGGTGGTGATAAGGAATGGCTGCTACATGCCCTTGAAGGTTGGTTAAGTCTAAAATAGTCACATTAATCAGAGCTCTCACAATTTATATATATTAGCCGAGCCATTCATTGTACACAAAATTTGAATAACCTGACTGGATGCTTTGCTTAAAAATTCATGTATTTGCATCATTACATGCTTTGCTTTATCTTTCAAGTTTACGTTTACTTCTCACGTGACTAATACATACATTTATGTTTTCTTTATGTTTGAGATGATATCTTATGATTTATGAAAGATCAAATGAATGCAGTTGAGCCTTATAATAGTGTTTAGAACACAGTGTAGTGTCTACTTTGACAACATATATTTTGAAATATCTAAAGCTTTTGATAGCTTAAAAGACACCATAATGCTCTCATGTTCTGTAATAATTAATGATATAATTGCAATTGATGTTGATTTGTTACAGAGGCCAGGATATAGTACCGAGATGAAGGCTCAGTCAGTGTCAGACTATGAGTATCCTGATGGATATGCCTGGCAGAAGCTCTTTGAAGAAGGAAAGTTCCAGCGCCCACAGTAATGCACAAAACTGTACAACCATGAACAGCAGACGCGTTGTTTAGATTAATGAGCTGTTAATGATTAATGATGTATCAAGCAAAAACCCTGTCTCACTTTGATGAACACAACAACTATTATATACCATGATAGCAATTTATAATTATCATTGTAAAGCACCAATATATATATATATATATATATATATATATATATATATATATATATATATATATATATATATATATATATATATATATATATATATATATATATATATATATATATATATATATATATATATATATATATATATATATATAGCGCCATGAGCAAACATAGTCTGGAATTATTTTATTATTATTATTATTATTATTATTATAATATATATAACCATGAGGTATATCCTTCACTTTATCCCTAACCAATTTAGAATTAAAGCTTTCATAAGATTGCATTTTTGACTTGGAATGTATAATCAAAACAAAAATGTTTATGCAATTCCTATATTATGTGTCTTAGGTTCATTATATGATGCTATAAAACATTTCGTTTCTCACTGTAATCAAAGTTGTAAACACAAAATTAATTGTCACAATTTCCCAAACCCATGGGTAACATCGACATGTTATCTAAGATTCCATTATCTTACACAATATCTGACACTTTAATCTGATTACAATTACAACCTGTTCATCTCCAAGTCAGGGCTATAACCATGAGAGTAAAGGACAATCCCCTCCATGCTTACCATATGATCAATGATCAATATTTTAACAATAAATAGTGGGTGACTAGCACGCAGTCCAAGGAAAGCATTAGATCTTAGTGATATTGGATATTCTGGAATCGCACAACTATTTCTTGCTGTCTGAAATATATGCAATATTTATTGAGAAAATCCCATTTTGATTACGCAACACGGAAGCCAAATTATAAATACAAAAAATGAATTCATATCAATAGAGTAGAAAGCAAGCCAGGGAGGTGAAGTGCGGAAGAGCCACACAGATCTTCGCAAAACTGTTTCTGTCAAACAGAAACAGTTTTAAAATACTTGTCACTCCTTCAGCATCATTTTATGATTCAAGCAATGTTAGTTGTTGACAGAATTTATAGAATTTGAGCCTAATTCTCACCACATAATTAATTTGTGTCAGGCAAGTGTAAATATGTCGTGTAACAGCTTCCAATCCTAAATGAAGTGAGTTTTTTAGTATTGGCTGTGAGGAAAGCTAGCACTCGTAGTGGAAATGCTAGCTAAAAGTATGAAGCACACATCGTACCAAAAATCATTTTCATTTACTGCCTTTGAATGGTTAAACATGCAAGAGACAGTAGTTTTTATTTCATGACACAAATTTTCTTTCAAAGAAAATTCATTCAATGGCGATACTTTTTATGACATAATCATACATATATCCTGTTTGAATATGATTGTTTGCATTAATAGGATAAAGCGACATATTTGGACTGAATTTAACAGCTCTTCTATATTTGCTAAATATCTAGATATGGGCTACTTACAGCTGTCCTATATTTGGCAACTATTTCTAGATATGGGCAAAAGGGAATTGCTGTCCTTTTTGCCTGGATATGGGCTGAGGGAACAGATGTTTTATAATTGCATATTTCTCTGTATATTGTCCTTGGGAACATATATCTTTACTATGAAACTGGTAGAATTGTTTTTAATTGTGTTTCAATGCTAAAATGTCACATAAATGCATAGTGGTATGATCACTAATTGTCCACAAGGGGGCCAAAAAGCCACTTTTCAACTTTTTAATGTAAAGATGTCTTAATTTGTACCAGAGTTGATTTATTAACTTTATAAATTTTTCCTTGGTTGATTGAAAAGAATAAAAAAAAAAAAAAAAACATCCATCTTTGTCGTAGTTCATTGCCTGATTACTCCTCCAAGAAATGGGGACTCCACTATGGAAAGTAATACTTGAATTGTTTCATGTTTCATATTTCTATAAATCTATTATCGTGTCAATAATTTACAACTGCAGCGTGAAATTTATCATAATTTGAAATTTATCATAGCCCCACCAGGTGGCCAAAATGAGCTGAAATTGAAAATAATCCCTTCAGGAATTATAAATTCAAAACACGGAACATGTCATTGATTATAGATAATTTTACATGTTTTGTATTGAATTGGTTTATTTATATTCACTCATCCGCACATTTTAAATCTTTAAAGTTTTATCTGGTATAAATATCTATCAGATAACCATTGGTATCTGTGCTGCATTGTTAAACTATTGCAGGGACACATGAGAGATATGGTGGTAAAACCTCTGAATGCCCACCAGGGGCCAAAAATCATCTGTGGTAAAATTTCTCACCTCTGATTGGTCAATACATGTTAGTGATTAAATATAAATAAGTAAATTAAATGAGTTAAAGAGTTCCATACCCTTCAAACATTTAAAAGTCTTGTGCACAGATTATTGAGAATTCGTAGTTTAAAAAGAAAATCATGTAAATTGACATTTGTGCTGCAGTATTAATAGTAAGTTGTTACAGTTAATTCTTCAAATGTCTACCAGGTGGCTTAAAATGAACACAAAGAAAATACTACCTTCTGATTGGCTAATATTCTCAGAGAATACTCTTGAGAATACTCCCGTCTGATTGGTCAATATTCAAATAGTGATTATGGCTGTTATAAAAGAGAAATCAGGACATTTTAAATATCAAATTTTTTATCTCATTGTGATAAATTTTTCACATTCTTATTGAAATTTATAACATTCATATACTTTTTAACACTTCTGCTACATCATTAAGCTATTACTGTTAATTCTTAAAGAGTCCACCAGGTGGTTTAAAAATGAACACAAAGTGGAAATACTAGCATCTGATTGGTTAATATTCAATAATTGAATATGTTAGTGATCATAGATAAGTCTGAATATCTAAATCATTGAATGGATTTAATAAAACTTTATAATTCTCGCACAGAATTGTGTAAATCTGTGTGTTCAAATGTGGAAGAAATTATTGACATTGGTGCTGCAATATTGCAGACCATGTGATCAAATCTCCAAATGTCCAGATGGCCTAGGTATTGCAGAAATAAGATACATGATCCTATTCTCTCACATCTTCATGCCATAAGATGCTACTAGAAAGAATGATGTTATCCATTTTAAGGCAGATTGTAAGGAGGATCATGATATTTTATGTTGGGCTGAGAATGGGCTGGAAAACCACATGATTTCCACATGGTCTGGTTTTCACATGGAAACCACATGATTTACACACCATGTGAAAATTATGTGGCAAAACACATGGTTTCACATGAATATTTTCCATGTGGTTATCACCAGGTGAAGAAACACATGGTTTCCTAGTGAAAACCACATGGTTTACCATGTGAAAACAAGACCATGTGTTTTCGACATGAAGCACATTTTGCCATGTTGATATCTGCACAAATGTGGAATTGAAAAAAAAAATCTTTTAGATGTCCCTGTAAAATACAGACATTTATGGTTATAGTTAATTGCAATAATTTGAAATAATCATTGTTCCTCCAAACCAAGATTAGTCAATCTTGCCATAAATTTGGAGTCAATTGTCAACTGTCACATTAGATAAGCTCATCTTCACAAAACTTTGATGTACCAGATATTGTCATCATTATATCTCAGTCTGATGGGATGCACCTGTGAAAGCCAGCTTCAAAGGAATCATCTAAGAAAATATGACAGCTTCAAATAAATGTTTTTTACAGAGTTACTTATGTGACAGATTGCAATTGTCAGCAAAATGACATATTTGGAACATATTTCTAGCACTGTAATAAGTTAAAAATACAAGTGTACAGATTTTTTGTTATAATAAACCTATTATATGTGTCCATGATTTCCTTGACATGACCGATGGTTGCACACTGTTTATTTGCTGATAGTTGATAGATACAAATATAAAAGTTGTTCAGTTACATTTGTAATAATATTTAGATATAATTAGAACAAAACTGTAATAAATTCTGCCACCTAATATTACAATGTGACAGCTCATTTGACAGGTCTTTCTTTCCATTCAATTTTGGTGGAGTGAGTGAGAGGTAGAGAGTAGAGAGCAATTATGAGTCATGCTGAACACAAGAGTATATATATTGGCTGCAAAATTCGTCACTGAGGGCCTGAAAGCAGTGTGCAATTTTGCATATGCTTTACCCTGTTGCCCTCTGGCTAAACAGTGAGAGATAGCTGCATGTAATAGATGCACAAGTGAGAACTGGATACAACAGTGAGACAGCTGCATAAATGAGATAGCTGCATAAATGAGAGATAGCTGCATAAGTGAGAGATAGCTGCATAAGTGAGAGACAGTTGCACATGTGAGAGACAGCTGCATATATGAGAGACAGCTGCATAGGTGAGAGACAGCTGCATAAGTGAGAGATAGCTGCAAATGTGGGAGATAGCTGCAAATGTGGGAGATTGCATCCCTTCCCAGTCGAAGACACTTGTTACATATATATTTAAAAAAGCATGAACGTGATCAGAGAGGAAGTGTGGCGAGATTTGAAAGAAAAATGCTACATGTGGTATTGGCCGAGTTCAAATTCGCCACTGTGCAATCTCGCTGTTGCGTTTTTATGTTGCCCTCTGGTGGACGCTAGACCAGTCTCCACTTCAGTTTTATTTTGCAAGTTTATGCAATGGTTTGCGCAATATGTACATTAGGAATACAGTGGTTTTCACTCATTTTGTGTCAGAATTATGATAGATATGAAATATTAGCCCCAATATGCCTGTATTTCTGTATTAGAGCTTTGTTTTCAACCATCGGCAATTTGACCTAATTATTGACCTAATTATTGAGCCAGTGGAGGTCCCACAAGGTTTTGCACAAAGGGGCCTTCACAGATAAATCTCAAAATATTTATTAGACAGCTACACGAGTGTGAAACAGCTGCATAAATGAGAGATAGTTACAGCAGTCAGAGACAGTTGAGAGACAGTTGCAACAGTGAGAGACAGCTGCATAAGTGAGAGACAGCTGCACATGTGAGAGATAATTACAAGCTGATGCAGCTATCTATCACAGTTATGATTGTGAGACAACTGCACAAGTGAAAGACAGCTGCATAGTTGAGGCAGCTGCACAGGATAGAGATAGTTACAAACAGTATGTGACAGTTACAACAATGAGAAATAAATAGCTGCATTAGTAAGAGATAGTAAGAGACAGCTGCATAAGTGAGAGACAGCTGCATAAGTGAGAGATAGCTGTACAAGGTGGAGACAGCTGCACAAGTGAGAAATAGTTACAACTGTGGGAGACCGTTATAACAGAGAGAAAACTGCACATGTGAGAGACAACTGCATCAGTGAGAGATATCAGCACAAGTGAGAGACAGCTGCATAAGTGAGAGATAGTTACAACAGTGAGAAACAATTATAGCAGTGAAAGATAGCAGCATAAGTGAGAGATAGCTGTACAAGGGAGGGACAGCTCCATAAGTGAGAGATAGCTACAACAGTGAAAGACAGCACCCTTTCCCAGTCGAAGGAACTTGTGAATATTAATGAAACTATCTTACTCTGACACAATGAAACCAGATACAATCTACCTTTGGACAATTATACATACAATATGACAATAATACATACACATGAATTTGGGTTAAATGTAAACACATGCTATTTTCGTTTAATACAAAAACATAGGTAAAGACCTTTGTGAACATTTTCTGGACATTGCTTCATAAATGATCATTAAAATCAGAGCAGACTTGAGCTAATGGTAATTTTGACCAATCAAAATTCATGTCATATTTTAAATTTGGCTATGTTATTCAAAATAGCAACCTGCTTGAGAACTCAGTGACAGCTATTAGATTTTTGACAAAATCGTAACAATGGAAAAATATTGAGCCCAATGGAAAATAAAGTAATTCCCCTGAATTCTTGCCACCTGATAGCAAATTCCACCCAGTATAGTGTCAGCATGTTCAGAGGAGAAAATCAAAATTGACAGACAAGAATGATAGTTCTCCCTATCACTCCAGAAGCTATGCTTTGCATAACTATAAACATAACCCCATGGGGTGATAGCTCTGCTGACTTGCATGAAAACACATGAACTGAGATAAATTGGAATTAGCAAACAGGTTATGGTTTTTCATACAAGATCCCAATTCAGTTTGGATGAGATATTCATTGATAACTTGTAAATCATTATCTTGCTACCAATACAATATTTCATGCACAAAATTTGTGACCTAAAGGTCACTGCATTAAAGACATCACTAAGATTTGAAGGAATCTGAAACAAATATGAATTACTTTTAATGGCTGAGATGTTTCATGTAGTTTTAATTTCCTCTTATAGCAGGTTGTTGAGATATGCTCTATACAAAATGTGTGACCTCAAGGTTGCTGCACTAAGGTCAATGGTGACATCACTAAGATTTTAAGGAATCTGAATCCTCACCTCTATATCTACCTCTATATAAAATATGAAACATATTACTGATAGTTTGGAGAAGAAGATTTTTAAGGACGGACGGACGGACAATTTCCCCACTCCTAAAGCTCTGCGACTTCAAAGAAGTCAGCAGAGCTAATAAAGAGGTATTAGTCGACGTCATAACAACATTGCAAATCTTCCAATTCAAAATCTCGCTTGGTTCCCAACATACTGACGCTCCTGGCAAAACCTGGGGGGTCTGCCCTGTCAATGGATGACATGCGCACCACCGCAGCCGACCGCACAGACATTCTCTTCTGCTTGAAGGTGTTGACTTTCTCCTCCAGCATGTCAACCTTTGATCGGGACTTAACTGAAATGATGGAATCAGTAGATAGCTGTTGGCCCCTGTGTTTCATCATGCTTCGTTTGAATGAGACTGGTAAAACTGGGGTGGACTTTGCCCCCACAAAGCATCTTTCAGACTTTGTGCTAGCACCTCTTTGCATTTTCTGCAGACTGATTTCTTTCACTGAGGCACTTTTCTTTAATTTGATGCTGCATTGAGATTTGACTGAGGCCCCGCTTGATGTGGATTTCGCTGTCCCCACACTGGTCACGAGAGTATCAAACAGCTCTCCAATCTTCTCCCTGTCTCTCTGGACATGCGCATCTAGGACTTCCTCTTGAGGTTTGACTGGAATTCCCACCAGGTGACTTTTTATCAATGTTCCCTTCAAGATCATATCAACACAGTTTATGTATTAATTAATAATTACCACTTAAGGAGAACAGAATTCAGCATTTAAAAGATTTTGAAATAATTTCTATGAAACAAATGACAAATGAAATCAACCCTTTTTTATACTGCCATTACATTTGCCTGCATTACAACAAACTTCATGACACAGATCTAGACACAGTTCCCAACGTAGTAATGATCACACTTGCATTATGAAGTGACCTAATTTAAATTTATTTTCACCTCACTGAACTTGGCCAACTTATTCATTAATTACCTTGCCACAATATTTGGAGTCCAATCTATTTCTTACCTTGTCATCTTGTTCTACATAGATATGGTCAGGGTCAATGGCACTGGCTGCCATACCAAATTTGTGAAGTGCCCGAATGCTTTTTGATAGCTCACTTGTCATGACAACAGCCTCTTTGGGAGAAATTTCTTGGCCACTAGCCAGATAATGGCTCAGTTTGATGTTTGCTGGAAAACATCGTACACTTAATGAAAGTCAGAATTTAAAAAAAACAAAAAACAAAAAACAAAAAAAAACCCCAGAAAACTGAGCCCCGGGGTTCCTGATTTTAACCCGCAATTGCTGGGTTTGAATTGAAAACCCCAGAACCTGATTTTGTGAAATATTCATGGCTGCCCTCAGGGGATTTAGGACTAGCTTATATATTGATACCCTGACTTTGGGATGATGCAATACGAAAATGATTGGAGTTGTGCATTCAATACCCAAATAACATAACAAAAAGTAATATGCATGTTTTCATATTTTATGTTTGCTAGTATCAGCTGGGACCAAGCTGCATGGCTGACGTTCTTATATTGATTGGGTTAAAGTTGCAGGAGTGAAGAGATTATTTACCTCTCTCCTGGCTGACGTTCTTATATTGATTGGATTAAGTTGCAGCATAAAGGCGAAGAGATTATTTACCTCTCTCCTGGCTGACGTTCTTATATTGATTGGGTTAAGTTGCTGCATAAAGGTTTAGAGATTATTTACCTCTCTCCTGACGTTCTTATATTGATTGGGTTAAGTTGCAGCATAAAGGTTTAGAGATTATTTACCTCTCTCCTGGCTGACGTTCTTATATTGATTGGGTTAAGTTGCTGCATAAAGGTTTAGAGATTATTTACCTCTCTCCTGGCAGACGTTCTTATATTGATTGGGTTAAGTTGTAGAATAAAGGTGTAGAGATTATTTACCTCTCTCCTGTCTGACGTTCTGATATTGATTGGGTTAAGTTGTAGAATAAAGGTTTAGAGATTATTTACCTCTCTCCTGTCTGACGTTCTTATATTGATTGGGTTAAGTTGCTGCATAAAGGTTTAGAGATTATTTACCTCTCTCCTGTCCATTTCTCCACACTCTGCTGAATGACGATGAAACATTGTGAGTGGCTACAGTTTGCATTCTAGACACTTCATTGGACCTGTAATAAAAGATTTTTTGCATTGACAAGAAAGAAACCACAAAATATAAAAATCTCCATATATATTTCTGAAAAAAAAAAAGATTATATATTTCGTTTTCAGTATATGGCGGGTTCGTCTTCGTAGATGATCTAAGAAAAAACAACTAGTTTCGACTAATTTCGTCTTATCAGTGGTGTTTAAATGTACATCTTGTTTCCCGCCTATATACCTTATTTGCTTCTCCACCTGGACAGGGGTGGACATGTGGAGAGGATATATGAAAAATATACTGTCAATGAAATGTCACACATTATCACTTTGAGTATAAATTTGGTTTTACTTACTGTGAATTACTGGACAATGATGTGAGGATGATGAATATGGGGTTAAGAGCGGCGTGGGCGGTGGTGTAACACAGGGCAAGCCACTGGACCACTCCTCTGTCCTGCCAGAGGCGAGACACTCTAGCATCATAGGCTACAACAGAAAACTTTAAAGTTGGGGCCAAATATCTGTTTAGTCACGCACAGCTATCATTAGGCCCTCTATCATGTGGTCCTCTTAAGTCAGCTGTCGTGTGATGCCATCTATTGTGTGACTCTATTTAGTCACGTCTGGCGATGTATGTCATAAGAAAAAAAACAGAATGCCAATCTTAAGAAAGAAATTAATTGAGACTCACACATCTATAAACAAGGGTCAAATCTTTTTGAAAAAGTGGAGTTTCAACCTTGTAGGCCACAGGCCATGGCAAAATTGGTTAGAACGCTAGCTTTTTAGCACAAGTTCATTTGTGGTGATCCGAAGGTCATGAAATGAAATGATTGAAATGTTGAAAGTGATGTAAAACCACAAACAAACAAATCAACCTTGTAGAAGTTAATTTTAGAAGTCAATTTTAGAAGGGAAAAGTAAACTAAAAATAAAATAGGTATTGTACCTGCAATAGGTATAATGTACCCAAAATACATTTAACATGTTTAGGGAGCTAGTTTTTGGGCATTAGCAACAAATATAATTTACAGCATAACTTTTAGGGTGACATACAATCTGAAAGCAATAATAACTGTTATATTTCTGTCAGATATAATCTTTTGCAAATATCTTTTAATCTTTTACATTAACAAGATGTTCAGCTTGATTATTTTACTTAACATTTATTAGGGGGAAAGACATAGACTTTCATAATCTGGATTTCTTAACTTAACATCAGTTAGAATATCTTAACAATGAAATTTGCTTAACACATATTCAACAATTATATTATTATTTTTGGGGGTTGAATGCCGGTTTTAAACAATTCATATGTCTGAAATATGTTTGAATTGTGCAGTTTTAAAGCCAAAACCTTATGGTAACCAGGCAGAAACAATCATAACTATGTATTGATAATTTGAAGCTCCTGACACCTGAGCGGTGTATGGGGCCACAATATCGGGCTCTGTCTGTGTGTGCATGGGTTCATGGATCTGTCTGTCAAAAAAAAATTGTTGACATCTTATCAGTGATCAGGCTTTACATTTTTACCACAAATGCATCCTATGAAGGCCTAAAAAGGACGACCTTAGCTATGACCTTGACTTGGTCAAATGCTTTAAATTGTAACCAAGATCTTACATTGTAAGACATTTTGCTATAACCTGCTATATATTAATGGCACTGGCACTGGCCTACTGACCTATCATGCATATATCAGGTCTTATACCCCAGTAACATTTATTCCAATTTTGAACATTTGAACATAAGGTTCTTAGGCGATGGACTTTTTTTTTACAAAATCAGGGCACCTTTAGATTGCCTGATGTCTGGAAAAATGTGAGGTGTCCCATATCTAATGTGGTCACACTCTTGGCAATAGGACATCACTTCCTGGCACCCAGGACTTTATAAGCAGATGAAGTATACTTCAATAAATGACTACTTGAAATACTTTTATTAACTGTGAATTAGTGTAAGTAAAGCATTGTATCATTATCTAATAAATCATACATACATTTACACAGATATAAGTATAGGAATTAAGAAGTTTGGACCCTAGGAAAAAAATTGGTCACCCATGCGACTGAGGAAAAAAAATTGAGAATAGCTGAGTGACAAAAAAAACCCCAAAAAATTGCCAAAATATTTTTCCAAATTCCAAACATATTCTGAACAGTTCTTTAATTCTGTGATTTAAATAACTTTGCATATGTATTTAATTTCTGCTCGCATTTATTTTGATTTTAGGGCTGAATGTTTGAGGTTTTAACATGATTAAGCTGTAAGTATATATGGAGCGTACACCTATTATCGGTCCATGTCGGCCATGTTTTTAACATGTAGTTTCTGATAACGTTTTTGTATGAGAAGTGATCTGTGAGTGCATGGTAGAGTATAAAGATTTTCTTGGATTTTGCCCTTGGATTTTGCCTTGGGATTTTGCAAACTTATGCGAGCTTGATTTAAAAAAAATTAATACTTGTTTGATTTGGTTTGATTTGGTATACAGTTCACAACCCTTCTACTGTTCTTAGAACTGAGCATGTGCAGAACATGAACTTCCTGCTTACTGGCCGCCATATTGAATTTAAGTCGTTGAACAAAACAGAGAATATTTTAGATGCACATTTAATAGGGACATGTTTAACATTAAAACATTTTTGTATGTCCTGTTGAGAAAACAAATTATTATTCACAGTTTGCATGTATTATTAGTGTCTCAGTTAAAAAGCTTTGTTTACATGGGCGAAAATATGTGTAATTGACTGCACAAATATTACTCCCGGAAGTGGTGAAAGTGGGTGCTCTCTAGTGTTTGAGCGATAATAGGTGAAAGATCAGTGAACTGTATATTAGCCGCTCCACTTGGGTCTCGTGGGCATTTAACGGCTACACAATCTTACAAACAATATCTATATCAACTCTGGACTGATATACTGACTGTACAATAATACTTACTAATCAGAACGATAGGCAACCAGCATATAACATCAATGATCACCAGGCTCAGTGTTTTCTTGAAAATTGAAACCTCAAGGTGGCGCTGGCTTATTGTGATGGACCAATTTGAGCACGTGGTCCGAATACCAACTCCGGCTAATATGGAAAAACATAGAACATAAAGCAAGCCATGAAAACCTAAATGTACACCAGAGACAAATATCCATGTTGAAGGTTGTTTGAGGAGAGTTTCACTTAAGATACAGAGTTCTCCATTCATATAATTGTTTGTCTCAAAATAATGAATGGGTAGGATAGGAAGGATCGCCAGTATTGTACCGGAAGTCCAAACCACACCGGAAGTGGAGTAGACAATGACCTCTGACATTCCTACCAATCTGAAAGGACTTAGCAGACACAGAGCCCTATCAATCACTTGCAGAAACAAGAACATAACTGACCCGTGAAGACCCAGGGAACTTAGAAAACCAGCCATTTTGCACAGCATCTGTTGGTCATGAGGTGTGGAAATAGAAAAAATCGCGTGCAGTTCCTGATGGGACAGAATAAGAAGATACACGCCAGTCAGGAAATTAGCAGCAGTAATGTTAGCAACAAATACAGAATAGATTCCATACTTTCTTTGTTTTCTCACAGTCCATATGAAGACAGCTGCGTTGGAGAGTAGGACTATAATCGTCAAAAGCCAGATAGTTACTTTCATTGACAGATCCATTTTTCAGATATCGCTTAAACAATTGTAAAAAGTAAAGATTGTGCAAAAAATGTACTCATCCAAAACACAAAGCTCAATCTTGCATTCAAACGTCAAATTATGGTATATTCTCTATCTGTTGATCAGTATACCTCAAATATCTAAGGTCTCCCTGACTGGTATATCACTTCCAGGAGTTTGAATACTTCCTCCCTTTCAATTAATCAATATACTTCTATATTCCATGATCTTCCTTATTGGTATTCCTCTTTCAATCATTCAATATACTTCCGTATTCTAAAGTCTCCCTCATCTCTTTCAGTTAATGAAAATACTTCAATATCTTAAGGTTTCCCTCAATAATACTTTTCTTTCAGAAAGTTAATATCCTTTCAGTGATAAGTATTTTTCTGTAAATTAATATAATTAAATATTCCAAGGATCTCCCTCGGTGGTATTACCCTTTCAGGCATTCAATATACTTCAATATTCTAAGGTTTTCCTCCGTGATATTCCAAGGATCTCCCTAAAAAGTGGTATACCACTTTCGGTCATTCAATGTACCTTCATATTTTAACGTCTACCTCAGTGATATGTATATTTCTATAAATTAGTATACCTATATATTCCAAGGTTCTCCTTCATAATATATGATATGTTTGGTTCTTCAAAACATCAGTTTTCCATACCTGTAGCAGCAGTGGATGTAGTTATCCTTTTTGCTAGAATGAGTGAATTGTAACCATGTACATATAGTCCAGCAACCTTAGAGCAATGTGTTAATAAATGTACCATCCGGTTACTGCTACATGTACAGAGGAGAATAGTAGCAAGAAAAGTGATATGAATTGAGCTACAGCAAGGAGTTTCCATGGATACAGCTGCTATTTCTATTCTATAAATAGTTAGAGCTACAAGATCGTGACTTCACCTATTAAGGCTCCTTCATGAGTAATTTGGCAATAATAATTTTGATGATAATGATTACAATGAAAATGATCTTTAATAACAATGATATATGATAATAAGGATATATTATAACAACACCAATTATAGTTTCTTTGTAATATTTGCATTCTTTTGGGAACAATTTGGTTATATCAGGCCAGATATAAACTTGACACCGGAACTTATACTCTCCTTTGCATCGGGTTCAGTATATAAGGGGCGATCCATTTGATTTTTGTGGGGTGGGGTGGGACAGCAGTACTGGATGAATAAATTTTTTTTCTTTGGTAGGGTGGATGAATAATTTTTTTTTCTGGTGTGGGGTGGGTGAATAAATTTTTTTTCTGGTGTGGGGTGGGTGAATAAATTTTTTTTCTTGTTAACAATCCGTCATTAATTACTGGGCGGGGCAGGACAAAACTACAAAATATAAACCATCTAAATTATCAAGCAATCCATAAAGAAGATAGAAAAACTGGAAGGAGGTGGATGAATAAATTTTTTTTCTTTGGTAGGGTGGATGAATAATTTTTTTTTCTTTGGTAGGGTGAATGAATACATTTTTTTTCTGGGATGGGGTGGGTGAATAAATTTTTTTTCCAAAATCTCCCACCCCACCCCACAAAAATCAAATGGATTGCCCCTAACACCCTCTCCGATTATGGGATCAGATATGTTCAAATAGGTCTGTTCCATAAGCCCCGCCCCTTGAATGTATCCAACCGCACGTGCACGATGCGATTACGTAATTACAGTCTTTCAGTAGGACAGCACGTGCACGATACGATGACGTAACTCAAATCTCTAGCTAATTAATGAGCCCCCAAATAGTACGACATTTGGTCGTGCGGCGCTAGGCCTATATTGAAGAGGCCTAGTAAAGCTGGGTACGGAACTTACACTTCCGCAAACCTTCGTGCCTGATTCTTTTCCACAAAATAGAGAGGGTGTTCAGATCATTTGGTAAATATCGTTAATAAAATGCAGAAAGTGTCCTCTTTTTAGCGCCATTTATTCTGGGCAAAAAATACATCATATAACCACTGCAGTAATTTGTTGTATTACCAAAAGACAGTTGTTTTTTCGCTCGCGTTTGTTTTGCCTTTAGGGCTAGATGTTCGAGGTTTCAACATGATTAAGCCGTAAGTCTATGGAGTATACCCCGATTATCGGTCCATGGCAGCCATGTTTTGCCTCAATAGTTAATGTATTCACCAATAGATGGCAGTGGAGCATTGGTAACATGGTTGATTGAAAAGTGATTTGGATTTGTTGGAAGAGCTGAAATCTCGTTTAGCTTCGAGATTTTGCTGAGAATTATTTGTTTTCAACTGAGGAGTAATTTATGCACGAGGATTTCCTTATTTGAAGTATGACATCATTTTATGAATGCTTATTAATCACGTGGGATGAAAGATAAGCACTGGACCATTTCAAAACAAAACAGAGTAAATCAGACAGGAAAGAAGAAACGTCGTCGTAAGAAAGCTGAACTTTCAAGTAAGTACATGATTCTTTAGTTTCTGTGACAGTTATTTTGATGGTGTTATAGTGATAAATGTGAGTGGTTCAACATGATAAATAATAGTGATAGAGGTATTTTTAAAGTGGTTAGCACATGCCATGCTTCAACTTCAAGGTTCAGATCGAAGGGTTTGGGTTGGGTACTGGTCAAAACAACCGCTACCATATCAAGTGGACCGCGGTATTGAACTGTCAAATTTAACCGCTGTCAATCGGCTTAGTTTGGATATTTTATCAAAGTAAATTATTTACAAGTGTCAGTTGCAAATTTTAGTAATGATAAGCTACTTTTCGCCGTAATTATAGACCTCATGTTCAGCATATAATTCTGTGAATATTCTCACTTTTTACCCAGGCCCAACATTAGAACTACGCATTTAAGTTTGGCGGCCATTTAATCTTCCAAAACGTAGGGCTAACAACCGTCAATTTCGCGCATTTTGGTCTTTGTCAATCATTATATTATCCAACAAAACATGGAGAGTTGATTATATATGTGCTGTAGTGGGGTAAATCCATCAGTGACACTTGACATTATTTTATCTTATAAAGCGATGTGCGTATGTTATATTCTAACAAGATTTACAAGTCTATGAAGCTCTGGAGGTATCATTCGTGCCTCGCACTTCCCTTTTCAAGCTTCGCTATATTCGTAGGGCTAACAACCATAGGATTCGCGCATTTTGGTCTTTGTCAATCATTATATTTTTCAAAAAATCATGGACACTTGAATATATATGTGCTATAGTGGGGTATATCAATCAGTAACAATTCTCCCTATCTGCTCTCCCATATACGCTGCATTTTTTTAGCGCTGCGATCGTATTTGACCCAATTCTTTGCACACGGCACATCCGGGAACAGCGGTGACAGCCTGTTTGGGGCATTGTCGCCTCTGCCTTTCATCTTTCCATCGTTGTTTTTCTCAGTTTTGCCTTCGTAATGTTGACATAACTTACGTAAATTGCAATATACTTATATAAAGATAACACAACAAACACTATTTAGCGCTGACATCGGCATGTCAATGTACAATGTCAGTCTGAAATTTCCCTCCCATCTTGAAGCAAGGAAGGCGGAAGTTTACAACGCAACATCTTTCCCGTCATGCACTGCTCTCTCGCGCCAATTTCGTCATTTTTTCACGGACCAGCTAAAATTCCGGGAGAGCAGATAGCGAGAATTGACATTACTTTATCCTACAAAGCGATCATCGTATGTAAAATTCTTACAAGATTTACAAGTCAATGTCACGTCTTTGCGCACACGATCATAGCTTTCGCGCACTGACCTCTCTTCTGTGCCAAAAGATGAAGATTAATATATCGATCATCTGACTTGCGTAATTGAAGAGAAGGGCTCAACAGCTCAATTTTGAGTTGTCAATGATGTAAATCGGCCAAGAATTGACAGAGCAGCGCCTATGTTTATGTTTTTGTAAGAAGCTGGTACTCGTGCACGTGCACATTGTGACGCAATTGGGGTCAATGGGTGCAACTTTCATAACAATTTAGTTTTTACCATTCTTATAAACTTTTCTATGTAAAAAAATCCATTGTTCTATTTGTTTTATGAACACAAGACAATTTCAGAATTATCAGCCAATCCTATGGTTGCGCGAATCCTATGGTTGTTAGCTCTACTTCTACTTCGCCATATTCGCATTTCTACTTCGCTGTATTGGCATTTCCACTTTGCTTTTTCTCCCTTCTACTTAGCTATTTTCGCATTTCTACTTTGTTATTTTCGGCCTTCGTCTTCTAATCTTCTCCCTTCGCCTTTAGCAAACTTTTGGAAGTAGAAATGTTGATTGTCATTTTACTATTAAGCTATGAAGCTCTGGAGGTATCATTCGTGCCTCGCACTTCGCTTTTCAAGTTTCGCTATATTCGTAGTTCTACTTCGCCATATTTGCATTTCGACTTCGCTGTATTCGCATTTCCATTTTTGCTTTTTCGCCCTTCTACTTCGCTATTTTCGCCTTTCTACTGAATGCTATATCATTCTCATTTGTTGGATTTGTGCAAAAATATTTCCTAATATTAAAGATATGGCGCAGGAAACTGTTCATCTTATATTTCTATACAAAACAGTGACAATATAAGAAATTTACAGGGCAACCAAAATGTCACTTTTCTCAAAGATGATGTAATCATAAATGATAATTATCAACAATGAATGATAACGGCATGTTATATTGTTCACATTTGTTTGTTTTGTGCAAAAATATTAAAAAATTATCAAGGTATTGGGCAGGAAACTGGTCATCTTACATTTCAATATAAAACAGTGACAATATATGAAATCTACAGAGCACCCAAAATGTCAATTTTCTCAAAGATAATGCAATCATAAATGATAATAAGCAAGAATGAATGATAACAGCATGTAATATTATTCATATTTATTGGTTTCGGTTAGAAATATTTAATAATTTTCATGATTTGGGGCAGGGAACTGGTCATCTTACATTTCAATATAAAACAGTGACAATATATTAAACCTGCAGAGCATCCAAAATGTCAATTTTCTCAAAGATAATGCAATCATAAATGATAATTAGCAAGAATAAATGATGACGGAATGTTATATCATTCACATTTGATGGTTTTGTGCAAAAATATTTGATAATTTTCATGATTTGGGGAAAGAAACTGTGCATCTTGCATTTCTATGGAATACAGTGACAATATATGAAACCTGCAGGGTCAGTTTTCATAAAGATAATGCATGTAAAAATGAGAGTAAGAAAGAAGAACAATGATGGAACGTTATATCATTCTCATTTGTTGGTTTTGTGCAAAAATATTTGATAATATTAAAAATTTGGGGCAGTAAACTGTTCATGTGTAAAAACATTATGGAGAAAGATATGCAGGCTATTTTTTCAACTCAGGAAAACCTTCATAACATTTTTAATAATTATCCCTTTTTAATAATTTAAAGACGAGGAGAAAGCCAGGAACCTTGTCCATCAGGTTACAAGGTCTCATATTTCTAGCTATAAGGGAACCTAGTAAAAACTTTGCCGAAAAACTTTGTTCTTGTTCCTTAAAAGCATTTTGGAGAAAAGATATGCAGGCTTTTTTTTCAACTCCATCATAACCATCATAACTTTTTAAATAATTATCGCTTTTTAATAATTTCAAGACGAGGAGAGAGCCAGAAGCCTATTCTATTAGACTACACGGTGGCATATTTTTAGCTATAAGGGAATTCAGTGAAATGTTTGCCCAAAAACTTTGTTTTTGTTCTGTAAAAGCATTTTGGAGAAAAGCAAGTTTATTAGCAAGTTTTGGACAGGTTTAGGACACTTTTAGACAGTTTTGACCGTCCAAAACCTGTCCAAAACAGGTAATAGACAGTTTTGTCCGCCCGTCCTATCCAAAACAGGTTTTGGATGTCCAAAACCCAACCCTGATTTCAACTGTACATAATTTTCCAATAAATGCAATATACAGGCAGATAATTCATCTATTGTGTTCATTTTGTGCATAACTCCATAAAATATCAAGAATAAATGCTGTGTTTTAGAGAAACTTTTTGTTGTAGTTATTGCAAAATTGCTTTTCGTGCATTAAATCGCACGTGACACACTGAAATATGGCTAAGTCCAACAGCTAAAATCTGAAATTCAGCCTCCATTTATGCAAAGAATATTTGCAATTTAGTTTGTTTTACCAGTTTTACCAGTCCAAGGAATGTGATATTATAATTATACCAGAGAAAAACATTATAACTGGTATTTACAGTCACTGTGACCAATCAAAATCATAAAATGAACTCAGAGTCCATGGGAAAGGATGCTGTCTTTCACTGTTGTAGCTATCTCTTACTTATGCAGCTGTCTCTCACATGTGCAGCTATCTCTCACTTATGCAGCTAAAATGTGAAGGAATAATTATTTATGTTTATTTTAATTATCAGAATTCTTTTTTAGGTGAGGTGAACATTACAACAGTCCTAGAAGAAACTTGACGAATCAGGTAAGATATATTATACAAACTATTGAGAATGTCATTTTCTACAGTAAGCCTACAATGTTTGGCTGTACAAGAGGTAGCCTTGAGAGGTGATGTTGGTCCAGACCTTCCCGTTAATTTGAGAAGTTGTGTGGACCTGTACACCGAATGTATTGACAGAAAAAGCTATATTGAAGTTGAAATTTATTTCAATACCATATATACCATAGTACAAGAAGAAGATTTGGTTGGTACACAGTACCTTTTGTACCATGTTGGACAGTATTTCTTCATAAAACACCATGGAATGGATTTCCATATCCATTTTGATCCATTGCTACGCTACATTGATCACATCAAGGTATCTTTCACAGAATTGACTGTATCTGATGATTTTATACAGGCTTGCCTAAATGATGTCATTGTAGAAGATTTTGATGAACGTATGATAGATAGAGTCGAGTATACAGCTCAGGTGCCAGTTTTGGTAAATGATTATTCAATTGAATGAATGAATGAATGAATGGTTGCTTAGAGGCACATCAACCACTAAGGTTATTTAGTGCCTAAAAATGGTAAAAATGAATGAATGAATGGTTTCACATTAACACAATAAAGTGCCAAAACAGTAAAAATAGAAACGTAATATTGACTAGAAACAAAATGTAAAAGTAAATACAATATGTAGATAACACAAGAATTTATCAACTGTGAACACCTTTATATAATATCAATCAAATATAATAAATATGGATGATTTGTTTAAAAGACTTTATCAGTATGATGTTTTGCAGTTCTTGATAAATAAGTCAATGACATAAATAAACAAAAGCTCTGCCCTTAAAACTGATTATAAAGTCCTATGTGAGTTAAAAACAATACTATCACAGAAGTATCTACAGTATCAAATAACGTATGTAAATCTTGTACATTAAAATATTGAGTTCTTATAATATCAAAATCGATACACTCAATTAAAATATGTTTAATAGTCAAAGCCCTTTGACAACCAATACATTCCGGTTGATCTTCACCTTTAAGCAGATAACAGTGCGTCAAATGACTATGACCTATTCTTATACGGGTTAAAACTGACTCTTCTCTACGGTTAATTCTAATAGCACCTTTAGTTTTGCCTAGAATGGGCTTAATTTCATGTAATTTATTAAAAATAGCTTCGTTCCAGCGTGATTGCCATTTAGAACGTAAAAAAACAGTAATATATTTCTTAAATTCTGTATAAGGTATTAGCATATTTATTGGCCGCTTATCCAATGCTGCCTTGGCAGCTTGGTCCGCAGCCTCATTTCCAAGGATTCCAATATGACTGGGAATCCAGTAAAAACGAATCTCTTTATTTTCCTCAGTACAGAGTTTATGATACCGTACAAGGATATTTAAAATAAATGGATTTTTCCAATCCTTGGCTTTCAATGCTTGTAAACAAGACAAAGAATCAGAAAATATTAAAAATTTCCGATGTGGAGAAGTCTCCACATGATCTAAAGCTAGGTATAAAGCATGAAGTTCTGCAGAATAAATAGATGATTTCTTTGGCAGACGTTCTGAATAAATATGATTGCCCTTAACAGCAGCTGCAGCAGCCTTGTCATCATCAAACGATCCATCAGTGTATATACACTGATATCCAGTAAAGATAGATTTGATTTCATTATATCTATTTATATACAGGGATGGATCGGTTGAGTATTTCTTTAATTCCGTCATGGCTAAATTAATATTTAAAGTTTCATAGGTCCATGGAGGTGTTTCTGGATATTGAAATTTAGCTATTTAATTTGGATTTAAATTTAAGGATTGTAAAGATTCCTTGATGCGAAGGCCAAAAGTTGGTATTGTATTTGGTTTATTTTCAAAAAGATCAACATAATTTGGATTGAATATAATATCATGTGCAGGATTGTCTGGACAAGCTGCAATTTTTGCAGCATACTGAAGGGCAAGCTTTTCTCTTCTTAAATCAAGAGGCAGTTCATCTGCCTCAACTGCCAAGCTATCTGCAGGCGAGGTACGAAATGCACCAAGGCATAATCTTAAACCTTGATTTTGTACAGGATCAAGCATTTTAATATAAGATGGGCGTGCTGATCCATATATCATACACCCATAATCAAGCTTAGAACGTACCAGCGCTCTGTATAATTGCAATAAAATATTGCGGTCCCCTCCCCAATCGGTATGGGCAAGAACCCGTAATAAATCTAATGCCTTCTGGCATTTCTTTTTAACGTATTTAATGTGAGGAATAAAAGATAATTTCCTGTCAAAAATAAGTCCAAGAAACTTGGTTTCTTCGACAACAGGTATCCGAGTTTGACCTAAATAAAGATCAGGATCTGGGTGAACCTTCCATTTTTTACAAAAGTGCATACACACAGTTTTCTTTAAAGAAAACTTAAATCCATTATGATCAGCCCATTCTTGTAATCTATTTAAGTGTTGTTGGAGCTTTCGTTCTATTGTATGCATGCTTGTGGACCTGTAGCTTAAGTTGAAATCATCAACAAAAAGTGAGCAATCTGCTCCAGGCCTCATACAATCAACAATGCTGTTAATTTTAATAATAAAAAGGGTCACTGACAATATACTTCCCTGTGGAACACCCATTTCCTGATCAAAAGCATCAGAGAGTGATGCACCCACTCGAACTTTAAAATGTCTGTTTGATAGAAAATTTTGAATAAAAAGGGGTAAACGACCCCTTAATCCCATATCATATAAATCGCTCATTATCCCATATTTCCATGTGGTGTCATATGCCTTTTCTAAATCAAAGAAAATACTCACCACATGCTCACCTTTTATAAAACCCTCTCTTATAAATGTCTCTTAACGTACCAGGTGGTCAATGGTACTTCGAGTTTTTCTAAAGCCACTTTGTGCTACAGAAATATAAGCTGCAGTTTCCAAAAACCAAACTAAACGCTCGTTAATCATTCGTTCCATTGATTTACAAATACAACTTGTTAAAGCAATGGGACGATAACTATTTGAATCTGATGAATCTTTGCCAGGTTTGGGAATGGGAATGATAGTGGCTTCCCTGCATGAAGGAGGAAAATCACCGCTTTCCCAAATTGTATTAAAAATATCTAAAAGATGCCCAAGTGATTGGTCAGGGAGATGTTTGAGGATTTGGTAGTGAATTTGATCAGGTCCAGGAGCAGTATCATGAGATTTATCGAAAGCAAGTTTCAAATCTTCTATTGTAAATGATTTATTATATACTTCCAAGTTATGGGATATAAAATTTAGTTGGTTTCTTTCTTTTCTAGTTTTTATTTGTTGAAATTTGGCAGAATAATTATTGGATGAGGAATTTTTGGAAATGGTTTGACCTATTGTGTTGCCTATTTCGGTGGGATTTGTAATTAATTGGCCATTATGATTTAGATGTTTGATCCTTGCTCCACCTCCCTTCCCAGTAATTTTACGCACCATATCCCAGCATTTCTTAATTGGTGAACGTGTATTTAATTTAGAAACATAATCTTTCCAGCTTTTTCTTTTGCTTATTTTAATAATGTAACGGGCTTTAGCTCTCTTTATACGAAACTGGTGCAAATTATATTGAGTTGGCTGTCGATTAAATTTTTTCAGAGCTTTTTTCCGCTCCTTGACAGCTTTTTTGCACTCATCATTAAACCAGGGTTTTTCTTTAATTTTGGAATTTGGCTTTGATTTGGGAATACACCCATCAGCAATATCATACAATGTGTCTGTAAAAACTTGAAGAGGATCATCTACATTTTTAAAAATTTCTGGAGTTATTCTATTGAAACAGGATGTTTGAAATTTTGCCCAATCGGCTTTATGAAACTTCCACTTGGGGATTCGTTCGTCTGGTGGAGGAAAATGGTTATTTAAAATAATGGGGTAATGATCACTACCCCATTGATCTTCCTCTACTTCCCAGGAATAGTCTAAAAATAAATTTGGAGTGCACATGGAGAGATCTATTGATGTTAAAGAGCCTGTAGCAGGGTGTAAATATGTCGGAGAATCATCATTCCAAAGGCACAAACTATTATTATTTAAAAAATCTTCTATTATACGTCCTTTGGCATCTGTATTATTTCTGCCACCCCAAAGATAGTTGTGAGCATTAAAGTCACCAACTAACATATATGGATGTGGCAGCTGGGTTATCAAATTATTTAAATCTGTAATATTAACTGGCTCACTAGGTGGTAAATATATTGAACATATAGTTAATGTATTATGCAGGGTAACCCTAACAGCAGAAGCCTGTAGATGAGTATTTAATGTTACTTTACTTTGGGGGATACAGGATTTAACAAAAATAGAAACTCCGCCATGTGCTCGGTCCATAATATCAAATGAACCGACTTTATTATAAATCACATATCCCTTAAATGTTGTGGAATTATCTTTGAATTTAGTTTCTTGTAAACAAATTACCGATGCATTATATTTTTAACTCCAGTTCTGGCCTGTTTGCATCAAATCCTCTACAATTCCATTGTATGATATTGCCGATAGCCATTTTAAGAATAATGAGAAAAAATATATGATTTAGCATAATCACTTGTTAAGTTTACGATTATGCTTAGCGTGCACAGGAGTAAAATTCACATCTGGAGGATCACCTGTGTCCATCCTTTCCAAGGATTTACTTCTATTTATCTTACTTTTTACTTGATCTTTGCTTTCTTTTTTGTCTGATTTATGTATTGGTCTATTACTATTGATACTTTTATTATTGGATGATGTTGAGGGAGTTTGTGAAGAGGGTTTAGTGGATGTTGCTGTTGGTTGAGGTACTACTGGGATAGTGGATGTCGTGGTCTGAGTAGATGTAGCTGAAGATTTTGAGGTTTTTGTGAAAAAGGAATAATTTTTGTCATCGATTGGCCATGTAATTTCGGTTTGAATTGCTATTGATTTTGTTTCTTTAGTTTTTACAGAGCTGGCATAAGATGCCTTTGTTGTGTTATAACTTTCTACTCGCTTCCGTGCCTCTGGAAAAGATATATTTTCAGTGTGTCGTATTCGTTGAATTTCCTTCTCTTTTAAAAAGAATGGACAATTCCGCGAATACGATGGATGATTGCCTTGGCAATTGACACATTTTATTATATTTGAAGAACAATCGTCTCCACTGTGCTGAGCGGTACATTTTGGACATGTTTCATTACCTTTACATCGATCAGATCCATGTCCATACCTCTGACACTTGAAGCAGCGCAGAGGGTTTGGAATGAATACATCAACTCTAACGTTCAAATATCCAACTTTAATAGATGTTGGAAGCTGCGCTGCTTCAAATGTCAGAATAAACGTATTGATAGGAATTTTGACACCGTCCTTTTTTATAAATATCCGCTTGCATTGAACAACATCCTGGTCTTTGAGCTCATCCACTATCTCCTCCTCAGAAACTCCCACTAAATCTGGGCATCTGATTACTCCTTTTTTATTGTTGAGAGTTTTGTGAGCTGTTATAATAACAGGAACTGTGGCCAACATTCGGCATCGTAGTAGATTGTCCGCATGGCTTTTCCGCTCAACCTCAATCAATAATTTATTTCCCATCTTTTTAACGGTTTTTGGTACCCCGGCAATGCCTTGTATCCCCTTTGCAATTGCAAAGGGGGACATTTTTGCCAGGGTATGTTCAGCATCGGAACTTTCCGCAATTAAAAATCTAGGCCATTTTTCTATTTTGTTTGAATCATCGTCGCTGTCTATGTCATTCCTTGGTCGTTTTTGTTTGTTTTGCGCCATGTGTATTTTTTTATATTTCATCAGTTAGGTCCCCTACCCACCACGGAGCCCAACAAGGGGACGCCTTTCTGGGCCGGTAACTCCAAGCCCTGACGCCGTGAGGATACCCAACATGACATACTCTAAGAATAAAAACTCCACCCTTTCGGATTTTATTTATATCCCTCGATTGACCCAATCAGCAGTAATCTCCTTTCAGCAAATATTTATCAAAAATTTTTAAATTATTCCTAAATTTCAAACACTGAAATTATCATTAATAAAAATCTAATAGCCAGAATATATTAAAGGAAATATACCACAAGCCGGTTAAATCAGATCCAGGCATAATCTGATCTGCCTGTCTGGTGAACATTTGGATCCAAGACAGGCGTGTTGCCACTGGACCGGTATTACTGCCAAACCAGCCCAGTGCTCAGCCCATCAGGATTCCATATCCTCCCCGACACAGGTCGCATCCCACGGCAAACAGGACGCCCCATTAGTCGCCTTTTACGACATGCTGGGGGGCAGTGGGGCTATTCTTTAATCCCCGCACCCACAGGGGAGTATTCAATTGAGTTAATAGATCATAAAGCAGAGGTTACACTTAGCAAGTGTATGCCAGGTAGTGGTAGCTTAGGTAGATTTGTAGAGTTAGTAGATATGTTTAGATTCAGAGCTCATACATCATCATACAATTTTGAGGCAGATTTTGTAGTGAATGGAGAATCAGTTCTAGAAATGGTAGAGTATTTAAATGGTTGGATATAGAAGTATTATTTATAAAGTATTAGAAACAACAGATAGTAATAGTTTCATTAAAACTAGTTATCATGAGTTGGCAGAAAACCTTCAAAGAAAAAATAAATGATTATGTGATGACTTAAAATCAAATACTTAAATTTTTATATTATATATCATGACCAGTAATGTATTATTTGGGATATGTAATTGTAGTTAACATTAGATTAGATAACTATGATTTAACTTGAAATAATTCTTGGACCTAATACATTTAAGGCTTCATACATACCAAGAAAAAATTGTCTTATGTTGTAGAAAATATTTAAAAGCTTAAAAATTTCATTTCACATCATTGTACATTTTGATAAATAGCTGACACATTTACAAAGAAATTTATATATTTTTATTGCAAACAAAATTAAACTTCAGAATGGCCCAAGAAATAATTTCTGGAAATTTTGACCAAGGCAATATGGAATCTTTTTTTGGAGGCTTTCAATGCACTGCCATTGCTTACATTGCTCTCTTCATAGCATTTATGCATAGCCCGCCAGTGCATGAGTGGAGTTCTGTACATATAGATAATATATTGTACAATGGCAATAATTTGTACAGTCACATATTCTTTGAAAACAATTTGTTACATCCAAGATATTTGGGACATTAGGAATTGCCAAGTACATTGTCCACTTCTGATGGTAGTTCTGTAGAGGCCGAGTTACATTTAGACATTTTGTCAGGAAATATTGGATCACCTGGGCAAATAGAGTTTCAGACTGTAAATTTCAGTCAAGCTCTTGAAACAGCAATTAACATAAGTGATCACATTTTGATTACTATTGGAAGTTCATCCATTTCAATCATATGCCACCCCTCATCAAGAAACTATTATTTGTTTGATTCACATTCACGTAATAGAAGTGGTGAACTTTGTAGCAATGGATCAGCATCTTTGATACGCTTTGATTCTTTGCAAGCGTTGTGTAGTTTTTTAAATTCAAGTTTTTCTGGATTGGATTTTAATATTACTCCAGTAATTTTCCAGTTACATGATGCAAATGAAATGACAAATTTTAGAACAAAATCAACAAATGTAGGTATTACTAATCACACTTCAGGTAATTATTCAATGAATATAAGTGATGCTCAAGATGACATGGGCACTACTAAACCGTATATGAAGAAATTGAATGAAAACTTGAAAACTACCACTGTTAAAAAAAATGTAATAATCAATAGCAGAAGTATTATACAGGGTCATTTAAGTGATATTGATTTAGAATATTATACTGACAAACATTATGAAAAAAACTTTTCTTATAACAATCATACTTATTCTAAAGACCAATTGTTTTCAAATATGTTCATAAAAAGATCTTCAATTATAAATGAACATAGCTATGCCAATATAAATATAAAGGACCAAAGTATTTCTGATTTATCTCATGTGCAAACCAACCTGACAGAACAGTCATCGAAAGAAATAATTCATAATACGGACATGAATAGAAAAAAGAAACTTAAAAAAAAAGCATGTATTAGTACAAGTCGGCATTCTGTTCTTAAAGTAAACAGAAAAAGAATATTTACAGGTCAATTTGTAAATCACACATATTCAAAAGTGGGATTAAATGGCACACAAGAACATTTAGATTTTGATTTATATTTAAACAATGCAGAGTTAACTTATGAAAGATGCATTCGTTTAAATATATTGAATTCTTGTACAGAATGTCACTGTATTATCATTGGGAAATTTGAAAATGCACCTTTTAAGACTGATATTGAAAAGAAAATTTGCAGAAAGTGTTTATTAGAAAATACAAAAAATAGTACTTCTTCAAGAAATATTGCCAATAATTTATTTCCAGGTAGTGTTCCAAACTGTTTGCAAAATCTAGGTTACATTGAAAAGCGTATGATTTCTCAAATTCAGTGCTTCGTGACTTTGTTAGTTCTTCGAGGAGGCCAAATATCCGAAAAAGGAATGGCAATACATTTTCCATTAGATGTTCCACGTCATTTTCGTTCATTACCTTATCTTAAAGATGATCAAATGATAGCTATTGCCAAAAACAATAATTCTATTTCTACCTATAACATATACAAAAAGGTGGACATTGCTTCTGTACGTGAAGCCATGTCATGGTTACAAAAAAACAATATTTGTTACCAAAATTTGACAAATGATACATGTAATAATTCAAATTTTGAAGTGAATGAATCCAACAATTCAAAACAAAATTCTCAAAACCTAGACATTAATGATTTGGCTACAAATTTGCCTCAATTCTCAATAATACCCCTAGATTATTGTTATCCTGATGTAAATATGTCACAAGTGCTAAATATGAAAAAATATCAGTTGCCTGTATTATTTAATAACCCTGTATGGCTTGCTGAAATTGAGCACGGGGAAGAAATGGCTTTTCCGTGGTTATTTCCTAATGGAGAAAATGGAATAACAGCAAAACGTCGAGTTCCATTAACCATTTTAAAATATTATCAGCATAGATTATATTATAAAGATGGGCGTTTTCGTAAAGATATTCCTTATCTCATGCATGCAGTCAATCATTTTGAACAAGCAAAATTGATGTCTTGTATAAACATACATATGCGTATTACAAAGTCTCATAATTTTTACCAACCAACAACACTTCAGGATTTAAATAGGTCAAATGAAACTGCAGAAGCACACCAAAATTCCTATATGTTTATGAACAATATACGTGGTACAGCTGCTTATTGGGCAAATGAATTAAATAATTTATTGGCAACCGTTAAAACATTAGGTCCTCCAACATTTTTTTGCATTTTTTCATCAGATGATTGTCATTGGCCAGAAATTGGCATGTTATTAAGAAATATGAATTACTCTTCAGCTAAAAACATTCAGTCACATGCAAGTCATGTAATAAAAGATCCCTTATTAGCTTCAATACATTTAGAGAAGAGATGGAAAGCTTTACTGCAATATATTAAAAACTGTAATGAGTATCCCTTGGGTGGTAAAGTTATTGATCATTGGGCAAGGCTTGAGTATCAAAAAAGAGGTTCAGGCCATATTCATGCTTTTTTTTGGATAGAAAATGCTGTGTCACTATTATCTAATACTGCAGAAGAAATTGAAGAATTTATCAATTCAGTAATTAGTTCAGAAATACCCTGTAAAGATTCTGAACCTCAATTACATCATTATGTGACTTCTTGTCAAATTCATAAACATACAAAATCCTGTACTAGAAATTATCAATGTCGTTATGGATTTCCGCGGCCAGTAACTATAAAAACTCATGTTATACGCAATGCAAATATATCATCTCCTTATCATCGTGGACGCTTCTATGAAACAAAGCGTAAAAAAGAAGATGTTAATGTCAATGCTTATTGTCCATCTGTACTCAAAAGATGGAGAGGTAATATGGATGTTCAATTGGTTTCTGGAATACATGGATTATCATATTATGTTTGTGCATATGTAGCTAAAGCAGAACCAGATGATTTAAAGAAATCTCTTTCTGAAACTATTTTAAAATTATTAACTCTGCCAGGCCCAATTAGTGAACGTTACAAGATGATGAAAATTGGAAATTGTGTGTTAAAAACTAGAACGTTGAGTGCTCAAGAAGCCTCAGCAAGATTAGGAGGTTTACAATTTGTTTGGACTTCAAGAGAGGTCATATTTATAAATGCACGTTTTCCATGTCAAAGATATAAAATGTTAAAACCCAAAGAAGAACGTGATAAGTTACCACAAAACAGTACAAATATTTTTTATGAAAATATGATGGATTATTACATTCAAAGACCAAAGTCATGTGAGAATGTGTCATTGTATCGTTTTGCATCAATGTATACACTGTCAAAAAGTCAAGTTTTGCCAAAAAGTAATAATGGCCAACCACGTATAACTCTTTTAAGTGGCAAAATTATGCAATTGCGACGCAAACCACGAATTTTAAGATACCCAAATCACCAAGTATCTTCTGAGGAATATTTTTATTCCCAATTACTATTGCATTTACCACATAGAAATGAATTGACATTGATTGTACCATTTGCAACCTGGAAGCAGGCTTTTATAAATAAATACTGCCTTCTAGACATGTCAAATAACAAATTTGAAAAAATCTTTCATGATATAAAACGTGTTATCAACCATATACGTTGTACCCAAATTGATCTTGGTATCAATGGGGCACCCAATACACATGAAAACATTTCAAATGAACATTCTTTAAATATATTTCATGAATATAATATACCGATAGTTGATTCTAGCAATGAAATTAATATGTCTGAAGTTCCTGTTCATTTATGCAATGCTTCAAACATATTTCATGATATTCAAATTGCAAGCGTACCAAAAGCAGACTTGGAGAAAGATATAAATAAATTTACAATTAGTCAAAAAAAAGTCTTTGATATAATTCGTGAACATTTTGAAACCAAATGTTTAAAACCTTTACAGTTATTTATAACAGGCAATGGTGGAACTGGGAAGTCTTTTTTAATAAGAATAATAAGAGAATGGATTAAAGTTTCAACTGCTAGGTATCATGGTCAAGATCCAGTTTTAGTTTGTGCTCCAACAGGAGTAAGTGCTAAAAATATACGTGGTAAAACCCTACATAGCGCATTACGTTTACCAGTTCAACATGGAAAAGAACCAGATTACAGAGAACTATCTAGTCGTATATTGCCAATTATACGTTGTCATTTTAAGTACATTCATACTCTAATTATTGATGAGATATCAATGGTTTCTGCACGTTTGCTTACATTTATTCATCGACGTCTGATTAGTATAAAAGAAAATGGAGATTATTTTGGAGGAATGAATATTATTGTAATTGGAGATTTTCATCAATTGAAGACAGTACGTGGTGAATATGCCTTCAAAAATAATTTGTTGTGGAATTTGTTTGACACTTATATCTTAACTGAAAATATTAGGCAAATAAATGATCCCAAATATCAAAACATTCTAAATCATGCACGTGTGGGTTCATTGACCCAAGAGCATATTGAAGTTTTGTTGACACGTGTTTCAGAAAACTTTAATAAAAGCTTCTCGGGGTGTTTACGCGTGTACCCAACAGTATCACTTGTAAAAAGTTATAATACTGAGGCACAATTAAAACTTTCAAAAGATTTATTTGTTATAAATGCTAAGCACAGCTTTGCATCAAGTGATCCGGGAGTAGGCAATGAAGTCCCGATACATTTAATTCCAAAAGGTGATAGAGATGCTGGTGGATTACCTAAAAGTTTAGCATTTTCAATTAATACACGTGTAATGTTGATTCGTAATATTGCTACAAGTAATGGTTTGGTCAACGGAGCCATTGGTTTTATAACAGATATTTCAAGAGATTCTCAATCCAATGAAATTATACGCATATTTGTCAAGTTTGATGATACGCAAATAGGACGCATTTTTTATGATGAAAAACAAGATGCAATAGGTATAGACCAAATATCGCAAGAATTTATGTTTGAAGGTAGATTTATAGTACGTACAAATTTTCCATTAGTTCCTGCTTGGGCTGCCACTATCCATAAATGTCAAGGCATTTCAGCAGAAAAAATTATATGTAGTTTAGGTAAAGAAATTTTTCAAGCTGGCCAGAGTTATGTAGCTTTAAGTAGAGTCACAAGCCTCGAAGGTTTAGGTCTTCTCTCATTAGATGTGGGCAAAATTTATGCAGACGACATTGTAAAGGACTTTTATGCAAGCATAAACATAACAAATATTAAGCATAAACATTAACAACTATAAAATATACATCTAATTTATACTTTTAGTTTTGAAATTATGAAAAATGTGAAACATTTTATTTATTGTGTTCAGAAAATTATAAAAGATACCTTAGTTACAAAGCAAACATGAAAAATATTAACATATAGTGTAACAATATGATATAAAATTTGAAACATTTTAAAACCAACTTTATTTGGTGAAAATGAAACACCATCTTACAAACTTTTGTTGTTTACAAATCAGTACTTTTAAAAGCAAAACTATTTAAGTACATTAATACTGAAAATCTTTTAACAAATTTTCACAATCGATCTTTGAGGGAAGTTTCTCAAAATAAATATTAACTTCTAAAGGTAAGATATATAAAAACGCAATTGTTAACATTTTATTTAATTTATTTTGTAAATCCTATTTTTTGTTAACTTCATATTCTTGAAATTGTCTCCGATAAAATTGTCTTTTAATGTGTTCATAAGGCTTACTTCCATAAAATTATTTGACTTTCACAATTTACATTCCCTTCTCTTAATACAACCCTTAAAAAATATCAATTAAACTGTCTGCTTTTCAGTAAGCCATAAATGTTAAACAATAATAATTATAATAACTTGAAGTTAAATGCAAAATAAAAATCTGTGAATTAAACATTTGCATATAAAGCATTTATTATTGTTTATAAAATTCACCATAGATCTTGCTTCAGATATTACTCTGCAAAACTTTACACTAAAACATATTTTAAATTATTGAGATATTGTTCTAAATTTGTAAATTGCTTTATTTCAGATGCAGCAGCAAGAACCGCCAATGGAGGTCTTGATCACTCATGTTCAAGGACCCTTCAAGTCATCGAACAACACTGATGTAAAGGAATGTGTAGTGGTCACTGAAACCTCTGCATACTACTTGAAAGTCACCAAGGCTCTACTTTTCCAATATGTCGACGTTGCTAATAAACTGCTACTGATCAATGTCCACAAAGACAAAGAGTCTATCATTCTAGCAGATGATTCCGAAATAGCATTTCTCGGCAAAAACACTAAGGTATGGACATTTTTATAAACCTATGTTAAAAGTGACTCTTTTAGTATTGTTGCCCTCAACCCCTGATGTTATTATATTGATATATGTGTATGTATGTTTGTATATAATATGTATCTCAAGAAACTAAGTAAATACAAGCTTTTGAAAATTGAATATAAATTAAGCATACATTTTAATTCTTTACAATTATCATGTATTGAAATATTTTTTGCAACAATTCTATAAATTTTTGTACTTCTCTCTCTTGCACAAATTTTAAAAAATGTTTATAAACATTAATATATTTATGTAAGTATACTTTTAAAAAATGGTCACATATGAAAATATTTCATATAATTTCATTTGTGATTTTAACATTTAATCTAATTTAATTTCAGCTCTCAGTTCCAGAATCAGTTATGGACAATGCTAAAATCCTGTTCCTTAACCTAGGTGGACCTGATTTGTCAGACATTACAGATTTGGTTAACCTAACTCATAAAGGCGTTTCAGAAGAATTTCATGTTGTTGGTAGGATCACTGAGGTATGCTTTATCTTGTCTAAAAATTACAAAAGATTTTTAAAATATTTTATGAACAAATTTATACTATTTTACTTTTAGATGATAATTATTTTAAAAAATAATGAAGCTAATTTTACATGCAATAGACAATACATGACCTTTTTTAATATTGTTAATTTAATAACAATTTATAACCCTTGCTTTTAAAGTGTAATTTATATTATTTATGCTAAAAAATTAAATGAAATTTTAAATATCATTCTAGATTGAACCATTACTGTTAGTTGGAACTAACAAAACATTGGCAGTTGTCAATGGTTTCATTGGAGACACAACAGCTAATGTGCCATTCGCTTTCTGGAGAAAATCTGCAGAAATGATTCAGAAATTTAAAGTGGGCGACACAGTAAAGATGTCTAGAGTGGTTTTATCCCAAAAGGCAGAGATGCCAAAAATAACTGGCTCAACTTTTTCAAAGGTTGAGGTGAATATAAAAATTATTTTTTATATTAATAATTTCATTGAAATAAACATAGTATTGATTAATTTCCTCATAATTACACAACTATATTTCAGTGTCAAAAACATTTTAATTTAAAACACATAAAGTAATATTTTTTAGTTTCAAAAATAAACTCCTATTTATAGTAGAATCGATTTAAATATAACTAAGATTGCCAATAAAAACAAGTTCTAATAAAAATAAATTTATGCATGCCTTATTTATTTTAAAATAATAAAAACTATTATTTCATTTAAAATTGTAAAGAAATTAATCAAAATATTTGCTTGACTGAAATATGTGTAGAAACCTAATTATGTTAACAATTAATCAAAACTTAATAAAGATAATCTTGAGATTTTATATACTTCAAATGTGATATATTCAACTCTTTTACAAGTAATATATCATATATTTGATTATTGTAAATATTCTTTTAATGAAAAAAAAAATTCCAAAAAATGCTATGTGTCAATCTTAAAATTATATTTCTTTTATTTAAAGAATTGTTAATCTTTTTCTTCCAGTTGGCTGATGTGAAACTAGATGCAGGTGACGTGATACACATGAATTCTTCGGAAGGGACGTTGATCGCATTGAAAGCTGTCAATGTATATGATGCCTGTGCAATTTGCGGGAAAAGTGTTAAAAAAGATCTATGTACCAAGTGTAACATACCAAAACCCAAAATCAGCAAAGGTTATGTTGCCACGTTTTTTGTACGCAAAAAAGATCTATGTACCAAGTGTAACATACCAAAACCCAAAATCAGCAAAGGTTATGTTGCCACGTTTTTTGTACGCAAAATTGCTGATGGTTCTATGAACACTCTTACAATATTTACTAAAGACATCAAAAAGATTTTACAAGAAGAACTGCCAGAAACAAGCGAAATCCTCAAAACCACTCTTCTTGAAACCATTCCCCTAAGAGTTTCATACAACCCTACAGCCAATAATAAATGTGTCCGATTTTGTGTTGTCCCGGTAAAAAAGTAATTTATGGCAACAAGTAAAAATTAACAGAATAAATGATCTCATACTTACATACTAAGTTAGCTTTTAGTAAACTTTTCAGGATTATTAAAATTTGATTTTATAATTTTTCAAATTGATAGGTTAGACAAGTTATTTAAGTATCATACGATTCAGGTCTCGAATTTTATAATTAATTTTGATTAAAACAGAAATTCATTTCTTGAAAATTATATGAAAGATTTTTTGCCAATGCAATAAACATAATAATAAATCGAATTACATTCAGGTATGTTCACAACATTTCTATGCTATTCAAGATCACCAAATCAAAGTGTCAAATCTATTTCAACCTTCATTACTAATTATTAGTAGTACATAATTGTATATATTCAAAATTCACACCCACACAAGCTTGTTTAATTGATAGTAACTTAGAGGGATTTAATTGATAATTTACTACAACCCATTCATATATAATTTTCTTAATCTAACGTTATAATAATTCAATTGTTTTAATCACTTTAGGGATTTGAAAGTAAAACCCAGATTTCACTTTTTGTATGTAATAAAGCATAAAATTATTATTTGGTAAAGTTAAACATAATTTACTTTGTTTTCATAATTTCACAACTTTTTTGGAATGTTTAGCAACATTATACCTGATGCATATATAAGTTTATTGTTTTAGACAGATATATTAGAATAGAGTAGTCAATAGAGAAACAGATCTGATTTCATTATTTCTCAACCTTTCTTAAACTTATTTGGTTACAAAAGGGTAAATTGATTATATTTTTATATTTTTATAACGAAAGTACTTAAAACACTCACATTCTATGGTTCTTGCTATATATATTTTTATATTGAAGATTACATTTGTATGATGAAGGTGCCTTTACAATTTGCTCAATAACATATGTATTCAAATAGACTTTTTATATAAAGTACATTCTTTTAACATTAACACATATATCTTTTCATTTTGGAGACTTGTTAAATGGTTGAAATGCCTAGAACCATATTAATTAATTTCAACTATAATATATTTCATTTTTAGTCACCAGCTGGTCTGGACATATATACAGTTTGAATAAGAGTGTTTTAACACGCTTTGAATAAGATTCTTTGAAAGTTTCAATTTAGTTACTTTTAATGAAAAATAGTTCTAATAAATATATTTCTATATAACTTAACACATTTGTGCCATTATATTAACATTAAATATCATTAAAGTATGTCCTTAAAATATCAAACATACATAATTTATATGTAATGAACATATCAAATATACAAGTATTATATTAACATTCCTTACAGTATTATATAATATTCCATCCAATAACTGGTGCTAATCTAATTGTACATTTTGTCAGGGAAAATGTGTATAGAGAATCGCCAATTATGTGCATATTTGTATTGTTTGTAGAAATATTTCTTATATATAAAACCGCAATTAAGAATATTACTATGAAATGTACATCACTTGTGATAAAAAAAGAAATATTCCTTCAATATTTTATATAATCGCAAACAATTCTTCCATTAAAGGTTCTATTAATTATTTATAGTTTTATTAGCTTATGTGAAATGCTATAAATGTAAATTATGAATGTCTGGGTGATTAAAAGAAAATATTGTATATAAAAGGTTAAATTCAAATGTAAATGTTTAGCTCAAATGATAATAGATTTATTGTTACAGAATTAAAATTTTTATATTATAGCAATAGTAAAATGTAGAGTATTTGCAAAGTTTGACTATAGTTTTATTGGTTTGACTGCAACTATTATTTAGTTTGTAATGCAGAATTAACATAATGATGTATATTTGAAATAAGTGTAAATGTGTATGAAACCAAATGTGTACACATTAATACATTCCACAAAATGAAAAAAATTACATAGATTAAGGTTTATGTAATTTAATGATATATAGTTTGTGATCTCATTACATAAAACATGTATTATTATTAAGATTCAACTATAAAGTCAATTGCATTTCGTTTATAAATACAGTGAAGTGCAGTACAATATGTTTGATCTCATTTATAGTATAGCTTACATAGTAATTTGATATGCCAAATAAGATATTTTCATGTTATTTTATACTTTTTAAATGTGTAAACAGAATACAATGTTATATTTCTCTGAAAAACTAATTAACCAATTGTTCTGAAGGAAAATGTCTATTTCATTAAGAAAAATCTTAATTTTGTATCACATGGTTTCTATTACAATATTTCCCATAGCTTTGTTTATAACACTTAATTAATTTTTATAATTATAACGACAATCTACCGACACTTTTCACAAGTGTTTTATCAAATCATAATTAACTATTAATTGTCTATTCATTTAATAACCAGTATATTTACTATAGATAAGTGATGCTTTTATTTGCATGCTTTAAAGGGATCTACAAAAAAATGTGAAAACACAACAATATTGTTTAAAACATTGTAAATTACTGTTAAATGCAATAAACATAATTTTACTCATCAATAACATCTACTTTGTGTCGTAATATATATTATAAATAATATATAAAATTTAAACATCAGTATACATCAGGGATAAAAGTCTTCAGAAAATAATATGAATTAAGGTTTTTTTTTCAAATTTGAAATTCAAAGTAGTTTAAACTCAGTCTGAAACATTCAAAAATGACAGCTTTAAAGGCAGTGATTGTATCTTCAAACTATTTTTTAAGGGTTTCAGAATTGTTCTTGAATGCTAACTTTCATCACTTATTTTTATTTTTTCCAAATTGATTTTCAATACCCTTTAATATTATCTTAATAGCAAGAAAGAAAAATAGCATTCTGCTTCAATGTCAAGTTTTCATATACCCAAATACTAAAATATTTAATTTAATTAAACCAGAAATACTATATTCAAAGACATCTTCAAAATAGACTTAAAATCCTTTGATTTTAAATATACCATGCACTGCCCATCTAGTTTAAGTCCCAACTCTGTAAGAACTCGACTTTCGGCAACTAACAATCAAAGAATTATGTACTGTTTAAATCAACTTAAACCTTTCTTATAGGTCTTCTTGTGTCAAATATCTACTTTTCCTCATTATTTAACATATAACTTTTTATAATAAGACAAAGTCCTTTGCTTTAAAAACTTTATAGTATGATTTATCCAACTTATTCTTTTCAATTCGCGAGCTTGATTTTTTAAAATCAACACTTGTTTATCAGTTTCTGGTTGCAGCAAATAGATTTATAGGGGGGCAGCACAATATAACAGTGATATGGAACCTTAAAATATCTTTAAACAAATGATAATT
Organism: Amphiduros pacificus; assembly: GCA_949316495.1. Lineage (NCBI taxonomy): Eukaryota > Metazoa > Annelida > Polychaeta > Phyllodocida > Hesionidae > Amphiduros > Amphiduros pacificus. The sequence continues at coordinate 28,068,305 of OX439011.1, forward strand.
TTTCAGCCATCTCGGGCCTTTCAATTATATTACTTAATTTGAAATGTTTCAATTTGGCGAGGACATTTGTTGTACAATAAATTAAATATCAGATGAAAAATTGGCTTTGCATTTGCAAAAATATGTCCACTAGGTGGCCTGTAGGTACATCTTTTTCATATATTGTATTGCTGAATAGTAAAAATGCAGTGCTATCTGGTGGCTAAAAAAATACAATGCTCTCTTTTGTTCCCTCCTTCATTCACCAGATATTAAATAAACATTTAAAGGATTAGGTTATGTTAGAGATTTTATTCAGTTCCTGATTATTTTCCATAACCATAACAGATTAATTCGATTTATTTTATGAAGTGATATCATGTTTATTCTTTGAAGCATGCTTTATGATCGTCTTTCATATAAGCATGGAGCATGCCTATCATCACATCTATTGAAAACCTCTCATATCTGACATGCATATTTCACCCGCATGAGGAGCAGTACAGTATGGCCCAAACAGCACCTTTGGTATTGCCTATGCCATGATTGCCTATGCCATGACTGCCTATGCCGTGTTTGCCTATGCTGTGTTTGCCTATGCCATGATTGCCTATGCCATGATTGCTTATGCCATGATTGCTTATGCCATGATTGCCTATGCCATGTTTGCTAATGCCATGATTGCTAATGCCATGATTGCTAATGCCATGATTGCTTATGCCATGATTGCCTATGCCATGATTGCCTGGTCATGTTTGCCTATGCCATGACTGCCTATGCCATGACTGCCTATGGCATGATTGCCTATGCCATGATTGCCTATGCCATGATTGCCTATGCCACGATTACCTATGCCATGATTGCCTATGCCATGATTGCCTATGACATGATTGCCTAGGCCATGATTGCCTAGGCCATGATTGCCTATGCCATGATTGCTAATGCCATGATTGCTAATGCCATGATTGCCTATGACATGATTGCCTATGCCATGATTGCCTATGGCATGATTGCCTTTGCCTTTGCCGTGATTGCCTATGCCATGATTGTCTATGCCATGATTGCTTATGCCATGATTGCCTATGCCATGATTGCCTATGCCATGATTGCCTATGGCATGATTGTCTATGCCATGATTGCCTATGCCATGACTGCCTATGCCATGACTGTCTATGGCATGATTGCCTATGCCATGATTGCCTATGCCATGACTGCCTATGCCATGATTGCCTATGCCATGATTGCCTATGCCATGATTGCCTATGCCATGACTGCCTATGCCATGACTGCCTATGGCATGATTGCCTATGCCATGATTGCCTATGCCATGATTGCCTATGCCATGATTGCCTATGCCATGATTGCTAATGCCATGATTGCCTATGCCATGACTGCCTATGCCATGATTGCCTATGCCATGATTGCCTATGCCATGACTGCCTATGCCACGATTGCCTATGTCATGACTGCCTAGGCTATGATTGACTGTACACAGTATGAAGTAATCAATTTTCTGTTTCAGCTCCAGATTATCCAGTTATGGACTAGTTAATGATATCCAATTTATTGGTTTCACGATTCTCTAACCATTTCAGTCCACTCCGCGCCTCTCAGATAGTCTGAGTACCTTATCCTAATTAAGAAAACGCCTTTAATTAGACCATTGAAAAAAATCATTCGCTCATCCTCAATACGCTTCAATTCTTCCTTAAACAATTATGCTTCCAGCTCCTCTCGTGTGCTTGGAGATAAGAGATAGGTATACGCCTCAAAGAGAACACAGGTGTAATTGTCAGCAAATAAAATGTTATCATTCATCTTTCCCCATTTACATTACTCGCAATTTGCTTCATGTTCGTGTTTCTTATCATGTTTCTTTTTCTTTGACATAATTGTATTGATGTAGAGAATATGAAAATTACCAACACATTGTAATAAGATTGAGAAAATTTAGTTATGACCATCTCTTCAACATTCATTGATATCAGAGGTTCAAGAGGAAAAAAGATTATTTCATTGTAATTGAGCTTTTGTATACCGTCAACGTCATGCACGTTTGAAATATTGCAACATGGTAGCCATGGTTACCCAAGACAGAACATTTAACCAAATGCACAGTGTAATGTTACCGTTTTAACATTCTCATAAGTATCAAAGATTGTTATTCATTTCATTCAAAACTCAGAATCTATTATGTTTTAAGAATTTTTTTCGGAATGTTTTCATACTGATGGATTTATAATGAAAACAATATATGGCAAATGAAGGAATGAAAAGTGAATAAAACACATCATTGCGATTATCACTTGCCTCACTGACTTCCTTTGTCTTGGTTGTTTTGTCCAGTTCAAGTTAAATATACATTGTATGTCATTCATCATTCAGGCCATTATCCAGAAAGTAGTGTTCTTAATGAAATCACTTGGTAAAAACTTGATATTTTCACAAAACTCTTGACTATTTCTCGTTGTAAAAAAATTTTTTTTAAAAGAATTATCTAAATTTATAAAGAAATTCAAGAAGTGAAATACCTTAGCTCAACTTTGATATTGTGGTAATTTTAATCTATCTGGTAGCGAATGTAGGAAACATTAAATTAATCAAATACCATTGACCTCACTGAGACACAAAAATGCCACACACAAGGGCATTGCCCTGGCAGACCTATTATAAAGGTATGTCCAAAGGCATGATCCTTATCAGTACATCTACATCAATACCTTTACTCGGCAAAACCAGTAAATGAACTACGTTCATAAGCTCTTTTACCTCAGAAGGGTTTGACCAGTTTGAAGCATTGAATTGAACCTGGCTACATTGAAACTACATTGACTACATTGAGCTGTCTGACCTCTCTCAGTCTGAGCACCACGGCCATCCCTGAGCTGTCTGACCTCTCTCCCAGTCTGAGCACCACGGTCCTCCCTGAGCTGTCTGACCTCTCTCCCAGGCTGAGCACCTCTGTCCTCCCTGAGCTGTCTGACCTCTCTCCCAGTCTGTGCACCACATCCCTCCCTGAGCTGTCTGACCTCTCTCCCAGTCTGAGCACCACGTCCCTCCCTGAGCTGTCTGACCTCTCTCCCAGGCTGAGCACCACGGTCCCCCCTGAGCTGTCTGATTTCTCTCCCAGTCTGAGCACCACGGTCCTCCGTGAGCTGTCTGACCTCTCTCCCAGGCTGACCACATGTCCCTCCCTGAGTTGTCTGACCTCTCTCCCAGGCTGAGCACCACGGTCCTCCCTGAGCTGTCTGACCTCTCTCCAAGTCTGAGCATCACGGCCCTCCCTGAGCTGTCTGACCTCTCTCCCAGTCTGAGCACCACTGTCCTCCCTGAGCTGTCTGACCTCTCTCCCAGTCTGAGCACCACGGCCCTCCCTGAGCTGTCTGACCTCTCTCCCAGGCTGAGCACCACGGCCCTCCCTGAGCTGTCTGACCTCTCTCCCAGGCTGAGCACATTGACTACATTGAGCTGTCTGACCTCTCTCAGTCTGAGCACCACGGCCATCCCTGAGCTGTCTGACCTCTCTCCCAGTCTGAGCACCACGGTCCTCCCTGAGCTGTCTGACCTCTCTCCCAGGCTGAGCACCATGGTGCTCCCTGAGCTGTCTGACCTCTCTCCCAGGCTGAGCACCACGGTCCTCCCTGAGCTGTCTGACTGACCTCTCTCCCAGTCTGAGCACCATGGTCCCACCTGAGCTGTCTGACCTCTCTCCCAGTCTGAGCTGTCTGACCTCTCTCCCAGTCTGAGCACCACTGTCCTCCCTGAGCTGTCTGACTGACCTCTCTCCCAGTCTGAGCACCATGGTCCCACCTGAGCTGTCTGACCTCTCTCCCAGGCTGAGCACCACGGTCCTCCCTGAGCTGTCTGACCTCTCCCCCAGGCTGAGCACCATGGCCCTCCCTGAGCTATCTGACCTCTCTCCCAGGCTGAGCACCACGGTCCCCCCTGAGGGGTCTGACCTCTCTATAAGGCTGAGCACCACGGCCCCCCCTGAGCTGACTGACCTCTCTCCCAGGCTGAGCACCACGGTCCTCCCTGAGCTGTCTGACCTCTCTCCCAGTCTTAGCACCACGGTCCCCCCTGAGTTGTCTGACCTCTCTCCCAGGCTGAGCACCACGGCCCTCCCTGAGCTGTCTGACCTCTCTCCCAGGCTGGGCACCACGGTCCTCCCTGAGCTGTCTGACCTCTCTCCCAGTCTGGGCACCACGGTCCCCCCTGAGCTGTCTGACCTCTCTCCCAGTCTGAGCACCACGGTCCTCCCTGAGCTGTCTGACCTCTCTCCCAGTCTGAGCACCACGGTCCTCCCTGAGCTGTCTGACCTCTCTCCCAGTCTTAGCACCACGGTCCTCCCTGAGCTGTCTGACCTCTCTCCCAGTCTGAGCACCACGGTCCTCCCTGAGCTGTCTGACCTCTCTCCCAGTCTGAGCACCACGGTCCTCCCTGAGCTGTCTGACCTCTCTCCCAGGCTGAGCACCACGGCCCTCCTTGAGCTGTCTGACCTCTCTCCCGAGCTGAGCACCACTGTCCTCCCTGAGCTGTCTGACCTCTCTCCCAGTCTGAGCACCACGGCCCTCCCTGAGGGGTCTGACCTCTCTCCCAGGCTGAGCACCACTGTCCTCCCTGAGCTGTCTGACCTCTCTCCCAGGCTGAGCGCCACGGTCCTTCCTGAGCTGTCTGACCTCTCTCCCAGTCTGAGCACCACTGTCCTCCCTGAGCTGTCTGACCTCTCTCCCAGGCTGAGCACCACAGTCCTCCCTGAGCTGTCTGACCTCTCTCCCGGGCTGAGCACCACGGTCCTCCCTGAGCTGTCTGACCTCTCTCCCGGGCTGAGCACCACGGTCCTCCCTGAGCTGTCTGACCTCTCTCCCAGGCTGAGCACCACGGTCCCCCCTGAGTTGTCTGACCTCTCTCCCAGTCTGAGCACCACGTCCCTCCCTGAGCTGTCTGACCTCTCTCCCAGGCTGACCACCACTGTCCCCCCTGAGCTGTCTGACCTCTTTCCCAGGCTGAGCCCCACGGTCCTCCCTGAGGGGTCTGACCTCTCTATAAGGCTGAGCACCACGGTCCCCCCTGAGCTGTCTGACCTCTCTCCCAGGCTGAGCACCACGTCCCTCCCTGAGCTGTCTGACCTCTCTCCCAGGCTGAGCACCACGGTCCCCCCTGAGCTGTCTGACCTCTCTCCCAGGCTGAGCCCCACGGTCCTCCCTGAGGGGTCTGACCTCTCTATAAGGCTGACCACCACGGTCCCCCCTGAGCTGTCTGACCTCTCTCCCAGGCTGAGCACCACGTCCCTCCCTGAGCTGTCTGACCTCTCTCCCAGGCTGAGCACCACGCTCCTCCCTGAGCTGTCTGACCTCTCTCCCGGGCTGAGCACCATGGTCCTCCCTGAGCTGTCTGACCTCTCTCCCAGGCTGAGCACCACGGTCCCCCCTGAGTTGTCTGACCTCTCTCCCAGTCTGAGCACCACGTCCCTCCCTGAGCTGTCTGACCTCTCTCCCAGGCTGACCACCACTATCCCCCCTGAGCTGTCTGACCTCTTTCCCATGCTGAGCCCCACGGTCCTCCCTGAGGGGTCTGACCTCTCTATAAGGCTGAGCACCACGGTCCCCCCTGAGCTGTCTGACCTCTCTCCCAGGCTGAGCACCACGTCCCTCCCTGAGCTGTCTGACCTCTCTCCCAGGCTGAGCACCACGGTTCCCCCTGAGCTGTCTGACCTCTCTCCCAGGCTGAGCCCCACGGTCCTCCCTGAGGGGTCTGACCTCTCTATAAGGCTGACCACCACGGTCCCCCCTGAGCTGTCTGACCTCTCTCCCAGTCTGAGCACCACGTCCCTCCCTGAGCTGTCTGACCTCTCTCCCAGGCTGAGCACCACGCTCCTCCCTGAGCTGTCTGACCTCTCTCCCAGGCTGAGCACCACGGTCCCCCCTGTGCTGTCTTACCTCTCTCCCAGTCTTAGCACCACGGTCCTCCCTGAGCTGTGTGACCTCTCTCCCAGGCTGACCACCACGGTCCCCCCTGAGCTGTCTGACCTCTCTCGCAGTCTGAGCACCACGGTCCTCCCTGAGCTGTCTGACCTCTCTCCCAGGCTGAGCACCATGGTGCTCCCTGAGCTGTCTGACCTCTCTCCCACTCTGAGCACCACGGTCCCCCCTGAGCTGTCTGACCTCTCTCCCAGTCTTAGCACCACGTCCCTCCCTGAGCTGTCTGACCTCTCTCCCAGTCTTAGCACCACGGTCCTCCCAGAGCTGTCTGACCTCTCTCCCATGCTGAACACCACGTCCCTCCCTGAGCTCTCTGACCTCTCTCCCAGGCTGAGCACCACGGCCCTCCCAGAGCTGTCTGACCTCTCTCCCAGGCTGAGCACCACGGTCCTCCCTGAGCTGTCTGACCTCTCTCCCAGGCTGAGCACCACGGTCCCCCCTGTGCTGTCTTACCTCTCTCCCAGTCTTAGCACCACGGTCCTCCCTGAGCTGTGTGACCTCTCTCCCAGGCTGACCACCACGGTCCCCCCTGAGCTGTCTGACCTCTCTCGCAGTCTGAGCACCACGGTCCTCCCTGAGCTGTCTGACCTCTCTCCCAGGCTGAGCACCATGGTGCTCCCTGAGCTGTCTGACCTCTCTCCCACTCTGAGCACCACGGTCCCCCCTGAGCTGTCTGACCTCTCTCCCAGTCTTAGCACCACGGTCCTCCCAGAGCTGTCTGACCTCTCTCCCATGCTGAACACCACGTCCCTCCCTGAGCTCTCTGACCTCTCTCCCAGGCTGAGCACCACGGCCCTCCCAGAGCTGTCTGACCTCTCTCCCAGGCTGAGCACCACGGTCCTCCCTGAGCTGTCTGACCTCTCTCCCAGGCTGAGCACCATGGTGCTCCCTGAGCTGAGCTCTTCCAAGCTGAGCACATCCATCTATAATTCTTTTGCAAGGGAGGAATCCTTTATTTAAAATTATCTTAATCGTTATATAGATCTTTGTTTAAGTTTTCAAGAAATATAAAACGTGGCCAAATGCCTGAGAGCTGTGCTAACCATTGATTTTTGTAATGTCAGATTGCTTTACAAATGATTACTGTGAATGTTTATCCAGCACTGTAGCTAAAAACCAGCACAGCTAAAAACCAGGAAATCTTTCATAAATTAAGAGCATTGTACACAATATTAATGACTGAAACTTGACCAAAATGGCCCACATGGTAGAGCTTTCACCTTAAGATACAGGGTTGTACGTTTCAAATCTCTACCAGTTTTGCCTCGTTCACACTTACACAATCTATAACATGACTTTCCACGATCTGTTAAATCGTCTCACGTGTTTATCAGAACGGGAAAACACGTGAGGTGGTCTGCAATGGTCTGCTAAGCTCTTGTTTGGTCTGCTCAGGTCGGCAACGGCCCAGGACTGTTCAAAATAATCATGTCAATCAGATAATATACGACCTCTGAAGATTTCTGAGCATTTCTGAGAACTTGTAAAGACCTCATTTAGATCACAGCATGGTCGAGTTAGGTTGCATAGATAGTCACGTGATGTGTGGTGCATGTGGTGGTCGTGTTATGGTCGAGTGGGGTCTGGGTCTGAACGTGCCTTGTTCCAGCACGTAGGCGTCTAACTATCGGTTTTTTGCGATTTAACATGATCATAGCAATAGTGCCAATTCCTGTACAGTCTCGTAGTATTACATACGTGTTTCAGGGACTTTACTATCCATCACTACCAGCAGACAATATCTGGTATCAGTACTTTATGCATGTTACCTTTAAATCTCTCACTAAGGCTAACAAAATCAGGCACTGCATGTTTTATATCACTGTGCATTTGAGAAAGAATTCAATATGTGCTTCACTTCTGGCTTGTTAATCTGTTCTCTTCACTTCTGACTTGATAATTTGTTCTTTTCACTTGTGGCTTGTTAATTTGTTCTCTTCACTTCTGGCTTGATAATTTGTTCTCTTCACTTCTGGCTTGTTAATTTGTTCTCTTCACTTCTGGCTTGATAATTTGTTCTCTTCACTTCTGACTTGATAATTTGTTCTCTTCACTTCTGGCTTGACAATTTGTTTTTTTCATTTCTGACTTAGTAATTTGTGAATTGTTCTTCACATCCTGTTTTAGGATCACACTCGTTGGCTTTCGAAATTAATGGTAATTCAAAATATTTATTCAAGATCCATTTCCAAATTGATGTGTAAATTATGCTTTCTACCATCAAAGTCCTGATAGGAATGGCTTTATATGAATGAAATGTTTTATATATATGCAATGTTTATATATGCGATGTTTATATATGCAATGTTTATATATGCGATGTGCGATGTTAATATATGCGATGTGGATGTTTATATATGCAATGTTTATATATGCGATGTGCGATGTTTATATATGTGATGTTTATATATGCGATGTTTATATATGCGATGTGCGATGTTTATATATGCGATGTGCGATGTTTATATATGCGATGTGCGATGTTTATATATGCGATGTGCGATGTTTATATATGCAATGTGCGATGTTTATATATGCGATGTTTATATATGCGATGTTTATATATGCGATGTTTATATATGCAATGTTTATATATGCGATGTTTATATATTCGATGTTTATATGTGTTTGCTTATGGATATGAAAAGATCACATCAGCGAGAATGAATGACATAGCGCGTGTAACAGGTGTATAGCAGTGGGAGGAGCGGAAGTCCAGAAAGCACCCTGCAGAACACTTTCAGTGACATTAAAATATTGGCCGTGTTCGACCACATAGAATGCCATTTCAACCACATAGAATGCCATTTTTTCATAAATTATCAAAATGTTATATAACCCAATTGATTCAATATATTTTTATAATATTTTTTTTAATCATTTCTATCCATGACTAATTTTCTCATATTTTTCAGGGAATATTTCTTCTTTTTTAGGTATTATTATGATAAGAGCAACTTATTGCTGATTTTTTTTCTGAAATTATATTAATATTTAATTTATCTAATATCTAAAAAATAAATGTGAGGTCAAATTTAAGTCCGTCAATTTGTCACTTTTGTAACCCTACCGATTTAAGCTATTTTTAATAATTTTAGCTTCATAATAAATCTTGAAATTGACGGACTTTTTTTTCAATTTCTTTTTAGTATTAATGTGTTTTTCTGTGCAGTATTCTATATATATTCATAAACTAACCCCCGATAAGCTGACATTTTTATATTATTTAAAAAAAACTTAGTATTATAGTATTTTCCTCTGTTTTCCCTTATAGATTGACTGCAAAACTATAAATTGCTCTCAAATTGAAAATTATGAACAGATTTTGATGAATAAGGACTCTATGAGCTGGTATTTGAAAGACGTAGATGATAGGATAATAAAACATGTAGATAAATTCGTGGAAATAGGCTTTCTATTTTCAAGGTCATTGAAAGGTCACTTCAAGGTCACTGGCAATATTTGATCAAAATAGCCTAAGAAGGTTGACATTCGATCACATATCATTTGTAGATGTATTCTGAGTAGTAAAAAAGTTATATCCCTATGTCTGCCATTTCTAGTGATGATATATATTCATACATTTATCTGGATTAAGATAACAGATTATATGCCATCTATTGAAATTCATGATTGTAGCAATGACACGTACATGACATTTTTCTGCTATGATATCATCTGACATATGTGATAATGCAAGAGAACATGAATTTTTGGAAAGAATAATCATAGCAATCATGGCATGCACTTCATAGCATGCATTTCCTAAATAACTAGTCATTTCCATGGAATTGTTTTCTGTTATATTTACAGATTTTTTTAGCCGCTAGGAGCAGTCATCAAGTACTTCAGTAAAAAAAGTCTTGCAAATTTACTTTTACTACCCAAATCATGAAGGAACACTTAATTAAAACTACAACAAAACATTCCCTTACCCATTTCCAAAGATCACTGCCTTCCAAGTGCAACTTATATAGGCCGATTGCAGGTTACCATCTTGTTTTTTTTAATGATTAGATTTTAGAGAGTTTTTTGTGCACTTCCGATTGTAATTATGCAATTCCGGCGTGTTGTTTTCAATGGGGCAGTATGGCGACCCACAATCCGCCTATAGGTGGTTTTTGAATGGACTATAATTTGGTCCTTGCTATGAGGGACTCATTCTTATATTTCCTAGACAGTGTCCATACATGGACAGCAAACCACCTCGCAGGTGCCCGTATGCAGTGCCCGGAATTCCGGTCATATGTCACTGGAAATATCTGGTTGTTGTTTAGGGTTTCCCTGTTCTATATTTATGTCAATCAATCAGAGCAATCCCCTCCAAAATAGTGACATTATTCGCCCACTGCACAAACCCATTGCAACGAGAAGTCCTTGATAGTTCTTATATATATTTGGACTAACATAATCTATATATTTCCATGTTCTAGTCTTCAAGATAGGTGGCACTATAACAGATCCTGAAAAAAAATCAATGGTCAACCTCATTTCATACTCTGCTTTTAGAAAGAAGAATATCTTTGACCTTTGATAAATATTGTTAACAATATCCTAGGTAGATGCATATTTAAAAAAAATGAAGGTGAGGCATTTTCAATGGTTTTCAATTATCATGCAAAGTAAGGGGAGTAGTAAATTATCAAGCACTACTTTCGTATGCCCTGGTCCCACATATCAAATAGTAACCTCAGGTTTCTGGTGACACCCAGGAAAACGTGAGTGATAAATAAGGAAGTGAATGCTGTGTTCACATCAGGCTCAGGTCAACAAAGCAAATCAAATCTCAAGAGAAAAACAAGCGTGACAGGAAATTGAGATCTTAAAAGCAATGAATTGTCCTTATCATAAATATTCTGGATGATGACAATCATTAAACCATGATTAACTTATCACCACAAAACCAAACCTGAAAAAACCTGAAAGAAGGTCATTTACAAAAAAGTTCCTTACTCTTGTGAGGGAATTGAATTTGAAATTAAGCAAAATAAATCTTACCATGTTCCTATATCATTCCATATAATACCATCATAGCATCAAACTGTCACATGACGTGTACTCCCCTTAAGAGGAATCAAGCACTTTCCCAACCATCATTCGGCCATCTTGATTTCTGTTATGAGTGAACTCAGTGAGTACATATCAACATATTAACTCCCTATGAAACTGACATCTAACCGGACTCCTTTCCATATGACTTCTCCAGAAAAATGTGCACCACTCCAGTAACTGATTTTCTTTGGCTTATTACAATTCTCTGTTTTATGAGTTCGAGTTAAATACATAAAATGTGTATGGCCATTATATGACACACCTCATATTCAATATAAATAACTACATGCTAACCTTATATACCTACCTACAGAGAATCAACTAGAAAATGGTTAGATTTAAATAAGAGATGAGTTATAGATATCTGTTTCTTTTGATCTATTTGCATTACTATTGATATCATCTTAGACAAACATATTTTTGGAAAATTTTACTCTACAAATTTAACTTAAATAACTGAATATCCCTTTATAAAATAACTTGACAAAGTGATAAAGATGTTGACTATTTGTGTGATGTATCAGTGAGAAGGTCATATCATACTATTCAACATGGCTCAGTGGGTAAGACATCTGTCTCCAGTGCTAAAGGTCTGGATTTCGATTCCCACCAGGAACAAGTATTTTTTTTTTTATTCATGCTGAAACTGAAATCTTCATTTTGAAGTTTTATTTACGCAACATGCACATCAAAACATATAGAATTGAAATAATTTTTGTTATGATAGAAATTATAAAAATAACATTTTTATACAATAAACAAAGGTGAAATCTTCATGTTGGGATCTTTTTAGAGCAAAATGAAAGTCAGAACACTTAAAATGTATTTTTTTTCCTGGAACAATTGGAAATGGAACAATTTCAATTTTCATACAATGCTGTGACTCCAAGTTTTCTACAGTACTGACACAGGGTGATACATGGCTCAGTGGTTAAGATGTCTGTCTTCTGTGCTAAAGGTGCAGGGTTCAAATCCTGGTTCGGAAAAGTATTATTTTCATGCTGAAGGTGAAATCTTAATATTGGGGTTCTGTTTGAGTGATATGTACATCAGAAAACATAAATTGATTTGTCTATTGCAAATGCAGATGAATATAAAATAATAAAAATGACTTCATACCAAAGCAAAAAAAAAAAAGATGAAATCTTTATATTGGAGTTCTTATTGAGTAATTTGCATATCAGAAGAATATAAGTTTTATTATTTTATTTTGCAGACAATATGAATAACGTTTTTTGCCAACATAGAAATATAATAAAGTAGCTTTATGCAGAACAAAAATATGAAATCTTCATATTCCAATTTTATTTTAGTTCAGACATAAAAGAATTATAACATGGATCCAATTTCAAGAATTTATCATAGACTTTAAACTTCGAGTAAGTTGATCATGAGGCCAACCTTTAGCATCTATGAATATAACCAGGGCAATGCAATAGTTCCAAGTGTTTCAGCACTATCATGTGTCTCACAGGTCTGATGATATGCTTTGACCTTTTCTCATGGCAAGATTGCTCACTCAACATTTAGTTTGAATCCAAATTTAAAAATAAACATGGACTGTGCCTATCCAAGGTGTTGTTACAATTCATCAACCCTTTAAACATACCTGCAAACAATGCTCATTCTTAAATACATTCAATCAGATTGGTATATTATATATTCCAAAACAATATTCAAGATCTTCAAAATGTGGAGTTGTCAATATTTGACCATATCAGTCACTGACAGGATGGAAATCAACAGGTCACATGTCACCTGTATGTGCATTTCTATTGTCCAGTGAGATCAGCCAACAATGCATGTACTCATATGTGCAAAGATCACCTCTTGGAAATGGTGTCAATGTCTCTAAAATAGTTCTCTAGTTTCACAATTGTTTAAACATTATTAACAATAAAGAATTAGAATGTCCATATTTGAAATAAGTTCAAATATTGCAATCATTATTTAAATTGTCAAATAAAACCACAATTTGGTTAAAGAAACATGTGTAGTAATAATGCTCAGATGTGTGTTCAGTGATTTGCCCACTATTTTTGACATTTGAAAGTGACCACACACCCCACTAATCTGAGTTCTAATCTCAGCAAGCAAGTGTTCCAAGCAGGACGCCAGCTCATATTTTTAATCTCTACCTACGGTACCCTTACCTGAGACTTTCCTCTTTTTGTCAGGTATGTTGGCTTAAGGGAAAAACACGTAATGGGTATCATATCATTCTATATTATATTATCATGCCGTCAATCTGTGTTGCATCATATCATTTGTTGTCCTATCATACCATCATACCGTAAGGTACAATATCATTCTATATCATACTACCATGCCGTCAATCTGTGTTGCATCATATCATTTGTTGTCCTACCATACCATCATACCTTAAGGTACAATATCATTATATATTATACTATCATGCCGTCATATCATATAGTACCAGATCATTACATACTAAACACTCATACCATCATACCGAACAGTATCATCATGCCATCAATCTGTATTGTATCATATCATTTATTATCCTCTCATACCATCGTACAATGTAGTAGCATATTACTCCATATAACACAATCATTCCATCATTCTACATTGCAGCATATTTGGGTCATGTCATCATAACATATTAACGTATTAAACCATTATTTATCATACTATTATAGCAGATTCCTATCTTTATCTTTTCTGGCTATCATACCATATTGTATGATATCATTATTTATTGGCTTGTAATGCCATCATACCAAGTAGTATAAAATCGTTCCTTATTGTCCTATCATACCACATTGTATTTTATCTTTGTTAGTAGAATTTCGAAGAGAACATACTGGGGTAAATATGGCCTTGTTGGTCCAAATATTGAACAATAAAGTTCTCACATTGTCATTTAAGGCAAGACTTGGTTGCTACTATGTAAGGTTTGCCACTGCTTTCATGTTCCACTCACATTCGTGACACTGGGACAAATAACATTATACATTGTGAAGTGTCATAATTACAAAATCATACAATTTGCTTTTCCAATATCAGTACAACAGCTACACACTGATTGGGGAGGGTGTGCATGAGATCTCCTCTCGAGGGTTAATTTCACTGCGTAGGCTCTGAGTGCTCAAGAGACACAAGTGGAGTAGCCAACAAGGCAAATCAAGTCAAATGAAAACGAAAATTATAACATGATATAGTTAGACTGTGTCCTATCGGAACACATACATTGTAACATTTATTCACAATCAGAATTTTTGATAAGGCAAAATACATGGGAATATTGTCTTTTGAAAATTCCCTTTTCATTTTCAGGCACAATTGATTGCTGTCATGATAAGATAATGTTCAATATAATATAGGCTATAATCCAACGAGGCGCCCATAACAGTCAAGGTCCTTTCGAGGCACTCCATACACATGATGTTTACAAAGAAAATTGTTTAATCATTTTTACATTTTGATGGATTTCCATGATGTTATACATAAGCGAATCCCACAATTCCAGGGGCATTCACCCCGAATATACTGACATCTCAGGAGACTGTTGGATAATGAATTTGATATTCAATAAACAAGGATGATGTGAATATGACACAATAAATTAAAAGATAAAATAGATATTAACGTGGCTTTTCTAATGGTAAATCCAATAAGCTCAAATTATTTTGGTATTAACACAGATTCTTTGATGATATTTCCAAATAATTTCATCTATGCTTGTATGAATAGTGTCTTCCATTGAGCCTGATATAGTTTTGTATGCACACATTAAGCATCTTTCATGATACCTCCATTAAGCTTGATATATGCTTATAGGAAAACTTCGTCTTTCATCTCTTCAATAAACTTGACCTAATGTCAACATAGCTTCTCTCATGATATACCAGAAGATTAGTTCTAAATTTGTAAGATTCCATGTTTACATGTATGTTAAGGTCTATAATCCACAATCAGTTTGAAGCATCTAGAGAGAACTTCGGGTGGTCTCGTATATTTACGTAACTGCCTTCGGCTCTGGGGCACACGTGGCGGACAAACTCTTTTGCATGAGAATTTTAAATACCCAACTCTTTTAGTGATAATTCATATTTTATGCCATGATTATATCTAAAATGTCCTATAAAAGCTTGATTATTCTTTGGATGGCATTAAATAAAGAAAATATAAATACTTGATATAAGTCGCCAGGTGCAAAAACTGAGTTGAACCCGTAGTTAAAACGGGTTCAATTTAGATAATAAAAATTTAAGACTAGCTGGTTAAGTTTATCTTTTCTGTGCTAAATTAACAAATATCATTACTTTGAACACATTTAGGCCAAAAAAACATAAATCTGTCCCAGTTTTTCATTGTGGATTATAGACCTTAAGACAGCTCTTTCCATGATATATCCATTAATCCTGATCTATGCTTATAACATCCTGGCTTATTTCATGATATATCCAATAATCCTGATCTATGCTTATATCATCCTGGCTTATTTCATGATATATCCAATAATCCTGATCTATGCTTATAACATCATGGCTTACTGCATGATATGTCCAATAATCCTGATCTATGCTTATAACATCATGGCTTACTGCATGATATATCCATTAATTCTGATCTATGCTTATATCATCATGGCCTCTCTCATAATATGTCCGATAAGCTTAAACAGCTGCGACCACGCCCCTTCCAAATCTGGATTCCACCTATCTTTCAATATATCCTCCACTGCAAACAGGAACTGGGGGCCTATTAACTGAAATGACACAGAGAAAAATTAGGAAAAGGATTTTTATGAAAAATATGGTCACTCACAGTTCAGAACATAATGATTGGTATATTTGAAGGAATTTAGATTTAATTCTTAGTTCTTTCTTTGTAAGGGGTTTCATCAAAGAATTATATAAATGTATTTAATTAGGATTCACCTACGGAATTGAATACAGAGGACATTTAAGCAAATTTTTAAAAATTGGTTCTGGAGCTCAAACATTTGACAATATTGCGTCATTTAATTATGTTTATTCAGAAGGTCTATTTTTAAAAAATCATTAGAAAATATTCAGACCAAAAAGGTAACAGAATGTTTATTTTTTCAGGGTATATATTTTATATTGTTCGAATGTTTAGGTTTTACGTTACGCTCAAGGTTAGTTCAGTCATTTCATGACGAGACCTACTTATAGCAGATATAGTGCTGCCTGACTGCATTGTCATGTCACAGATCCTTTACAAATCTATAAATCCTGTCACAGATTTACAGTGACAATGGATATACCTTCAGGAATAGGCTTCAGCTCATATGATAAAGTATATCTGAATTTAATGCTGACACAGCCAGAAATCGAACCCACCGACTTCTGGATTAACTGGCGTTAATAGGCTTGCACTATAACTAGTGCAAGCTTATACATTATAGACACGCATCAAGCAGATTCAGTGCCTTAAGCAATAAAGCATTGACTTTGAATATGGACTACATAAACAACTTATCAATTTGAAAATCTTCTGACAGCATTGCAACACAGATGCTAAATCACTTAAATAAAGTCTCGTCTCCGACTCAAATCAGGATTGCTTCTCGGAGCTAGGATTTATACGAAGCCCAGTTTTTAAACAGTCCAGTCAAACTAACTTAACACGGAAACCGATCTTATGCAACTTAAATTGTATAAATAAGATCCAGCAACTCACATCAATATAGTCGGCTTTGGCATTGAACATCATATGCGTCCTACCCAGGTTATGCAGGTGAGCAACCATTTCCTCCTCGTTTGAAAATTTATCTAACACCACCTGAAATTTCAAGAATAATTATTATCAATGACACAAATAGTAAAAATAAAGGCATTAATTAATTCATATTCCGAACCCACTGCACTAATTGACTTGATTTTGGGCTCATTTGAAGGAAAAGGGTGAAATATTAAGAAAGATGGAATGGTCATAACATACATTACTTTTATTATAAGTCAAAATTGCCAAAAGCTGGTATTTCAAGCAGAAGAGAAGGTGGAATTCTCAGGGATGGGAGAGCTCTGAACCAATCTGTGCAGTAAATCTGAACCAAACTATTATAAAAGTTGTGGATATTGACAGCTTTCGGACCATGATGGCGATTTGGCGCAGTACTCGTGTCATCCAGGCAGTTTCAGTTAAAGTTGAATCATCTTTCTACTCCAATTTTAGAGAATTGTCAAAAGCAGCATTCACTTTGACCTTTGCACACCTCCCTCATTGTTGTTGATGATCACATTATTATCACAATTACAGTTATATAATGTCACAGATTTATAATATTTGTATACAGATTATGCATACATTATCCACATACACCTCCAAGCAGGGATAGCATATACAGATTATGCATACATTATCTACATACACCTCCAAGCAGGGATAGCATATACAGATTATGCATACATTATCCACACACACCTCCAAGCAGGGATAGCATATACAGATTATGCATACATTATCCACATACACCTCCAAGCAGGGATAGCATATACAGATTATGCATACATTATCTACATACACCTCCAAGCAGGGATAGCATATACAGATTATGCATACATTATCCACATACACCCCCAGGCAGGGATAGCATATACAGATTATGCATACATTATCCACATACACCCCCAGGCAGGGATAGCATATACAGATTATGCATATATTATCTACATACACCCCCAGGCAGGGATAGCATATACAGATTATGCATACATTATCCACATACACCCCCAGGCAGGGATAGCATATACAGATTATGCATACATTATCCACATACACCCCCAGGCAGGGATAGCATATGTTCAACATGTACGTGTCATTTGTTTATGTTTGGAATCTGGTATTCAATTTACTTTAAATAAATAAATATATACTGCAGGGTGATTAAAAATTTGACCGGCCCCTCTAGCACAGTTGGTAGAGCAGAGGATCTTTGCCTTTGCTGGTTAATTAAGTGGAGGACAGGAGGTGGTGGGTTCGACTCCCACTGCCGGCAGCGTCACTTTCACACTGGTTAAAAGGCTGGAAAGTCAACCTGATATGGCCATAGTTGCTGAAAATGTCGTAAAAACACCATTTCACATTCCCATTTTAACAAATTGAATGGGCTATGTGTTGGTCTAACTAAATAAAAGGTTGGCTTGGTGCAGTATCTGAGAAAGCTTGGAGGGTTCTGACTGATCTTTTGGCACTTTAAGAATTCCACTACTATAATCATTTACAAGACCGTTTTCTATGACACCCCCTATTGAATTTAAAGAAACATACTTCTTTTGACTGTTGCCTTGATCAACATAATATATAATTGATTCCAAACAAACCAGCAGGTGAAATTGAACATCTTTTTCATACAAGGATATTATTCATTGTTTTATATTTTTATATTTGCTTCTGATAAACCATTTTGACTTACCATTTTCTGTGTAATTTGAAGACAGACTCCAGGCCTGATATAATGTCAGGCATAGAAACGGAATGCATATTTCAAAGACACCTTTGTACTGATATAATATGATGTATGATGTGTTTGGGATGACCAGGATATTCCGTCAAAAGCATTGAAACATAAATCTGAGGAAATTGGTTTACAAGGATATAAATGTTACACCTGGTGTTGTCTTTTACCCATTTTGCAAAATTTCCAGTAGTCTTAGCCTCTAATTATTAGGAATCCTCAATATATACATAAATATACATATAAAGATGCACATAAATTTGAAAGAAATTATGCAAGATCATTTCTACAGTGTTCACAGCACAATATAGTATTTTTTGAAGAAATCTGTCTTGTTGCATACCTGCACCGTCCTGAGCACTCGGGTGCCATGTGCTCGTAACTCCGTTTCATACCCAGCATCCTCTGGAGACATTGTTTTGAAAATAATTGAGAAGGCACCTTTTGTGTCAGGATACTGTGTAAATAATCTACAAAATAAAAAAATAATCAAAAGTTTTCAATATTAATTGATACCTCTGAAGTTGTCCTCAAACAAAGAGAGGATCATAATGATATATTGCCAGGACTAGACTAGTTGTCCTTAAAGAGAGGATCATAATGATATATTGCCAGGACTGGACTAGTTGTCCTCAAGGAGAGGATCATAATGATATATTGCCAGGACTAGACTAGTTGTCCTTAAGGAGAGGATCATAATGATATATTGCCAGGACTGGACTAGTTGTCCTTTAAGAGAGGATCATAATGATATCTTGCCAGGACTGGAGTAGTTGTCCTCAAGGAGAGGATCATAATGATATATTGCCAGGACTGGACTAGTTGTCCTCAAGGAGAGGATCATAATGATATATTGCCAGGACTAGACTAGTTGTCCTTAAAGAGAGGATCATAATGATATATTGCCAGGACTAGACTAGTTGTCCTCAAGGAGAGGATCATAATGATATATTGCCAGGACTGGACTAGTTGTCCTTAAAGAGAGGATCATAATGGTATATTGCCAGGACTAGACTAGTTGTCCTTAAAGAGAGGATCATAATGATATATTGCCAGGACTGGACTAGTTGTCCTTAAAGAAAGGATCATAATGGTATATTGCCAGGACTAGACTAGTTGTCCTTAAAGAGAGGATCATAATGATATATTGCCAGGACTGGACTAGTTGTCCTTAAAGAGAGGATCATAATGGTATATTGCCAGGACTAGACTAGTTGTCCTTAAAGAGAGGATCATAATGATATATTGCCAGGACTGGACTAGTTGTCCTTAAAGAAAGGATCATAATGATATCTTGCCAGGACTGGACTAGTTGTCCTTCAAGAGAGGATCATAATGATATATTGCCAGGACTAGAGTAGTTGTCCTTAAAGAGAGGATCATAATGATAAATTGACAAGACTGGACGAGTTGTCCTGACACAAAGACAGTTCCATAATGATACATTGACAGTTGAAAGAATACAAAGACAGGATCATAAGGATAAAACATGTTTTCAAAGATGCATGTACAGAATTATCCCATTATATTGAAATAACTAATTGAGATTTATGTATGAAAAAGTGTTGATGTCACGAAAGCAGCAAAATGTCAGCATCAGTGGACTATTCCTGGCTTAATATTCATTTGCAACTGGTCAGTTGTTATATTAAGCAAATTACATGTATGTTAACCGTTATTAAAATGTCAATTGTACAAGACAATATGTAATCAGCCATACATCTCACAGAGCAGGATGTCAATCTTTCTGGATATCTGCCCCTGTAGAGCACTGTTATTGAACAGGTACCTTCACAAACATTTCTCATTTGTCCAAACAAGAACAAAACAGGACGCATTGTCACAATGACTCTTGGAGATGCGGATACGATATCTATATCATAAAAGGGAGTGTAGAGTTACTCTGAAATTTGGGAAGATGGTTTCGTATATGACAAACGGTTCCATCACGAAACATTAGCTTTCATTTGATGGAATGATAGCACATACACCTGCCATTACGCTATTCATGTTAAAGACGCTGAAGGGCTGACCATCGTATGTCCAAGGGGGATATATTTATGATATCTTTTTAAATTGAGAGGTTGAACCTTGCTGTTACCTTTTGGGGGGAATGTGAGATTGGAAATATTTAACGTGATACATACTGATTATAATGAATAGGACATCAGAGGGAAAGAGGGCCAAACAGATTTTTTTGATAATAATTTTGTTCATATTTTAAATATTCTTATTTTACATGCTATGTGATGCAATACCACCAGTGTACTTCTCATCATAAGTCTACAATACCTTTGTTCTCTGTCAAGTACCACTTTGTCATTCTGCAAAAGAACTTGTATAGCTGTAAAGCTGTTGTTGAATTGTGAATAAAAATATGTTTAAACCTTGAGGGCGAGGGTGCGAAAAGCCAAAATATTCTCTCAAAGCTTTTCTTTGTAAACTCTTCCTGCCGATCAGCGAATCAAGTTCATGATATCTTAGATCCAAAAATATCTCAACAATTACTTTCTAGCAAGTTCCCATATAGCCACTGTCTACTCCCCCCTCCCGATCATTTAATGGTGTATCATGTCTCTCATAGATTTCCTGATATAGATATGTCAGCGTACTGGCCAGCGCAGCTAAAATGTCCATTACTACAGAAATATCTAGCACACAGTATCGGTTTTGTTTCCTTTTAATCTGTCAATTTCGTATTGTACTTCAAATATTGAATGTAAGGTGAAGGAAATGTTAGAGAAAAATACCTGTCTTTCATTTCATTTTAAAACTGTATGAAAATGGTTATGTAAAAACTAATGAATTTGATTTCTTTGTATTGACGACCTTATCAGCATTGCTTGGGCTATATCATACCAGATAGAAGGCTTTCACCTCGACTAAATGCCCTACTCTTGTCGAAGAGCGGCTGGGGAGTTTTATTTTGCAATATCACAGAGGCATGATAACACAAACCACAATTTAGATGACAGGTTATGGATCACTGGCTGGGGTAAAAAAACTACTCAGGAGCAGATATCTACCTTTCCTGACCACGCAGTACACCCGTTGTACCTTAGCACATATGGATATATACAGATCTATACCACTGTGACATTTGTCTCAAAGGACCATGACATTTTGCTATTGATAGAGTGACATATATCTAAAGGCGGTGTGACATATATCTAAAGGCAGTGTGACATATATCTAAAGGCAGTGTGGCATATATATATAAAGGCAGTGTGGCATATATATATATATAAAGGCAGTGTGATATATATTTAAAGGCAGTGTGACATATATCTAAAGGCAGTGTGGCATATATCTAAAGGCAGTGTGACATATATATAAAGGCAGTGTTGCATATATATAAAGGCAGTGTGATATATATATTGAAGCATTCATGAAATCACAGCAGTCATAGACAGTTTTCCAGAGAATTTGGATAAGGTACATCTATATTAAGCTAGTAAAAGGGGCTTGAAAAATCATTTCATGAAGGCTTTAAGGTCATATGACATGTCTGAAAGCATAAAATATCTGTGTTAAAGCAAGTGCTCAGCAGAATGGTGTCTGTGCTGCTGACTGGGATAATGACTTTTACCAGTCAGGTATACTGCAAATGCTGAAAAGAGAGATTTCTTAAGTAATTATTCGGGAGAAGGAGGCCTTTCAAGTCTGTTAGCATGCTTGTTGTTACAAAAAAGCTTATTGACGTCGTGAAATCAGCTTTCTCACTGTCAGTGAATAGAAAAATGGTAAACCTGATATCATCACATTGCTAGGCAGAGCACAAACCAATGCTGGAATGGTCAAGGAACTGAAAACTTCCTAACATCACAAGATCATGCAGGGAAACACTGCAGGCTATGTGAGACAGTTCATGGCGTTATATTATAGGACCACAATAAATGTTATATACTGTCAACCTACATTCAGCTGTCAACCTACATTCAGCTGTCAACCTACATTCAGCTATCAACCTACATTCAGCTGTCAACCTACATTAAACTGTCAACATACATTCAGCTGTCAACCTACATTAAACTGTCAACATACATTCAGCTGTCAACCTACATTCAGCTATCACCCTACATTAAGCTATCACCCTACATTCAGCTATCACCCTACATTCAGCTGTCAACCTACATTCAGCTATCAACCTACATTCAGCTGTCAACCTACATTCAGCTATCAACCTACATTCAGCTGTGAACCTACATTCAGCTATCAACCTACATTCAGCTGTCAACCTACATTAAACTGTCAACATACATTCAGCTGTCAACCTACATTCAGCTGTCAACCTACATTCAGCTATCAACCTACATTCAGCTGTCAACCTACATTCAGCTATCAACCTACATCCAGCTATCAACCTACATCCAGCTATCAACCTACATTCAGCTATCAACCTACATTCAGCTATCAACCTACATTCAGCTGTCAACCTACATTCAGCTATCAACCTACATTCAGCTATCACCCTACATTCAGCTGTCAACCTACATTCAGCTATCATCCTACATTCAGCTGTCAACCTACATTCAGCTATCAACCTACATTCAGCTATCAACCTACATTCAGCTATCAACCTACATTCAGCTGTCAACCTACATTAAACTGTCAACATACATTAAGCTGTCAACATACATTAAACTGTCAACATACATTCAGCTGTCAACATACATTCAGCTGTCAACCTACATTCAGCTATCAACCTACTTTTAGCTGTCAACCTACATTCAGCTATCAACCTACATTCAGCTGTCAACCTACATTCAGCTATCAACCTACATTCAGCTGTCAACCTACATTAAACTGTCAACATACATTCAGCTGTCAACCTACATTCAGCTATCAACCTACATTCAGCTGCCAACCTGCATTCAGCTATCAACCTACATTCAGCTATCAACCTACACTGAGATGTCAACCTACACTGAGATGTCAACCTACATTCAGCTATCAACCTACATTCAGCTGTCAACCTACATTAAACTGTCAACCTACATTTAGCTGTCAACCTATATTTAGCTGTCAACCTTCATTCAGCTGCCAACCTGCATTCAGCTATCAACTTACATTCAGCTGTCAACCTACATTCAGCTGTCAACCTACATTCAGCTATCAACCTACATTCAGCTGTCAACCTACATTAAACTGTCAACATACATTCAGCCTTCAACCTACATTCAGCTATCATGGCTTCACAACTTAGCTTACAAATCAATTAAGCTGTATGATACCTTTCTGAAATGCAAGCCAAATCAGAGTGCTCTGTTGGCAAGGGCACATTACACCGCTTTAGGATCAGCCATGATCACCACAATCTGTCTGTGGTAAAGAAGATAATTCAAATAAGTCAAATACCAAGTTCTAGTGAGAAACAATAGAAGTAGTACACTTTAAAATTCCAAAATGTCTGTTGTAATTTAAAGTTTACGATTCAAGGTTATAACATTTCACATAAACAGTCAGTGGTTGTCATTGGATGTATAAACCCAGCAAACACACTATGCCTTAATTCATTAATTCAGCAACAAATACTGATTTATTGTTTTTTTTAAATTTAGGACTCACAAATCTTTTTGACACATTATGTGTTAATGCATAAGCTGATATGCCCTATTTAACTCTTTCATGCCCCCAAGACAGTTCCTTACTCCAGTCACAGGTGACATATGACTTATTTTCTTCATGGCTGCCATGATTCATGTCTCCACAGAAGAGTTTTTACTTCAAAGATTCAACTCCATAGAATCCTTTATTTTGCGATATAGTTAATCACATATGACAAGGAAGTTGAGATCGACCTTGCGCAGAGAACCATAACTAAATCAGTTGAAATACATACAATATATGCGTGCCAAAATAAAATAAATGACCTTTTTCATGTTATGGTGACATTGAAATTATCTGATATTATATATTAATATGTCCAGTTAAATGTATGTTAAATGCTCCAAGTGTTTGATCACAAATCTTGAGTCTAGCAGGTCTGATTATATACATTTAACTTCACTCATGGCAGTATTGCTATTGATCCAAATTTCATGGATGAGTACAACATGGGCTATACTCATCCAAAAGGTCATCACAATTGATGAACTGAACACATACCTACAAACATCACTAATTCTGGTGATGGGCCCATTTCGGTTTAGTATTATTAATTCTATAATATGATAATATTCAAGATCTTTAAAATGCAAAGTTACATGTAACCTGTGTTTGAATAATTTAGTTGACCACTATTGCTAATTTGCGTTTTCCCACCGGAGAATACACCTGATTTTTTTAGGTAAAACACTGGATTAAGGAACAGATGTGGAGGATTACAAAGTTGCATTAACGAGTGCATTTAACAAGTATTGTGTCAGAATGATTTTATGTTATTTTGATTTTATCAGCAGTTAGCAAATCTGCTCCGAAAAAAAGATCTCCTACATCACAATACATTTTTGAAATCAAACGCATCTTCAGCGGACGACATAATCACAGACGAACCGGTGGTAATAAGCTTGCTCTCTAACCAAGTAAAATTAGTAAAATATGTAGAAGTAAGATAAGAAGGAATCTACATACAATTGGGAAAAGGCTCCAAGTGGATGAAAACACTCTTCAGGCAGAGGGATTATCATTGCTGAAAGATGCATATGTGAATGAGCTAACAGATGATGACCATGTGGCCCTGAGCTTGACCACTGAATTAAGAGGTTTCATGAAACAGGATTTTAATATAGATGGTTTTACATTGGTAGAGATTGTGATTTAGTTGGAATATAGTTGTACAGAGTAATATGTATATATATATATATATATATATATATATATATATATATATATATATATATATATATATATATATATACAGTCAAGCCCCGCCAGTCCGTCATGGTCTGTCACACATAATTCTGCCGGTTTCACGAGTCTGACGGTTTGATGAAACGGACATCAAATGAATACAAATAAAGAAAGATTAGAATGGTTGCAGCCAAATCACTGTCGGTAATTGATATGCCGGATTATCGGGGGACGGTCCGGCGAGGTCTGACTGTATATATATATACATACATAATGTATATATATATATATATATATATATATATATATATATATATATATATATATATATATATATATATATATATATATATATATATATATATATATATATATATATATATATATATATATATATATATATATATATATGTATATATATACATACATACATAATGTATATATCAAGTGTAATTTTTTAGGATTATACTGATGAATAATATGATATTTTGGTTTATGATACACAAAACATATATGTATATATTAATAACCATTTGTCATGTTTGTCTTTTGTTTCTATCTCATGAGCAGTATTATATATATCATAAGCTCTGTAAATATTAATGATTCAATCTCTGAAATTTGATATTGTGCATATTAGTAATTTGAAATAAAGAAGTGAAAATAATGCTCCACGATTACAAATCCTGTTTCCCATGAAGATTCGAAGGTATCATTCGTGCCTGGCACTTCGCCCCTAACTTCTAATGCAATATTTTTGTCCTTTTACTTTTACTATTTTCACTCTTCTACTTCGCCATTTTCAAACTTTGTCTCCGTATCTTCTCTGTTTGCCATTTGTAGTTCAATAACAAAAATGTCGAAGCAAGCTGTATGAGGGTAAAGTGAGCTAAATGAGGGTAAGGTAAGCTAAATGAGGGTAAGGTGAGTTGTAAGAGGGTAAAGTGTGTGGAATGAGGGTAAAGTGAGCTAAATGAGGGTAA
The DNA here is from genome assembly GCA_949316495.1 of Amphiduros pacificus. Lineage (NCBI taxonomy): Eukaryota > Metazoa > Annelida > Polychaeta > Phyllodocida > Hesionidae > Amphiduros > Amphiduros pacificus. The sequence continues at coordinate 28,094,542 of OX439011.1, forward strand.
GGTGAGCTAAATGAGGGTAAGGTGAGTTGTATGAGGGTAAAGTGACCTGTATGAGGGTAAAGGGAGCTGTATGAGGGTAAAGTGAGCTGTATGAGGGTAAAGTGAGCTGTATGAGGGTAAAGTGAGCTAAATGAGGGTAAGGTGAGCTAAATGAGGGTAAGGTGAGTTGTATGAGGGTAAAGTGAGCTGTATGAGGGTAAAGGGAGCTGTATGAGGGTAAAGTGAGCTGTATGAGGGTAAAGTGAGCTGTATGAGGGTAAAGTGAGCTAAATGAGGGTAAGGTGAGCTAAATGAGGGTAAGGTGAGTTGTATGAGGGTAAAGTGAGCTGTATGAGGGTAAAGGGAGCTGTATGAGGGTAAAGGGAGCTGTATGAGGGTAAAGGGAGCTGTATGAGGGTAAAGGGAGTTGTATGAGGGTAAAGTGAGCTGTAAGAGGGTAAAGTGAGCTGTAAGAGGGTAAAGTGTGATGTATGAGGGTAAAGTGAGCTTTATGTGAAGGGAGCTGAATGAGGGTAAAGGGAGCTGAATGAGGGTAAAGTGAGCTGTATGAGGATAAAGGAAGCTGTATGAGGGTAAAGTGAGCTGTATGAGGGTAAAGTGAGCTGAATGAGGGTGAAGTGAGCTGTATGAGGGTAAAAGGGGTATGAGGGTAAAGGGAGCTTTATGAGGGTAAATGGATCTGTATAAGGGTAAAGTGAGCTGTGTTAGGGTAAAGTGAGCTGTATGAGGATAAAGTGAGCTGTATGAGGGTAAAGTGAGCTGTATGAGGATAAAGTGAGCTGTATGAGGGTAAAGTGAGCTGTATGAGGGTAAAGTGTGCTGTATGAGGGTAAAGTGAGCTGTGTGAGGGTAAAGTGTGCCGTATGAGGGTAAAGTGAGCTGTGTGAGGGTAAAGTGAGCTGAATGAGGGTAAAGTGAGCTGTATGAGGGTGAAGTGAGCTGTATGAGGGTAAAGGGAGCTGTATGAGGGTAAAGGGAGCTGTATGAGGGTAAAGGGAGCTGTATGAGGGTAAAGTGAGCTGTATGAGGGTAAAGTGTGCTGTATGAGGGTAAAGTGAGCTGAATGAGGGTAAAAGGGGTACAAGGGTAAAGTGAGCTGTATGAGGGTAAAAGGGGTATGAGGGTAAAGTGAGCTTTATGAGGGTAAAGTGAGCTGTATGAGGGTAAAGTGAGCTGAATGAGGGTAAAGTGAGCTGTATGAGGGTAAAAGGGGTATGAGGGTAAAGGGAGCTTTATGAGGGTAAATGGAGCTGTATGAGGGTAAAGGGAGCTGTATGTCAAGAAGTTATATAACAGATTCATCCGGACTCGTAAATAAGAGGTCCAGATTAGGTCAGAACAATCGTTATGATGTTACATCACTCAGCAAAGCTGCTTTTACTGCCTGGTTTTGGTCAGAGCTTGTTTGGATCCATGCAGTTTTTCTTGCTAACATTGCTTCAAAAAAAGCGTTTTTGCCTGTCAAATATATTGCAATGCTGCAACGTTACATTGCACCATGATATCACAGAAGTGCCCAAAACACTGGAAATGGTTATGGATGCCCCTTGTGGCCTCATGACGTTACAAACTAAGGCCAACTGAAACAAGTTCGGTGACTTTGACAGAATAGTGTTTTTTTTAGTTCTGGTTGTTTGGTGTTTTACATCACTTTCAACATTATTTCAGTCATTTCAAGTGACAAGTGTATGATATCGGTAGTAGGAACTCAAACATTTTGCAACCAGCAGTGAACACTTTTAACTTGCAACCGGCAGTTGACACTTTTAACTTGCAACCGGCAGTTGACACTTTTAACTTGCAACCGGCAGTTGACACTTTTAACTTGCAACTGGCAATTGACACTTTTTACTTGCAACCAACATTTGATACTTTTAACTTGCAACTGGCATTTGACAATTTTAACTTGCAACTTGCAGTTGACACTTTTAACTTGCAACCGGTAATTGACACTTTAAACTTGCAACTGGCAGTTGACACTTTCAACTTGCAACTGGCAGTTGACACTTTTAACTTGGTCAAATGTTGAGCACGCTTCGCTGTATTGAATGTTATTGAGCTGAGTGGCGTGTTTCACACATCATCGTGTCTTTCATCACGTTCAAAGTGTTTATTTGTTTTCATGGCACGACTGAGGTGGTCCGTTAAATAACACCTGGAACGGTGGATGACCAAATGTCACATGACTCTTCATAAAACTCGGACAAACTGCAGATTGGCTGAATATCTGACCGGTCTCAATTTCCTGTGAAGTCTGTAAATAGCGAACTTGTATCAATTTTACTCTACATGCCTTCAAAGTAGACGATCCATTATTGATTTAAGTCGTCTGTACTAAGTTTTGACTTTGTGGATATTCGTGAGTAAAAAACCTAATCATGCCCAGATTTTGCTACTGGTCACTGTATTAAGAGAACACGCTCTATCTATTTCAGCAAAATGGACTTAAAATCCATTTCAATAGGAACACTAGATTATGTTTGATTTCAGATGTGTTGCTATCATCAGGTGACGCACAACAAACTTAGAGGTAATGTAATGTAATGAATGTTTGAAAACAAATGCATATTAACTGTACACAAATGTATAAAGCATTTTAAAGTTAAAATCATATATGCATAAACATAGATATTGTATGACCCAATGTTTCCTGTCACTCGAGAGTAGATAATTTATGTTTCGTTTTTCAATTTGGAATCAGATGATAAATTCATGTATAGATTTTCACAACATTAAGCAAAATTGCACGGATAAATATTCAGATCCTTATACAAAAATTGTCATTTTTGAAAAGATATAAATGAAAGAGGAAGTTAATATCTTTTTGGAGCACGTATGTTTCCATGATATTTTGGTTCATTACTTTGTTTCATTTGAATTAGATACAATAAAAAAATGATACAAACAAATGATACAAACTTTTTCTTTAAAGAGTGGACAAAAACCTCAAGAATGGAAAAACATTTATACGTGAAACGGGACACAATCTCAACTTATGATCCTATGTTTTATCTTCTGCAGTGATGGGGAGAAATGTTCTGTCCTTCTGTCTGTCAGCTTTGATCTTCTCCTACTGGTCACAGGGCTGGGCTATTAGTAGGGAAGATGTATTTTCAGGGGACCATTTCTATCTATTTTCCATTAGGCTAAGATTTTGTCCATATTGTTATAATTTTTTCAAGTATCTGACAGTTATCACTGAGATGTCAGGAACGTGGCCATTTTGAATAATATGACAAATATTAGCTAAGATAACAAGTTTGGGGCCAAATTCAATATGTAACATGCATTTTGATTAGTAACAATTATCATTTACTCAAGTCTCTCTTGGAAATATTTAAATGATCATGTTGAAGCAATTTCTAGTAAATGTTCAAAACAAAAAACATTTCAGAAAAGCAATGATCAACATATTTCTTTTTCTATTTTAACATTTTACCAATATTTCACAATTAAATTATTATCAGAAGAAGGGCAAATGTTATGATATTATATCATTTCTAGCTATTGATACTAAGTCACAGGACACAAATCAGGACACAAATCGGCCTTTTTATTGATATCTATCTGACAAAATGCAATTCTATATGTTATCATGAAATTATGGAATGGTGTTTTTATGACTTTCGGCAACAGTGACCCTATATTTATATGTTATGTATACACCAGTAAGACGAAGTTAAATGAATCTCGAGCCGATAGGAAGCAATATGGTTTAAGGAAAATGATTACTTTCAAAAGAAAGCTGAATTAAAATGGCAGAGAAAAATGTATATTTCTCATTGCTTATTCTTTGCAAACATAACACAGGGGCCACTTAATGTTATGTAAAGATAGATAAGATGAAAATAATAATAAAGCATTGACTGAGTGAAACTCGCCATACATCACCCTAAGAGCACCATAAACGTTTCATAGGGATTTAGGTTCTTGGAAATGACATCAATTCTCCCCCACCCTTTGGTTCTCAAGCTTCATGGAACCTTTCACTATCATCAATTAAAACTCAGAATTTTTATTTTCAAAAAACCATATCAAATGTTGCTTTTTTATTTCATTTTCTTATTGTCCAAAAAAAACAACAAAAACAAAACAAAAACAAAAACAACCCCCCCCCAAAAAAAAACCAACAAATCCAACATAATTTGAATCAAGAAATATGTACAGTAATGATTTTCAAATAATCCAGAGTAGATATAACAAAAGCATGGGTTAATGTTACAGCTGTCTTCTCGTCTAGACAATGTCTGATAACAGCTAAATTTTTGATGTGGTAGTATCCCTTTTTGCGCGTTTTCTTGATTTGTGCGTTCATGTCCATTTTTGAGTCAAAGGTGATGCCAAGGTCTACAACTGACTCACAGGGTGTGATATCAGAGTCACCCACTCTGCTAGATTTAGGAATATTGTAGTTAGCAGCAGTACTATACCTGTCAGTACGAATCAGCATTTCAGTTTTACCATCATTTACTTTCATCTTGCTTAAGATCAGGCAGGTTCTGACCTCACTGACACATTCTTCTAATTTGCGTCTACTCATGTCTACTTGCTGACTGGAAGTGTGATCAACAGGGATGTAGATCTGAGTATCAAATGTATGATTGTGTGGTGCATTTATTTCAAATATATTTGAGGCGTGTATCCGAAAAGAGGACACCACTGTGTGCATAGATTTTGTACTTTTGCTCGTGCTTCTCTGTAAAATATGTGTAAAACATTTTACTTTGTAAACTAGCTATATTTCACTTGCTGTATTTCACTTGCTATATGTCACTTGCTGTATGTCACTTGCTGTATGTCACTTGCTGTATGTCACTTGCTGTATGTCACTTGCTATATGTCACTTGCTGTATGTCACTTGCTGTATGTCACTTGCTATATGTCACTTGCTATATGTCACTTGCTGTATGTCACTTGCTATATGTCACTTGATGTATGTCACTTGCTTTATGTCACTTGCTGTATGTCACTTGCTGCATGTCACTTGCTACAAGTCACTTGATGTATGACACTTGCTGTATGTCACTAGTTATATGTCACTTGCTGTATGTCACTAGTTATATGTCACTTGCTGTATGTCACTTGCTACGAGTCACTTGATCTATGCCACTTGCTGTATGTCACTTGTTGTATGCTATGTTTAACAACTGGAATGACTAACAGAAACAAATTTAACAAGACTAGTATGATAACATGAGAATGTATAAGCATGCAATGGAAGTAAATAAAACTGTATGAAAATGAACCAAACAGATGATTATAACTAGCAGGGTGTAGGCTTCATGTACCAACACATGATCTGAAAACACAGATCAATGGCATGCATGCTGGAACATTACTCGTACACCTTCATAGTAGGAAACTACGCCCCCTCGCGATCTTAAGCAGGATTCCACTAGTGATAAAATGAAGGGATGAAAATGAAGGAATACAGTGAGATGAGTATCAGCGTAATGTATGTCGTTTTTTGTATGTCACTTGCTATATGTCACTTGCTGTATATCACTTTCTATATTTCACTTGTTGTATGTCACTTGCTGTATGTCACTTGCTATATGTCACTTGCTGTATGTCTCAGCGCTATCACACCTTGTGTCACTTGCACGCCATATGCTACTGCTGGATGCCACTTGCTGTATGTTACTTTTGGTTTGTCACTGCTGGATGCCACTTGCTGTATGTTACTTTTGGTTTGTCACTGCTGGATGTCGCTTGCTTTATGTTACTTTTGTTTTGTCACTGCTGGATGCCACTTGCTGTATGTTACTTTTGGTTTGTCACTGCTGGATGTCGCTTGCTTTATGTTACTTTTGTTTTGTCACTGCTGGATGCCACTTGCTGTATGTTATTTTTGGTTTGTCACTGCTGGATGCCACTTGCTGTATGTTATTTTTGGTTTGTCACTGTTGGATGCCACTTGCTGTATGTTACTTGTGGGTGTCTCTTACATTTTGTTTGTTGTATTTCACATGTTGATGTCGCTTGCTCTATTCAACTACTGTATTCTGCAAAGTTGGAAATATATGGGGTTTGGCATGACTATGACAAAATATAACAAAATTCCGACTATATGACAGAAGGTTTAATGCATACATCGTGTTACACGTATTCAGTTTAATCAGCAATCAATCCTTCATTTGTTTTTTTATAAAAGATACATAATTGAACAGAACATTACCATGCTGTCTACAAATAATACGTTATGTCTGTTCTCTGCATTTCATTTGCTCAGAGGGACAGAAATAATACAAATTGTGGCATTATTGATAACATTCATGATATGCGCGACTATGCATGTAAAATGTGTTGATTTTTAATTTGTTAATGATGCTTTTATTCCAGTTTATATGAGAGAACATTTAATAATACCGTGGCTCCAAGACACAAAACAATATTACAAATTGTCAGGAATTAGCATTAAAAACCTGTTTGATACCAGAAGAAAAGCGATTTTGATAGACTATATGTTTTGGATTTCATTTAAATGTGTTTCAGAGAAAGTGTATATGCATTTAACCCATGTGCCGAAAAGTTCATGAGCAGAATTAGAATACGACCCTTCACATTTAAGCTTTTTTTAAAAACAAAATTTTAGTTCAAAATAAATTTCTTACCAATCTCATCTCAAATAGAAACAGACATACCAAAGTCTTGCACCGTGATAGCTTCTGCTATAAGCGTCCTACCGAGCAGTCAGCCATCTTGTATTAAGCCATTATCAAAGAGGCAAGCAATTCACGAGGGAGCACATCACGTGACCACAGGATTCATGTCTGTCTTAGACACGGAGGGCAAGTTGAGTTATATTGATTTGACACATGCTGCTGACACAAGAGCAAAATATAAGTCTTCCAGGAAGTAAATGTTTGCAAATTCATATATCATTTGCGATTGATAATACACATTTAAGCGTAGCATCTGTTTATGATTTATCCATATGAGATGCACAACCAAGAAGTGCTGAAGTGTATGATCAACCATGACATTTAGACATTTTATTTTTACAATAAAATATATAAGACAATCCATAAACGAAGCAATGAACAGCAATGAAAGTCAGAACAGTAATGAAGGTCAGAACAGCAATGAATTCAAAAAAGCAACAAAAGTCAGAACAGTGCAATGAAAGTTATAAAAGCAACAAAAGTTAGAAATCCAATGAATCCATGATGGCTAGAATCGAAACTCCATCTAATACCACCTTCTGTTTGTCTTCATTATCGTGAAGGATTTTACTTTTTCATCATTCACATTTCCAGACTGAACTTCATAACTTTCCTATCGCCACATTTTATAGTTACATATGTTTTATGTCCAGAAGAGAGAGACTGCATAGGGCAAGTAACGGTGGTTATTATCTTCTTGATATTCAGGTTATGCATGATCACCCCTAATATCCCTGAAGTAAAATAACCAGACGAGAAGGTCATTGACCCTTACGAAATATTGAATCTGCTAAAGGTGGCGTCTGGTTATCATTTCACATCTGACCGCTGGGGCATCTAATTGCATCTAAGGAGAAGATTATTATATTGAAAATCCATCAGGGCTGGACAGCATTGATGAGCTGTTTCAACGGTGAATGTCATAATGATGTTAAGAAAGGTGCACGCAATAATGATGTTTAGAAAGGTGCATGCCATAATGATGTTGAGAAAGGTGCATGTCATAATGATGGTGAGAAAGGTGCATGCCATAATGATGTTTAGAAAGGTGCATGCCATAATGATGTTGAGAAAGGTGCACGCTATAATGATGGTGAGAAAGGTGCACGCTATAATGATGTTTAGAAAGGTGCACGCTGTAATGATGTTGAGAAAGGTGCATGCCATAAAGATGTTAATAAAGGTGCATGCCATAAAGATGTTAAGAAAGGTGCATGCCATAAAGATGTTAAGAAAGGTGCATGCCATAATGATGTTTAGAAAGGTGCACGCTATAATGATGTTGAGAAAGGTGCACTCTATAATGATGTTGAGAAAGGTGGATGTCATACTGATGTTTAGAAAGGTGCACGCTATAATGATGTTGAGAAAGGTGCACGCTGTAATGATGTTGAGAAAGGTGGATGTCATACTGATGTTGAAGAAGGTGCACGCTATAATGATGTTGAGAAAGGTGGATGTCATACTGATGTTGAGAAAGGTGCACGCTATAATGATGTTTAGAAAGGTGCATGCCATAATGATGTTTGGAAAGATGCACGCTATAATGATGTTGAGAAAGGTGCATGCCATAATGATGTTTAGAAAGGTGCACGCTATATTGATGTTGAGAAAGGTGCATGTCATACTGATGTTGAGAAAGGTGCACGCTATAATGATGTTGAGAAAGGTGCACGCTGTAATGATGTTGAGAAAGGTGGATGCCATAATGATGTTGAGAAAGGTGCATGCCATAATGATGTTGAGAAAGGTGCACGCTATAATGATGTTGAGAAAGGTGCACGCTATAATGATGTTGAGAAAGGTGGATGTCATACTGATGTTGAGAAAGGTGCATGCCATAATGATGTTTAGAAAGGTGCATGCCATAATGATGTTGAGAAAGGTGGATGTCATACTGATGTTGAGAAAGGTGCATGCCATAATGATGTTTAGAAAGGTGCACGCTATAATGATGTTGAGAAAGGTGCATGTCATACTGATGTTGAGAAAGGTGCATGTCATAATGATGTTGAGAAAGGTGCACGCTATAATGATGTTGAGAAAGGTGCATGTCATACTGATGTTGAGGAAGGTGCACGCTATAATGATGTTGAGAAAGGTGCATGTCATAATGATATTGAGAAAGGTGCATGCCATAATGATGTTTAGAAAGGAGCACGCTATAATGATGTTGAGAAAGGTGGATGTCATACTGATGTTGAGGAAGGTGCACGCTATAATGATGTTGAGAAAGGTGGATGTCATACTGATGTTGAGAAAGGTGCACGCTATAATGATGTTTAGAAAGGTGCATGCCATAATGATGTTTGGAAAGATGCACGCTATAATGATGTTGAGAAAGGTGCATGCCATAATGATGTTTAGAAAGGTGCACGCTATATTGATGTTGAGAAAGGTGCATGTCATACTGATGTTGAGAAAGGTGCACGCTATAATGATGTTGAGAAAGGTGCATGTCATACTGATGTTGAGAAAGGTGCATGTCATAATGATGTTGAGAAAGGTGCACGCTATAATGATGTTGAGAAAGGTGCATGTCATACTGATGTTGAGGAAGGTGCACGCTATAATGATGTTGAGAAAGGTGCATGTCATAATGATATTGAGAAAGGTGCATGCCATAATGATGTTTAGAAAGGAGCACGCTATAATGATGTTGAGAAAGGTGGATGTCATACTGATGTTGAGGAAGGTGCACGCTATAATGATGTTGAGAAAGGTGGATGTCATACTGATGTTGAGAAAGGTGCACGCTATAATGATGTTTAGAAAGGTGCATGCCATAATGATGTTTGGAAAGATGCACGCTATAATGATGTTGAGAAAGGTGCATGCCATAATGATGTTTAGAAAGGTGCACGCTATATTGATGTTGAGAAAGGTGCATGTCATACTGATGTTGAGAAAGGTGCACGCTATAATGATGTTGAGAAAGGTGGATGCCATAATGATGTTGAGAAAGGTGCATGCCATAATGATGTTGAGAAAGGTGGATGTCATACTGATGTTGAGAAAGGTGCATGCCATAAGGATGTTGAGAAAGGTGCATGTCATAATGATGTTGAGAAAGGTGCACGCTATAATGATGTTTAGAAATGTGCATGTTATAATGATTTTAGAAAGGTGCACGCTATAGTGATGTTGAGAAAGGTGCATTCTATAATGATAATGAGAAAGATCCTATTTAAATCGATTTAGCAAAATAGTGGGGGATTTCACTTTTACATCATCCACCATTCCAGCCTAAACTTTATGACTTTTTCAGGTAGTTCCATTAAAAATTAAACAAAACAAACTTTTGTTGTCTTCAAGTGCTTTGGATATGACTTTCACATCGTGAGAGAATAATATCTATATTTATTTCCATATATCACCAAGCAAACTACAAAGTTATCAATATTCATAAAACTACGGAATTTGCCCCGATAATGCAGATATGTCATTTACTACTGCATGGTGGCATTTTCATTGGAGTCCAATTACCAGGGTAATAAGAGATGATATGTCGAGGCACTATTTCAAGCAGAAAAAAACTATTTCCTGGTAAATAAGCAATTTTAAATCGTACATCTTCAATTGTAAAAACATTGTGTCGCAACCTGAAACTAACCGGAAACAGATGAGGCCATCATGTAAATAATTCCTCATTTCTTGTCAATTTTTAATTATCTCTGCTTAAAACTTCTTTTGTATCCAAGATGAGCACATCAAATAAATTTATGAAAATCACCTTGAAAATTGGCGGTAAATGTGGAAGAGGTCGGCTGACATTAGTAAATGCAAAATCTCTTCTCATTATGGATAAACTACTTAAATCGCCACAAATTAGTTACATCCTTTTTGTCCATAATTCATAGCATTTCAATATAGTAATTGAAAGAAATAACAGGAAATGGATTCCTGCTTTTAACTTGACCTCAATTCCTTATAGCTTTTATGATATCATAGAGGTCACAGGCAAGTTTACAGATATCAGAGATATTTAGATGTCTCTGCAGATATAAGGTATGTTTAATTGATATGTGGTCACAACATTGTGATACAAATAAACTTCCCGGAATTAACCAAAATTAACCAAAATTAACCAAAATTAACCAAAATTAACCAATATTAACCAAAAATAACTAAAATTAACCCAAATTAATCCAAATTAACCAAAATTAACCAAAATTAACCCAAATTAACAAAATGGTGCCAAGTACATGTTCTGTGCGTGAAAGCTTGGCACCACTGATGTGGTCTGGAAGGGTGTTAGGCCCGTAACAGTAGATAAACACTAATGGACAAACATACCTCGAATCTCAAATGATATTATCGGCCCATGTCGGTCATGCTTTTTGACGTATAGTTTCTATTCACACCGTCAGGTGGCGCTTTTTTGAGAAATGATTCATACATGCTGTTTTTTCATTTCTTTCTTTTCTTCATTCACTCTTATGATTTTGCGATCGTGTTTGATTGAACAAATGGAAATCCCTTAGTTGTCTATATTACCGACCTTTCAAACAATAAATAGGCTATCTGTATCCGGTCAGAGAAAGTTTAAAAGAGCTGTGTTTCAAAGTACAAAGTGATTTCCCATTTAAGTCTCGCTTTTCATCCCATTATTGGCTACTATAGCATTACATTCTATCAAATAACAGCGTGATTGGATCATGCCATATCTTAACTAATGAACCAGTGTGGTTATGACATCACCTCTGATCTTCCTGAGATACTCATTTGATAGAAATATTTTTTTGGATTGCCTCAGCCCATACACCTACATGTTCTTAGGTATATGATTCGAAGACAGGTCCCCCGGGCGGGATATAATCTTAGGCACAGAGACACAATGTGTCTTTTAAATTCATCCCCTAGCTGATATCATATTAAGAAGAAGAGGATATCCAATCAAAAGCATTGAAACGTAAATCTGCGAAAATGAGATCACGAGCATGTATCCCCATATAAATGAACCTGACTTCAAATATATATTTGCTTATATTACTTTCATCAAAAATGCACTGTATACAACTACCTTTTACTTTGAACTATATATTTATATATATATATATATATATATACAATGAGGTTAGCAATGCGAAAGATAGGGGAATAAGGTAAATAAAAAGAGAAACGATGAAAGAAAGAATGAGAAACATTAAGAAATACAAAAAAAAGAATCAATAGGATAAATTTAAAGTAAAGACAGCAGAAATAGTAAGAAGACTGAACAACTATATAATGCAGAGTACTACCTATATAATGCAGAGTACTACCAATATAATGCAGAGTACTACCAATATAATGCAGAGTACTACCAATATAATGCAGAGTACTACCTATATAATGCAGAATACTACCAATATAATGCAGAGTACTACCAATAAAATGCAGAGTACTACCTATATAATGCAGAATACTACCTATATTATGCAGAATACTACCTATATAATGCAAAGCACTACCAATATAATGCAGAGTACTACCAATATAATGCAGAGTACTACCAATATAATGCAAAGCACTACCAATATAATGCAGAGTACTACCAATATAATGCAGAGTACTACCAATATAATGCAGAGTACTACCAATATAATGCAGAGTACTACCAATATAATGCAGAGTACTACCAATATAATGCAGAGTACTACCTATATAATGCAGAATACTACCAATATAATGCAGAGTACTACCAATAAAAAGCAGAGTACTACCTATATAATGCAGAGTACTACCTATATAATGCAGAATACTACCTATATAATGCAAAGCACTACCAATATAATGCAGAGTACTACCAAAATAATGCAGAGTACTACCAATATAATGCAAAGCACTACCAATATAATGCAGAGTACTACCAATATAATGCAGAGTACTACCAATATAATGCAGAGTACTACAAATATAATGCAGAATACTACCAATATAATGCAGAGTACTACCAATAAAATGCAGAGTACTACCTATATAATGCAGAATACTACCTATATTATGCAGAATACTACCTATATAATGCAGAGTACTACCAATATAATGCAGAGTACTACCAATATAATGCAGAGTAGTACCTATATAATGCAGAATACTACCAATATAATGCAGAGTACTACCAATAAAATGCAGAGTACTACCTATATAATGCAGAATACTACCTATATTATGCAGAATACTACCTATATAATGCAAAGCACTACCAATATAATGCAGAGTACTACCAATATAATGCAGAGTACTACCAATATAATGCAAAGCACTACCAATATAATGCAGAGTACTACCAATATAATGCAGAGTACTACCAATATAATGCAGAGTACTACCTATATAATGCAGAATACTACCAATATAATGCAGAGTACTACCTATATAATGCAGAATACTACCTATATTATGCAGAATACTACCTATATAATGCAGAGTACTACCAATATAATGCAGAATACTACCTATATAATTCAGAGAACTACCAATATAATGCAGAATACTACCTATATAATGCAGAGTACTACCAATATAATGCAGTGTACTACCTATATAATGCAGAGTACTACCAATATAATGCAGAGTAAGAACACGCATGAGCCACGTGTTTCACAGTGCAGGACTGTTTTATTATATTTGTAAATGCCTATATTAATTCCATTTGTTTCATGCTTCATTAGAATTGGCACACACACACACACACACACACAGACACACACACACACACACACACACACACACACACGCACATACATCTGCTGGGCATGACCTGACAAAATACGATTTGCCTGGCCCTTTGCCAGCTCTTTTTGGCCATAACTGACATCAAAGTATCAGCTTACTGCCAGCGCCGGGTGTAGTCTTGCGGTTCATCGTGTAATTGGTCCTGTAAAGTACGTGTGCAAGACTACTGGAGAACAATCAAGATTTTAGAGGAAATAAAACTAAGCCTTGCATTTATCGATCTTATCTAATCAAAGAAATAATGAACTTGGAAGTGCTCTTTCGGTCTTTTTATTCTGATAGTATACAAGAGTATATCATTCTCCTAACGGAAGATACTGTGATGTCCTTAATCAGAATATTCCTATATAAAGGAAGAGGCTTCACAGAGAAAAAACATCAGTAAATAATGAGAGAGAGCATATTGTATAGACACAATAATGATATTTATGAAGCTTGGTAATTGGCATCCTTAATGATATATTACAGAGGAAATATTATCCATAAAGCTGCATATCTGGTTATTATTCTATTCAGGAGTAGAGATGAAGTACCGGTATAAAGTTTAATTCATTCCCACCCCAAGGTTGTCTCTCTAAAGGTTAGAGCAACACTTCATTTTGCATCTAAATATGAAAACATATAGGTAACATATATGAGTATTGATATATTTAGGCCGTAACTGGCGAATAAGAAACCAGTCAACGAGACTCAGTGCCCCACCCTTTTACTGAAGAAAGTTTCTTTACATTATCATATGGACTTTGTAACACAAACCACGGTTTTTGATTAGCAGATTTGGCAAGCCTGCCTATCAGTATACATATATAAACAGATTTGGAAACAATAATTCAATAAATCAAAAATATCCTTTTGTGATGCCCCATAAAGTACTTGCCTTACGGTTTATGTGAAGATCAAATGCAATAATTCGTTTGATAAATATTTGGTATGTGGATGCTCAATCGATCAAATATATTCTTCACAATACATTATTCCTGCGCTATATCGGATATTTGTTGTATATAAACTCATTGGGAAAAAATGTGAAGTCTGTCTGGGTTGAGTTACTAAATGAACAACAAAATATGAAGAAACAATGCGGACAATTAATGTAAATGAAGGACTGTTCATTACTATGCAAATATTTTGTCTGTTGTTACATACAGGATGCATATATCATGTATCATGTATCAACTCAAACCTGTTGTATTTTAACTCAAACGTGGTGTATTTGAACTCACACATGTTACATTTTAACTGAAATCTGTTATATTTTAACTGACATCTGTTATATTGTATCCCTAACTGACTAATATACAGTTAGTTTTATTAATTTTTGCGTCATTCTGAGCATTATCTTAGTCATTTCATGACGAGACCTACTGGAAGTAGATATAGCACTGCCTAACTGAATTGTCATGTCGCAGGTCCTTGACATGACATTCCACACAGTAATTTGAACAAGGACGATGGGTTATGTCTTAGGGCACTGGCCTCAGCTCATATGATAAACTGTAATATGAATTCGATACCAACACAGCCGGGAGCAAAGAGGAATATTGACCAGGGAGAGGTCACTGACCAACATAAAGGACATCAACGTGCAGATCTTTCTTAGGACAGACTCTATTCCATATTGAACCTGGCAACAATTCATATTCAACCAATACTGAAGGTTTTTCTTTGAGTTAATCTTGCTTTTGAACCATACTGAATTAAGTCTCTTTTTGATCACGCATTTCACACGATGAATGTGACATCCGTATGCTGACGCACGACCCGAGTCTTAGGACTTCACAAATATTATCTGAAATCTCCTTTATCATTTCCTTGTATCTCCATCATTTCAATGTGTCCAAATCATTTTGATGCATTTCCTTCATCATTTCAATGTGTCCTCCTCATATACACATAATGTCCCCTTACATACAGGTTAAACTCTTCAATTTTTACGAAAAATTGAGACATTTGAGACACCTCAAATCACTTATAAAATACATATCATATGATAACCATTTAGCGTGCTATATTGCTTTGTTCACAATGTTCATTTTTTGCATTTAATTCTGCAATTAAATCACGTGCTGACACTCATGTTTGTGTTTCCATAAATATCCATTGTTTTATACAGTGCACACCATAGAATGCATTTTCCAAGTTTTTTTCTGTTTATTTGGGGTTTTACCTGGGTGTTTATTGGTGCTATGGTGTCCGTAAATCGGGTAAAGCATGGCTGTTTGCATAAAAAGGAAATTGATAAATTTGACGTATGGCTAAAAATTCTTCTGCAATTAAAAATATATTAGAATTAGAATTTAATAAATGTGTACACCAAATGTTCACCTCAAGGCCACGATCTGTTCACAGTCGGTTAGAACGTCAGCTTATGAGCACAATTTCCTTTGTGGTGATACAAAGATCATGGGTCCGATCCCCGGCCGTGCCGAGACTGAAACCGCGATGCAATTTTCAATATGAGCTGAGGCCCGTGCCTAAAGGGTTAACCTATTGTCCTTGTAAATCTGTGACCGGGTGGATTGTCATGTCAAGGACCTGCGACATGACAATTCAGTGAGGCAGCCCTATATCTGCTACAAGTAGGTCTCATCACGAAATGACAAAAATAATGTTGAAAGTGATGTAAAACCCCAAACAATCAAACAAACAAACAATGATTGCCTTAGCTACACACCAGCTCAGCAAGTGAATTCAAAGCTTTCCCACCAACAATGGTATATTTGAATGTCCACTTCAATTTGTTTTTGTCAAGAAATAAAAAGGGAAATCAGTTACTTGGACATGCATATGATTAACCGAAAGCTTGAAATAAACGAAATATTAAACCCAGAACAGAGCTCAATCTTTGATGTTTGTTAGAGTTTATTTATTATATACTTGGCCCATGCAAGATCCACTACCTTGGGCATATAATATAACACATTATTTCTTTGTAAAAACGCGAAAGGAAGATCCCCATTCACTCTTCAAAAACATAACCCCCTAGCTTAATAGCCCTGCTGGCTTTAATAAAAACACACGAACTGTGTAACTAGCAAACTTTCTGCGGGCTTTGCAGGCCAGTCCAGTCGCTTTTCACCCATTTACAAGATATACACCTCCTATGCACTCGGTGCTTCAGATTCTCATCTTTCTGGTTGCCTACCTTGTTCTTTGCTATTGCAAAATCACAACTACATGTACGATAGGGTTCAAGTCTAACCGTAGCTTGTGACAATTGGCTCAAGGACATGCTTGTTGAAATATCTGATGTTAAAGATAAATTTGTGAAGTTGGCTGGCTGAATATCGGACATATTGTCTGATGTGGGTCAAAAACATTTGGCGAAAACTGACAACTATACCTTGAGGTGGCCATGTATGCCCAATATCTATTATCTCCAATTGATTGTTCATGAGATATGGCCTGCACAATAATATGGAGTTCAAGGTCATAGCTTCAAGGCCAAAGATCAAATCTGTACAAAAATGTTATGATGCTAGACATAGTGTTGATGTATAACAGATATAAAATACTTTTTATTTACTTTTAATGCTTGTGAGGTGTTGCATGTACACAGATTTTGAATGCAATGTCAATGTGATACTTTTAAAGGACACATTGCTAAAAAGTTTGATTGGACATAGCGATGACATTTCTGTTTACCAAGTTTTAATTTTCTTTTATAAGTGTTTGCTGAGATATGCTCCTTACAAAATTTGTGACCTCAAGGTCACTGCACTATGGTCCATGATGATATCACTAAGATTTAATCCGAATCTTCACCTCTGTATCTACCTCTACATAAAATATGAAACATTACGGGTAATTTTAGAGAAGATATTTTAAAAATGTTAACAGATGGAGGGACAGATGGACCGAAAAACAGACAATTCACCCACTCCTAAAGCTCTGCGACTTTAAGGAAGTCAGAAGAGCTAAAAGTATGGAATTTTTATCTTTTTCTTTTTATCTTTTTTTCTCTTTTAGTGCAATATAGGCCATTGAAAACCAGCGAAAGGCTTCATCTAATATAACCCAAATGGTGCTGAAAGGTTCATACAAACAACAAATCAAATTGAAGCACAGAAAAACAAAATTATGTCCACACTATCAGTACAAACCGGAGAAGATTTCACTTGCAATAGGTACAGTGGCCTTATTGTAATCACAGCTCCAAAATATGTAATTCTATCTAATCGATGATCAAAATTGCGGGCATAACATTTACATTCCTAACTGTGGCAACATACTCCAACACTTAAACCAACTTTTGAAGTTGCCGTAAATCATAAACGTTATTGCTAGCATGTGCAGTGAGCTTCAAGTAAAAAAATACACACAAACCCGCTCGGAATTTAAGATCACGAGAGTACGAATCGAATGCGTCTACACAAATAAATGACGTATACACATTAGCCCTCGTCGTCTCTGATCAATATAGTATACAGTATGTTATAATATAGTCAATAGTATAACATATATTTATTATTGCTTATATATATATATATATATATATATATATATATATATATATATTATGTATTATGTATTAGGTCCAGCCTGGCTGACGAATGTCTTCTGGTGACAAAAAAAGATAAAACCTTATCCTCCCTGATCTCATTATATTTATGCTTGGTGGACGTCCCTATTTTGATCAATATCTATTTTTAATACGACTCTGTATTGAGATGTTGGGAGTACTTTAATTGAAGGTGTGACTCAGTGCAGTTTTCTCAGTGCTTATTGGTCCCGCTCAGGCCTCAGAGCTCCTTGACTGAGGCGATTGTAACCCGACTGGGATTGAGGTAAGGAAGGATTACCTCTGGTTGCGTCTGGGGCGATATTACAAGGAAGTTTATCACGCCTAGGTGACCACTGGATCTACATCTACATCTATAAGTTTACTCGGCAAAACCTATTGGCATCCCGCCGAGAGTGCATGGTTGCACTAAGGGGTGCAGCTGGTACACACCAGCTACTTGTTGCTAACCTTTATACTCTGGCTAGGGAATTCCTGAAGGATGCCGAGCTACCTGGTTCCAATGTAGTTAAATGAGGGGGAAGATTGTTCCAGTCAGTTACTGTCCTTGGGAAATAGCTGTATTTGGATGACAGATAGATCTCTCTCCATTTAATTTTCATATGTAAACAAAACCAATGATCTGAACCTAACAAGCGCTTGATACAGATATATAAATATTACAAATTATATATATATATATATATATATATATATATATATATATATATATATATATATATATATATATATATATATATATATATATATATATATATACACATATTGGCGTGTCATGATTATTTATTAGTGCAGAAATGAATCCATATAATGAAATTCTCCATTCTGTGATAGAACCTAAATGGAGCTAAAAAGAGGTTGTTAATAGACACAATTCGCAAATTCTATATTCTCATCTATGCCCCACGTGCCAGGGTTTATCATAGTTCCGATTCAGGTATCAATCATAATTCTATCCACGTGTGACCCGTGTTTGCACCAGATAATTTAAAAATTGATGTCTGGTAAAATGGATTTTCCCAGTAGGGGGCGTGCTGACTCGATAAAGTGTTACTGTTCATTATATGTGTCCCACGGCCTACATAGGTTTGTGAAGGTGAAAAGTGAAGGATATTTTATATCAGTGACAGGCATCTATCACACTTAATTCAACCTTTAAATATTAAAAAAAATATTTATGAAAACAAAAACAAATCTACGTGAAAGAAACAGGTGATATTTTAATCAAATGGCCAAGAGTACCTGTAAGATCATGAACAAACATGTCAATGATTTCTCAAACCGGTAATGGAAAATAACATGAGATGAAAAAAATGATGGCCAGGGTAAAATTACTGTCATCACATTTCACAGTGTCACTCCAGAAGCAGATAAGTATAAGGTGTCATGTTGTAAAAATTACAAAGATCTCCTTGTAACAGGATGTCAGAACATACTCTGTATTCTTGAAGTTTACTTCGGGTTACTTTGAAATAATGTAGGCAGAAAAATACATATATCTTGAATAGGATGCTCCTGTTTGTAGAGTTTATGTAGTGCTGCCACGGGGTGATACGTGAACACAGTGGTTAAGATGACTATCTCCTGTGCTAAATGTCCAAGGTTTAATTCCCAGTTGAAGCAAGTTCATCTTTCATGCTAGAGAGGTCATCTGTTTTTTTTTGAAAACGTAGAAAATAGGACCCATGATGGCTTTATACAGAAAACATATATATGAAATATTTATATTGGTGTTATATTTGGGCAATGTGCATGCCAGAGCGAATTGAACATTTCTTTTTACCAACATAGAAAATATATACAGAAAACAAATATGAAATCTTCATATTTGGATTTTATTTGAGCTCATACACGTTTGCAAAGAAACTATAACACGGAGGCGATTTCAAGATTTAATCATGAATTTTAAATTTAGATAAAGTTGGCCTTGAGGGCAACCTTGAGCATGGATGCAAATGGTTGGGGTTTGTAATGTCGTCTGCGGTGGGTCATTCATTGCCAGCAGCGATGAAAGGAATACACTGATTCATTGAAGAGAAACGGCCCGAGATCACTTATAAATTACATCTATTATGTAACCTTTGGCACAGGGTTAATCTACAGAAAAATAACTGATAGGTTCAAATCACACTTGATTTGAGATAATGTGCTATGATTTGTGTAGCCAAATATACAGCTGACGACAACAGAGCTGCGGACGGCAACAGAGCTGCGGTTCAATTCTCATTGCCTTTAAGTGTATCCGCACTCTTGAAGATATTCTCATCAGATTTTTGTCATATGTGTAACAATGCCAAATGGTGTGATACACATCACACAATCAGTTGATAAGATGAACCGCAGCTTTGTTGTCGTCCACAGCTCTGTTGTCGTCTGCTGTATAAGTGTAGTTCGGTAGATAATTAGAGGTGAATGTAATTTAGGTAATATGAAAGTTGATAGGTTTCTCTCCATAATATGATATGTCCACAATGTCACGTGGGAGGCTGATATGTCCACTAGGTCACGTGGGAAGCAATGTTCCCTACTCTCTCCCACTTAGCAACCTCTTACACATATTTGCAGTTTGTTTTCAATTTTAGCAAGAACCCATTTTTTAATTGTGCATTCGATGTAGTCATTCTAACCCCTAATGAACTAATCTATCTTTATCTTGTTGATTGGCAAGGCTAACCAATTATTTTCCTTCTGGACTAGCGTATTTGCATACTAAATTAATAAAATTTATAACCATGGTTATTCAACATGCTCAATGAAGTGCTGGGGTCAAAAGTTCATGATCCACGCATTCTGGCGCTATTTCTATGTAACAAGCTGCAGCCCTACAGAATGGTACAAAATGACGTCATTAAACCCGAACAATGGGGACGTGAACATCCTTCCTGTCCATTGCCGGAGGTGGATGTGGACGTCCATCCCGCCCAATAGTGGTGAAACGTAGAAATGTAAACATTCCATCCAAAATAATTATATTAGAATTAGAGTTGATCAAATGATCTTAAAGGAAAAAAAATCGATGTAATAATTTCAATATTGCATTCAATTTGATAACGTTAATCACAAATGTGTGATACAAACAAGAAATCTTCACAGAAATGGACCAATTTACACCAGCCATGATTAGTGTGTTTTGTCGAAAGTGCGAATTCCAGTACTCTTGTGACCATTGTTGGTATTTGTAAGGGTGTTAGGCTTGTACCAATAGACAAACACTAATGGACAATCAGAACACTGTCAATGAAATAACTCCAGTGCCCCAATTTAAAGATGCCCCATTGGTAGCAAAGCATTATAAAGTAGGTGTTTACCCTAGATCACTGGTCAGTAAAAACAAAGTTTGTTGACAAAGTTTGCTGACAAAGTGTTCAATGGATGATTTGGATTTTAGCAGAGGACTCATCGACTTTCAAATGGCAAATATGTTAAGATAGGGGAAATATGGTCATTAATAACATTTAATAGCAAGGTTTAGGATATAAACATTTATTGTATGTAAGGAGAAATTGTTTGAAAATTTGATTTCATAAAAACTTTAAGGCGTGACGTAACTATAGTTTTAACCTGTTTTCATTCTTATAGCTGGCTATTTGTGGCTGTTGGCGGGGTTTGCATGCAAGTTTTGTCTGTTCGGTTTGTCTGCAGGGTTTGTCAATGAGTTCTGTCTGTGGGTATGTCTGTGGTGTTTGTCTGTGGGGTATGTCTGTGGGGTATGTCTGTGGGGTTTGTCTGTGGGTATGTCTGTGGGTATGTCTGTGGGTTTGTCTGGGGGGTTTGTCTGTGTGTTTGTCTGTGGGGTTTGTCTGTGGGTATGTCTGTGGGGTATGTTTGTGGGGTTTGTCTGTGGGTATGTCTGTGGGTATGTCTGTGGGTATGTCTGTGGGGTTTGTCTGTGGGTATGTCTGTTGGTATGTCTGTGGGTTTGTCTGGGGGGTTTGTCTGTGTGTTTGGCTGTGGGGTTTGTCTGTGGGTATGTCTGTGGGTTTGTCTGTGGGTATGTCTGTGGGTATGTCTGTGTGTATGTCTATGGGTATGTCTGTGGGGTTTGTCTGTGGGTTTGTCTGTGGGTATGTCTGTGGGGTTTGTCTGTGGGTATGTCTGTTGGTATGTCTGTGGGTTTGTCTGGGGGGTTTGTCTGTGTGTTTGTCTGTGGGGTTTGTCTGTGGGTTTGTCTGTGGGTATGTCTGTGGGTTTGTCTGTGGGTATGTCTGTGGGTATGTCTGTGGGTATGTTTGTGGGTTTGTCTGGGGGGTTTGTCTGTGTATTTGTCTGTGGGGTTTGTCTGTGGGTATGTCTGTGGGTTTGTCTGTGGGTATGTCTGTGGGTATGTCTGTGTAGATGTCTATGGGTATGTCTGTGGGGTATGTCTGGGGGGTTTGTCTTGGGGGTATGTCAGTGGGGTATGTCTGTGGGGTATGTCTGTGGGTTTGTCTGTGGGTATGTCTGTGGGTATGTCTGTGTGTATGTCTATGGGTATGTCTGTGGGGTTTGTCTGTGGGTTTGTCTGTGGGTATGTCTGTGGGTTTGTCTGGGGTGTTTGTCTGTGGGTATGTCTGTGGGTTTGTCTGTGGGTATGTCTGTGGGTATGTCTGTGGGTTTGTCTGTGGGTTTGTCTGTGGGGTTTGTCTGTGGGTTTGTCTGTGGGTATGTCTGTGGAGTTTGTCTGTGGGTATGTCTATGGGTATGTCTGTGGGGTATGTCTATAGGTATGTCTGTGGGGTATGTCTGTGGGTATGTCTGTGGGGTATGTCTGTGGGTATGTCTGTGGGTATGTCTGTGGGTATGTCTGGGGGTATGTCTGTGGGTATGTCTGTGGGTATGTCTGTGGGTATATCTGTGGGTATGTCTGTGGGTATGTCTGTGGGTATGTCTGTGGGTATGTCTGTGTGTATGTCTATGGGTATGTCTGTGGGTATGTCTGTGGGTATGTCTGTGGGTATGTCTGGGGGTATGTCTGTGGGTATGTCTGTGGGGTTTGTCTGTGGGTTTGTCTGTGAGGTATGCCTGTGGGTATGTCTGTGGGGTATGTCTGTGGGTATGTCTGTGGGTATGTCTGTGGGTATGTCTGTGGGTATGTCTGTGTGTATGTCTATGGGTATGTCTGTCGGTATGTCTGTGGGGTTTGTCTGTGGGTTTGTCTGTGAGGTATGCCTGTTGGTATGTCTGTGAGGTATGTCTGTGGGTATGTCTGTGGGTATGTCTGTGGGTATGTCTGTGGGTTTGTCTGTGGGTATGTATGTGGGTATGTCTATGGGGTTTGTCTGTGGGTTTGTCTGTGAGGTATGTCTGTGGGTATGTCTGTGGGGTATGTCTGTGGGTATGTCTGTCGGTATGTCTGTCGGTATGTCTGTGGGTATGTCTGTGGGTTTGTCTGTGGGTTTGTCTGGGGGGTATGTCTGTGGGGTATGTCTGTGGGGTATGTCTGTGAGGTTTGTCTGCGGGGTTTGTCTGTGTGGTGTAGTCTTTCCATTTTCTCTCTTATTTTAGTGGCTTTGATAACCATATCATTGAAAATATTTAAACACTTATTGGAAGATAGATCACTATCATGTAAACAAGTGAAATAACAGCACTTTTGTTTAAATGACAAACTGAGTGATAATTCAGTATAAGGTCCCTGACCTGCATATCGTCTCTATACATATTCACGCACTGTCTGCTAACATCAAGATTATCGATTAAGAGTCTCATATAAAACGTCCTTATTGCAAATTCACTCTGTGATTATGACCAAACCCCTACTCTCTCTATTAGATATATTATACACCGTGACATCTAAATTATGATTTCAAAAAAAAATCCTGCACTGTAAACAAAATGCCCTTCTCCTGAATCTGGTACATAATATCATGACGCTTTTTTCCTTCAGGAGGAAAGACCAGATTTTGAGAAGAAAGTTTTTGGATTTTTGATATTTTTGGGGGGAGGTTTAAATCAAGTTCAATATTATTTCAGTCAATTCGTGATGAGACCTACTTGAAATATATGTAGTGCTGCCTCACTGAATTGTCATGCCGCAGGTCCTTGACATCACAACCCATCCGGTCACATATTTACAAGGACAAAGGGTTAACCCTTTTAGCCACAGGCCTCAGCTCATTATATAATGATTTCAATCTCGGCATGGCCGGGGATCGAACCCACGACTTTTGGATCACCACAGAGGAACTAGCGCTAATAAGCTGGCGCTCTAACCAACTGCGCCACGGCTCGTGACCTTATTTGGTATGGAACCAGCGTGAGAAGCAAGCGTGAGAAGCAAGATGGCAGTGTTTTGATTCAGCTCCGTATTTTGTTGGGTTTTCTAGCAATCTATGGTGCTCTAACGTATCTAAAACACGCCAAAACTCGAACTCACCTACTCCAGCACACCTCTACCTAGAGTCTACTTATTTTTGACGACTCTTGTGAACATTAGCAGTGTAAAATCTGATCTGTAACGAGGGCTGGTATTAGATTCGCTTTGAACGAAGCGCAGCGCTCGTCACACAGATCCTATTATACTCGTGGCGAGTGTTTACAAAACCCTCTCTCTCTATAAAAAACAAAGCTAGGAATCACCTCTTAGCTTCAGGTTTCCTAATCACCTAGGTAACCTTGTCTAATCACCTAGACAAAACTGTCCAATCACCTGGACATTATCAAACTCAGAAAAGATATATCGTCAGAACTGACAAGCCGAATCACCTCGGCGGTGGTGCCTGCTCCACGAAATTATTGTCAGCCCTCTGTACACATAAACATATCAACTAACTGGGTTCACCACATCTATCGGTGAATCTTAACAAAAAATATATTTATTTTTTCATTCAGAAATCTAATAACGGTGAGCCGCCATTGACCGCTCGCTCACCCCGGCTATTTTCACCACGTGTATAAATAGCACATTCAAACACACCATCATAACAAATATTTCAAGCCTACTTACCTTTCTCCAAGTCTGTATTTTAATCCGATTTGTTAATCCATATTGAGCGGGAAACTGTCTCAGACAAACATTTTGGTCACTTGGTCTCTTACAGATCCACAATACAGACGTACATCCAACATATATCCAATACTTAAAAATGGCTTGCTCTACACGTAGATCCGCAAGGGACGTCCAAGATGTCCGCGACATCGAAAGTCCTGCTACACCAAGCAGGCAACCACCTCTCCCGGCCGCTCTGCTTTCGCCTGTTCAGAAGGCAGTTGATGAGTTGGCTGACTTGAGAACTACCTATAACAATTTGGTCGAGATGAATAAGTCCACCAATGATGTTAATGCCCGTCTTACACAGAGGGTGACCGATCTCCTTGCCGAGAACGACGCCATCTTGGCTGATAACATAGCTCTGAAGGCCGAGAAGAAACTGCTGGAAGAAGAGAATCAAACTCTCACAGATGAACTGACAACCTCTCTTCGAACCATACGTGAGAAGGACGATGTTCTTGATGCCTTTATTCCGCCTTCTTCGGAAGTACGTGACTGTGCTCTGAATATCAACTCTTCTCTTCCACAGACTCTCATCGTCCTGCCCAAGGACGGCAATCAAGCCGCGATTGCCGAGGGGATAGTCCGCGCTGATTGCGCTCATAAAGTTTCAGCGGAGAGCCTTCACTTTCTTCGCACAACATCTGACCGGGTGAAAAATGCAGATCATATCATAATTCTTCCCGATATCTCTGAAATAATTGCCGGTGAAGATGGCGTCACTGCTTTCAATCGTATTATGAATGAAATTGAAGGCATCAGGGCAAAAGGACCGACTGTTTCAGTCATCTCGCCGCCTGCTCCAGTGGACAGGGATCAGAGAAAAAACTGGACTTATTTTGTCAGTTTTCTTTCCTCTCACGTGAAAGTACTCCCGGGATATTCCTTTCACAAAATACAATCCTTCTATGGCTCTACTGACTTCGCCACTGCCGGTGATGGTAGCCAGACTCCTTCTGCTCGTACAGACATAATAAAAGCAATCAACTCCGTCTCCTTCCCCGAGAAAGTGGCGTTCACGCCGAAAACGGGCAGTACTCTTCTTCCGGATCTTGAGGGAGACAAGAAAACACGGCGGCCTACTAACGTAAGGAAGAGAAAGGGTCAGAGCTCGACTGCATCCGCCTCTCCTGCCCCATCGGCCGCTTCTACGTCTTCTTCGACGTCGTCTGCTATTGTGGTTAAGGATATGCTGGCTGTTCCCACAAGAGTAGCTGGTCGTATCATCGGAAAGAAGGGGTCCAACATCAGGACATGGAACGCTCTTTCTGACTTTATCGTAACCTTAACTAATGTTGATGATGACACATCGATTGTCAAATTTTCTGGCCCCAGGGCGACTGTCAACAAGGTGAAAGCAGAAGTTCAAAAACTTGTAGACACAGCTTGAGGGCACTGGCCGGAGCCGTCCGCCATTAAGAACTTTACCGATCACAATCTTGGTGTTAGCATTAATTATTCTAATAAAATATGTACGTCCTTAATGGGCACTGACAACACTTTTTCTTGTACATGTTTTTTAAATAAAATACAAAATGTTCCACCAACTACCTCTCATCATAAAGATGCCCCCTCACTGCCCGATGGGCGGTTGCAAACTTCCTCCATTCTTCTGTGTAAATGGCATCTACAACTATCTCTCCTTAAAAACAATTTTAAAGAAATAAACCTTATCTATATCGGTGATCTAGCTTCTATCTGTAAATCGCCACATCTATCTAATTATCTACATAGATTCTATCTTCTTAATCTTAAGAAAGACTTGTCTATAAAGATAAATACAAAACTCAGAAAATTTTTCATAAATAGTCCGCAAAACGTCCACAAGAACCCCTTGTGCTTGTTTTCCCCGGTAGATGGCTCCGGCGGGTATCATATTGACTATAAAATCTTCACCCCAAACGAATTTCTCTATCATAACTACAAAGAAAATCCGGCCACGCCTACCATGATCACGTGGCCAACAACAACCAATCAGAGCGGGGCGGATCCGTGGCGCACAAGTAATCGATTCAATTGTTTGTGCGATGATACCACGCCCACCCATACCACGTGGTCTGATCTGGCCAATCGTAGCACGGCGAGGCCTGCTGAGTCGGCCAGGACTACACGTGCTCGCTCCACGCCACGTGGACAGCCACGTGGCCGGCCACGGATTGTAAACAAAGGACTTTCTCGTATTAAAAACCCCAATAGAAACGGGAAGAAAACTTTAAATATTGGCTGTTGCAACGTACAGAGCATATCTAGCAAGATCCTGCCAGTAAAAGATTATTTTATTGAGCATGACCTTGATGCACTGTTCATGACTGAGACTTGGATGCATGACTCGAATTCTGACAAAGTCAAAGGTGAACTTAAAGAAGGATCACTTGAATTTGAATCCTTTCCTAGAATTGGTCGTACAGGGGGGGGATTAGGGATTTTATACAAATCTGAACTCCCTTTCAAAACCAATAGGGCCAACCAACCAGTAGTCACCACCATGGAGCTCATGGAGTCATCCATCACATTGAAGGGAAAAAAAGTTACATTTGTGGTGATATACAGACCTGAACCATCTGACCGAAATAGATATACCTACTCTGAGTTCTATGATGAGTTCACCCAATTGGTTGCACATTATGGTTCGTTTAGTCATGAAGTCATCTTCCTTGGTGACTACAACTTCCATGTTAACTTGCCCTTGAAGCCGGATGTCATTAAATTTAATGACATCCTATCTACCTTTGATCTAACACAATGGGTTCAAGAACCAACCCATAGGTTAGGGAACACCC
Organism: Amphiduros pacificus; assembly: GCA_949316495.1. NCBI lineage: Eukaryota > Metazoa > Annelida > Polychaeta > Phyllodocida > Hesionidae > Amphiduros > Amphiduros pacificus. Next base: position 28,122,199 of record OX439011.1, read on the forward strand.
TTGATCTAATCATGACCTTTAGGGGAAATAAACTCATGAAGACTCACCTGGTAGATGAATACCTATCTGATCATAAAATGATTAAGATTTACCTTGATATTGTACCTCCTAAACCCCCTAAAAAATCTATCAAATTTAGGAATTTCAAGGCTTTAGATCTTGAATCCCTAAGAAGGGACATTAAATCCCTAACTGACAGAGACTCAACCTGGGAACATTTACCACTGGAGGACATGGTAAATTACTATGATAGGGAACTCACATCACTCATGGACAAACATGCACCAATTAAGGTTGCCATGGTTACCCAACGCAAACCTGTACCTTGGATGAGTGACCAATTAAAGCTGGAAAGATCTCTCAAGAGGAGGCTTGAGAGAAAAATGAGTAAGACTGGCACTCAAATTGACAAGGAGCTGTATAACTCTCAAAGGAACAAATACAACTCAATGCTTAAATCTGCTCAATCATCATATTTTTCCAACCTTGTTGAGGAAAATAAACATGACCCCAAAAAGCTTTTTAGAGTCATTGACACGGTCATGCACAAGAAAAAGGACACTCCTATGCCCCAATCTGACTGTGAGACTACTCAAGCTGAGAAGTTCAACACATTCTTTCTTGAAAAAATAGAGAGAATCCGCCTGGACATTGATAATGCTCCACCCGGTCAAATTTCGCCACCAGGTGACACTACAAACAATAGTACTACTTGTCTGGATAGGTTCACACCCCTAACCATTGATGACGTACGGAAATTGGTCAAAAGGTCAGCAAAGAAGTCATGTGACCTGGATCCTATCCCAACCTGGCTCCTACTTGACCTCTTAGACGACCTCCTACCAATAATTACTTCCATCATAAATAAATCACTGATGGAATCAGCAGTATCGGAAAATATGAAAATAGCCATCATAACACCCCTGCTGAAGAAACTAGGTCTGGAACTGGTTGAAAAAAACTATAGGCCTGTTTCCAACCTAACATTTGTCTCCAAACTAACCGAGAGGGCAGTTGCAGACCAACTAGTCCCCCATCTCGTAAGGAATGGTCTTACTGACAAGTTTCAATCAGCCTACAAGGAATATCACAGCACTGAAACTGCTTTGCTAAAAGTGCAAAATGATATCTTGGGCTGCCTTGACAATAGAAAGGCAGTTATCTTGTTGTTGCTTGACCTCTCCGCTGCTTTTGACACCATTGACCATAAAATCCTTTTGGACAGGCTAAGGGATAGATGCAACGTCACAGGTCATGCACTCTCCTGGATTCGGTCATACCTAATGGACAGAAAGCAATGTGTGAAGGTGGGGATTCATAGATCCTGTCTCAAATCCCTAAAATATGGGGTACCCCAGGGCTCAGTCCTAGGCCCTATACTATTCACCATTTACATGACACCCTTATCTGATATACTTGCAAAATATGGTCTAAGCTATCATATCTATGCAGATGATACTCAGATCTACATCCCTATGGACCACGCCTCTCCCCAACATGTGGATATGAGCAGACACAAATTGGAGGAATGTGTCAGGGAAGTCAGAAATTTCCTCATATCAAACAAGATGAAGATAAATGATGGAAAGACAGAGATGCTCATATGTACTGACAAATACAGTACTACTACCCACAGCAGTATCCCATCCACAATCAGAGTAGGTGACTCTGAAATTGCTCCTAGTAAGTCAGTTGTTGACCTTGGTATCACATTTGACTCCAACATGGACATGAAGGCCCAGATCAGGAAAATGTGTCAGAAGGGCTATTATCACATCAGAAACCTGGCGGCCATCAGACATTGTCTAGACGAGAAGACCGCGGTAACACTTACCCATGCTTTTGTTACATCCACCCTTGACTATGGTAATGGTCTTCTGGCAGGTCTTCCCAAATCTGACATCAGGAAACTGCAATACCTCCAAAACTCTGCAGCACGGGTAGTTGGAAAAATCAGGAAATTTGATCACATTTCAGGAAAATTAAGGGAACTGCATTGGCTTCCCGTTCATGCGAGAATTGATTTTAAAATCCTCCTATTAACCTGGAAAGCCCTTAACGGTAAGGCTCCGCCTTACTTACGGGATCTACTCCTGATTAAAGAAGGTGAACGCTGTCTAAGATCCAATGATGGCACCCACCTACATGTACCTAAAACCAGGCTAAGGACAATAGGTGATAGGGCCTTCTCATCTGCAGGCCCACGACTATGGAATTCCTTGCCTACGGATATTAGGACAAGCAAGTCAGTCTCCTCGTTTAAGAGTAGGCTGAAAACTCATCTCTTCAGGATGCATGTCCTGAACCCAGCGCTATGAACAGACTTGTCTGGTATCAGCGCTATATAAATTTTATTATTATTATTACATTTGGATAGGACAGAGGCGTAAAGCACAGAAGGTTCACAAGAAAATGTAACAATATGTTAGCGGCAAACTCATTTTTGACAGTGAGAGGCAAGCTGTAAGGACTAATGTCAATCTGTCAAAGGCCTCACACGTTATGTAATTAGTGAACATGTCACGGATAAAAAAAGTGTATCAAGAACAAACAAACAATCAGATAAAAGGAAGAAATTATGGCCGCGAGAGGTTGATCCATTATCGCTCACCCATATGTGACATTTATTTGTGGGATCTGTACAGAATTAAACGCAAATGATGAACTTAACTTGTCAAGACATTCATTTGTAATGAGGAAGGTATTGTATTTTTTTCTCAGGATGTACTTAATCATTTACACGACTGTGTCAAGTCATACTGGGATAATGCATCTAGGTCAAGGTAATCGGAAGATATAAGTAGATTAAATTATGTAATCCTTTCTTCTATACGTCAATCAACAAACAGTTGGTTCTCATTCCAGCCAGTATTCCATGACTGGTTATAAAGGCCGTTGTTTGTGTTTTCATGTCTATGTGATAATGCAAAAGATAGGTCCTCAGTCCTTCTTCGAAAAGAGAATGGCATTGAGTCCCGTTGACAGGCATCTATCGGACCTGATATCGCCAAAACTGTGTTGATAAGGTCGTTAATACAAATAAATGTAATCAAATAAAATCAACATTAGGGCTGGTTGGATTTAAAGATTCAATCAGTGCTAGGAGCCAGGAACTACACTATTCGGATACTTCTCAATATAAAACGGCATTCAAATGAATCATCACAGGACCATAATCCCTTTACGGATAAGGTTCTCTGTATGAAGTTTGATTGGATGTTATAAAGCTGATAGTAGCTACTCTCTCATCAATAATCATTATCATTAATCTCCTTCAAAATGACACACAAACCAGGTACTCAATCGGCATGGGAGCATCATTCACGAGACCCAATCATATATAGAATCCATTTCCGGAGAATGATACTCTAATTACATTTCCACTCGTACATCTTGCCTGTGACCCCTTTTAATTCGCCAAATGGAGACCAAGACCCCATGGCTGAGTTTGACATAAAGTCAGGTATGTTATTGAAAAAAAGTGAGCATTGATAATAGAAATGAATATAATGTCAATCTGAAAGGAGCAGTGCATTGTTTGCCTGTGGCGAACACATATCTATAATATCATGCAGTACAAATTATGTGGAAAAGGATGTTAACACAATCTTATCAACAAAAATATAACACACTTAAAAACTCAAGCTCTTTTCTAACCAAACGATTGTGCTCACATCGGGGATCCGTTAGCGTTCTATTATTACAAATAATGTATAATAATCTTCAGAAAATATGCCATATTGATCACATTGTCACGAGGACATTTTGTATATCTGTTGTCATGATGACTCATGATTTGGTTATGTAAATGAGACAGAAAATGGAAATATTTGTGGGAGAATGCACTTATAAAAAGACAATTTAAATTGTACAGTAACCTGTTCACAAAAAGAATGCTTTGTATAAAAGTAGGTTTCTCATTAATACATCTTTAGTTAGGCTTACAAACCACACTCGTGCAGGTTCAGGAAAGTAATCAAAGGTACCTCAAAGGACAGGCATCAAATTTGGTTTTCCACCTCAAAATGTAAATGATGTCACATCCACTAATGTATATTACGTCATGACGTCCTTGAGAAATGGGCGTGACGTCATTAAAAAATTGGCGTAGCATTGTTGATATTGTTGGAGAGAAAAAAGTATTTGATGCCTGTGATTAAAGTGAAATTAAGTCCACTACAATGTATCTTGTCAAACAAGACAGGTGCACAAAGGTGAACATCCTGTTTAACTGTTGAATGACTTCCCTTCTATTTATTCAGTGTAAGTGGGTCAGACAAGCAGAGCTGGTAGAGGGCCGGCTCTGTGGGGAGACCTAAGCTTAGGGAGGTGGCGCGCTTCATTGCTATTGCCAGCAGTGTTAATTTCACACTGGATACATGGCAATATAAACGTCCTCAGATAACCTTTGTTGCTGAAGCACCATTTAATTTGATTCTTCCCCGACTGTGTATTAAATAAAGGTAATCGACATGGGGAATGGGAAAATCTCGGGTGTGTAATGTATGTAACATTTACACATTATAGGCAGAAAGCACATAGACCATTTTACTGCTATCCCTGTACACTAACTCATTTTATCTAAAAGTCTTGATTGAGGTTTTTAGCATGCATTCTTACCAGATCTTTAAAATATATATGAATAAAATAATTTGATTATTGGAGAAGAGCTGCGGACGGCAAAAGAACTGTTGACACATTCAGACACATGCAAGTGTCAGGCAGCAAATTGATGAGGATAGGTGTGGATATGCTCTGAAAATAGAACTGCAGCTCTTTTGTCGTTCAAAGCTCTGTTGTTGTCGGTTGTACAAAAAGAAAAGGTTAACCAAGATAAAGTAGCTACTCCAAGAGGACATATAATTTGAGATTCAGTTTTTTGTTTTTGTTAACGACGTTTACAGTGCTATTCAGACACAAACCTGGGTCCGGGACGCAATGCTCTTCTCTTTGCAAAGAGTGATTGGGGATCTTTCTGTTGCATTATCATATACACTTATGGACAACCCATGGTATCCTGATATATTTGATGCAAATTATGATGTCTTAGAAAATGATGTTTTAAAATCAATAATAATTGAGAGTAACATGCGGGCAAATGCTACAATGAACACAAACAGAAAAGAAACAAACTTCAATCATAATTGACTGTTGATGGATTTTAAGATTTTAAGATTGGTGTGTTAAGAGCATGCAGTGTGATTAGCTGAACACGATCAGATAACAATGTTAACAAACAGACAGAACTGTCTCCTTCACTCTCTGATATATGAGCTGATAACATCACCATTCTGGAGCACCTGCTGGAATGACTTCATCTATCATGATCTCTGAGCCACCCAGGACATACAAGTGACCATAATAGCTTGTTTCTCAAACCTGCCCTGTTTCTTATTTTGAGAAGATTAACTCGTTGCTTTCCAGGCTTAATATCGTTGTGCTTCTGATATAATGTACTTTAGCAGCAACGTTTGCAAAGTAGTCCATGAGTATAAAGTCATAATCCTATTTCATAAATCTTTTCCTCAGGGCATTGATGATATGTGGATTTGTTATTCCTTTGAAGAGCATCTTTTATCTGTTATCTGTTTTTAATTATTCTACTCTTTTTAACCTTATTTTTTCCCCAGAAAACATTGTTGCAATGGCTTTTTGTGTGATGATATTTAGTCTGATAATTTACGTCAGTCTATTTTCAAATATCATGTCTTTTACAAGTGCTCTTCCCCTCGGTATATAGGCATTTTCATAATTAGCTATTTGATATTTCAGATTTCCCAGTGAATCAATAAATATTTTATGGGAAATTGAACTGAATGGGTCAATCCCTTCTCACATTATTCAAGTCATGAAATGAAATATTACTTGACTACTGTCATCGCAAACACAATATATCTAAAGATAACCAAATATACATGAACTACCTTGAAGGCTCACTGGAACATATGACGCGTGAATGTGTTAGATGGAACAAGACCTAGTCCTCTTTAGCAGGTAAACGTTTATGGTATATGGAAACAATGGCTGAAACCTTTCATCAAGCAAAAGACAAAGACAAATTATCAGAAATTACAATGTCATATATCATACAATGTGATCAACTTGTGTTATACAAAATGTCCATGACAAATATCACATAAGCCGGTCTGACCTGAATAAGCAATATATCGTCTGCTTAAATGAGGAAGTTAGATATCACACAAAATGGGCGCTCTCAATATCACACAAAATGGGCACACTCAATATCACACAAAATGGGCACACTCAATATCACACAAAATGGGCACACTCAATATCACACAAAATGGGCACTCTCAATAGCACACAAAATGGGCATACTTATTGTCACACAAAATGGGCATACTTATTGTCACACAAAATGGGCATACTTATTGTCACACAAAATGGGCATACTTATTGTCACACAAAGTGGGCATACTTATTGTCACACAAAATGGACACACTCAATATCACACAAAATGGGCAGACCTATTGTCACAAAAATGGGTATACGAAATATCTGGGTGAAATGGGAAACAACTCAGTAGCAGATATCCACTTGTCTTGACCTTGCAGCATAACCAAGTACTTGCCCAACCTGGGATTCAAACCGCGGACCTTTAGCATGGGAGACATAGATCTTATCAATGAGCCACGTCCTCCAAACACGCACTGTGGTCAGCAGCCATAAGTGAGGCTAAGTCGCTACGCTTCAGAAATGTCCAGAAAATATATTTGTTTATTTGTGATGTTTTTATTTTTCTTAAGCTGGGCTTCGTAATTTTTTGGGCTAACAGATGCGCAGATCTCTGGCCTCATGCAAGGTACCATCAGATCCGAATGCATCTGAGACTAGAAATTGCCTTTTTAGGGCAGTGAGTTGGACTGGGAAGAGGTAAAAAGTAGATTTTACTTCAATAATGCACTGAGCATGGGAAACAGATATCAAACAACTGAGCCACCGGCCATCTCTGTCTACTAGGAACGGATGTAATAAAAGGCGTAGATGCCACACACACAATCGAATGTTTGCCTCCAAAACAAAAAATCTGAACGCCCACCTAACATAACACACCGAAGGCTTAAACTCCTGCATGATATCTCGAGCCCAAAGTCAAGTGATTTATTTTTCAAATGAAACCATGTCACGATTAGAGCTCCAGCGTATTGGCATCAGTTCATTTGTGGTGATCCAGATATCGTAGGTTCGATTCCCGTCCTTGCGGAAATTGAATTCATGTTATTATTTCTCAATATAGCTGAGGCCTGTGCCTAAGGGTTAACCTGTTGTCCATATCAATCTGTGACTGGGTGGGGTGTCATGTCATGTCAATGGTGTTTCCAATCTACTAAGGAATCCCATTTCGTGTAAGGCCCCATAGAGATCTAATGCAAAAATGTAATCAATTTACAGCCATCATGTTTTCAATACTTTCAGTTAGAGCGCCAGCTTATTAGCACCAGTTCCTCTGGTGATCCAAAGGTCGTGGGTTTGAACCCCGGCCATGTTGAGATTGAACTCATGATACAATTTCCCATATGAGCTGAGGCCCGTGCCTAAAGGGTTAACCCGTTGTCCTTGTAAATCTGTGACCGGGTGGGTTGTCATGTCAAGGACCTGCGACATGACAATTCAGTGAGGCATCACTATATCTGCTACAAGTAGGTCTCATCACGAAATGACTGAAATAATGTTGAAAGTGATGTAAAACCCCAAACAAACAAACAAACAAACAAATCAATACTTTCACCATAAAGTATAGGTGCGAACGCATTCACGGCTTATGGCCTCTTCAAGTTTAATCCCCCACGACTATTCATTGCTCCAGTGTTTTACATCTGAAGACAGGCAAATTCTCTTATGGAGAAAAAACAAAACGAAACATCATGATACTGTGTCTAGCAGAATGTTGCTCGTAACTTTCTTCTCAGTTTCATGTTTCTCACCTTTGATATATTCATTTCGTCATTTAATCTCAACAATTAAATCTCTGAGTTCTAGTCTTTAATCAGAAATGATGATGATATATAGGCTGAGATCTATTCTTATCATTTTGTTTGTAGACAGCTCATGACATAACTACTGTTGAATCGTGTCTTTCAGCCTTATGTATGACGATCTTATATCATTTTTTCCTTCCATGATAAAAATGATTACACCCTAAATTTTGTGAGGAAAAGTAACTTTTCATCACATTGAGCCCTCATAAATGTGACATTTTAAAGTTGAGGGGGTCTTCTGCTAAAATCCAATTCATCCATTGGACACTTTGCCAAATGACTTTTTGCTTTATTAACCAGTTATCTTCACTGGTTCCCTATCTTCACTAGTGCCCTATCTTCACTGGTTCCCTACTTAGTTCACTGGTTCCCTACTTAGTCAAGGTTTACTAACAATAGGACACCTTCAGATTTGGGACACTGGAGTGGTTTGGCCTGTTCACAATTTCGACACTAACTTAGATCCTAAATTGACTATAACTTTTTGGCAAGGTTTGAAATAAATGAACTCTATGATTACAAGATTTTTTTGCTAAATGTATTGAGCACTGAGGATAATTTCATAATACCCTTTATATCATTTTTATCTTTGGTACCGTGAAATTTTATTTTGAAATTGTATTTTAAAACTGATTGAATCACAAGACAAACAGTATTATTCAAGTCTTTTAATGAAGGAAAATCATTAAATTGGCACTTAAAATGTCTTGTTCTGGTGATATTCTTATAACTCATTGATGCTCACTTTGCATTTTGAAATATGATGGTTAGAACTCAGAGGGTAAGAGAATATTAATCCTAAACCCTTTGCAGTACATCAAAGCACAATTTCCACTCAGAGGATATAATCAAATGTTTGTTCAATGATCATAAACTGGTAAAGTTGGTAAAAACATATTTGAAAAGTACATCAACAAATTGATGCTTTTTTCACAGTTAAGTAATATCATGTTATTGAAAAGATATCGGATAAATGACTCACCTTGCAAACATATCGGATCCCACTTTTGTTGTATTTTGTTGAATGAGTTTCCACGACTCTAACACCAGCTCTACCTGGTGGGGAGTCAGAGTTGGCCGCTGGTTTTCAAGCACCTTTAACTTTTCTTGTCTGATGGACGCAGGCGATGGACCTGCACTTCCGGACAGTTTGTCATCTTCGCGCGCCACCTTCAAATCTCGTTTAAGGTTGAATCGTCCTTGTTTTTGGGCCAGAAAGGGGGAGGAACGTTTTGATCTCAGTAACATTTCTCTTTTGTCTTTCTTTTCATTTCTATCTCCCAAAATAGTGTTTTGCATTTTTTTGGGAGGGGAATGTGATTGGTGGCCTCCCATTATCTAGGTCACACTGGTTCCCTATCCTTGCCGGTTGTCTGTCCTCACTGGTTCTCTACCATCACCAGTTCTCTATATTCAGTGGTTCTCTGTCCTCTCCAGGTCTCTATCTTTAGCAGTTCTCTATCTTCACTGATTCTCCATTGTCACTAGTTCCCTATCTTCACTGGTTCCCTATCTTCACTGGTTCCCTATCTTCACTAGTGCCCTATCTTCACTGGTTCCCTATCTTCACTGGTGCCCTATCTTCACCAGTTCTCTATCTTCACTAATTCTCTATCTTAACCAATTCTCTATCTTCGCCAATTCTCTGTCTTCACCAATTCTCTATCCTCACGGGTTCATTATCTTTACTCAAGCAACAGAAAGAAATGCAGTCGCATCGCCTTTCGTTGAAATTAGTCGCCGTAATTTTCTCCTGAAGGACAGTTGGATTAATGTTGCTTATCATCAAAAACGTAATCGTTTATCCACAAGGATTGGCAGGAGAGCTTTTCATTCTTTCTTCAGTGTTGAATACAGGCAAATGAATTGGCGCAGATGTTGTTTTCAGTTGCTATTATCTGACGATGAAGTCATCTTTTGACCAATGAGCAACTCCCAGAGGCAAGGTATGTGATTATAGAGGCCATGCTGTCTTCTGAAAAGATAAAAAGGATACCATAATTATATGATGAGACATCCTTGAAAATAAAAATAAATTTCCTTCTGCTTCCTCTTAATGAAGCTGTCTACAAATATATATTGGTATATGAGATGTATGTCATAATAATCCTATTTATAGTTTCATCATATGGCATGACGTGTTTTTTATATAGCTATACAAAAATAGACTTTGGGTTTGAAACAATGGAGAAAGGAACAGTCATGAGGTATAAACATCTGCATTCTCACCTGTAGCGCTACAGGGAAAATCATTCTCTGATAGCCGTAGCCAAAAAGCATTTCAAGAAACAATGTGATGTGAAATTTTGAAATTGTGATATGATGTTTTTACGACCCTTTCAGCGACTATGGCCACAACAGGTCGACCTTCGAGTCTTGTAAACAGTGTGAGAGTAACACTGCCAGCAGTGGGAGTCGAACCCACCACCTCCCGTCCTCCACTTATATAACCAGTGTGAGAGTAACACTGCCAGCAGTGGGAGTCGAACCCACCACCTCCTGTCCTCCACTTATATAACCAGTGTGAGAGTAACACTGTCAGCAGTGGGAGTCGAACCCACCACCTCCCGTCCTCCACCTATATAATCAGTGTGAGAGTAACACTGCCAGCAGTGGAAGTCGAACCCACCACCTCCCGTCCTCCACTTATATAACCAGTGTGAGAGTAACACTGCCAGCAGTGGGAGTCGAACCCACCACCTCCCGTCCTCCACTTATATAACCAGTGTGAGAGTAACACTGTCGACAGTGGGAGTCGAACCCACCACCTCCCGCCCTCCACTTATATAACCAATGTGAAAGTAACTCTGCCGACAGTGGGAGTCAAACCCACCACCTCCCGCCCTCCACTTATATAACCAATGTGAAAGTAATGCTGCCGGCAGTGGGAGTCGAACCCACCACCTCCCGTCCTCCACTTATATAACCAATGTGAAAGTAATGCTGCCGGCAGTGGGAGTCGAACCCACCACCTCCCGCCCTCCACTTATATAACCAATGTGAAAGTAATGCTGCCGGCAGTGGGAGTCGAACCCACCACCTCCCGTTCTCCAGTTATATAACCAGTGTGAGAGTAACGCTGCCGGCAGTGGGAGTCGAACCCACCACCTCCCGTTCTCCAGTTATATAACCAGTGTGAGAGTAACGCTGCCGGCAGTGGGAGTCGAACCCACCACCTCCCGTTCTCCAGTTATATAACCAGTGTGAGAGTAACACTGCCAGCAGTGGGAGTCAAACCCACCACCTCCCGTCCTCCACTTATATAACCAGTGTGAAAGTAACGCTGCCGGAAGTGGGAGTCGAACCCGATAATGTGAGCACTATAAAAGGTCTATAGATATCTTCAGGATGCATGTCCTGAGCTCAGCGCTATGAACAGACTTGTCTGGTATCAGCGCTATACAAATTTTATTATTATCATTATTATTATTATTATTAGTGTATACTGCCATGGTGCTTATCGCGAGGTTTTTGGTGACACATCATCAAAACTCACAAAAAGGAAAGCACCCTGCTCTTACTATAGAGTGAATCAAATCTCCATTTAATCTCATATATTTGTTGTTTTTAAACATCAAACTTTGTATAAAACCAGATAACCATCTGACCATATCACGTCCTGCATGAGGCAAGCATATCTCAATATAGTCATGGATGACTTAATTGCCCAAAAGATATTTGACTCCCTTTTTGAAATGTATTGTGGTCTTAAAATGATGTCTGCAGTCACATATATATAAGGATACGTTTGCAAACCATGGCTCTTGCTTGCAATCATATCCAAACTAATCAATCTTCATTTGATCTTTACAAGAACATAGCTATACTGATCACTACTTTTTGTAAAGCCGCGGTCTCACTATAGTGGACAGGCAAAGCAGATGAAAGCGGAGTGGAAAATTTTGCTCTTCGGAATATATATCTCCCCTGTGTTGACACGATTCAGTTCCCGGTTAAGATAAAGACTTTGGCTAAGCTATATGATTCAGCTGAGCTATAATATTCAGTTCCTGATTAAGATAAAGACTTTGGCTAAGCTATATGATTCAGCTGAGCTATAATATTCAGTTCCTGATTAAGATAAAGACTTTGGCTAAGCTATATGAAAAAAAAAGTGAAATGGTGTTTTTACGACCCTTTCAGCAACTATGGCCATATCAGGTCGACTTTCGAGCCTTTTAACCAGTGTGAAAGTAACACTGCCGGCAGTGGGAGTCGAACCCACCACCTCCCGTCCTCCACTTATTAAACCATTAAAGGCACAGATCCTACACCCTACCAACTGTGCTAGTGGGGCCGGTGCTAAGCTATATGATTCAGCTGAGCTATAATATTCAGTTCCTGATTAAGATAAAGACTTTGGCTAAGCTATATGATTCAGCTGAGCTATAATATTCAGTTCCTGATTAATACAAAGACTTTGGCTAAACAAAATGATTGAGAATGGTGGGATGAGTATTTTCCCACAACGACTCCCCAATGCAACAGGGAAATAAGCTGACCTAATGATTTTATCAATAAAGGAAAGAGTTGCTCCACATCTAATTGTCAATGGCCGTGGTTTGTATCATCATGCTTATGTGATCATGTAAAAGAATGATCCCATTCACTCTTTGAAACGAGTATGGCATTTGTCCTGTTTGTAGAAGTGAATCTGCCCTTAATAAATAAAGCGATTTTATGGGAACCTCATACCTATCTGCATATCACTTGTATTTTCATTATGTCTTATCTGGGGTTGATCTGTGAAATACAGCCAATATATTTAAAGTAGAAAATGTAGAAAAGGTAGAGCTCACAAAATCTCCTGTCACCAGGCATCACTAGGCTCCCCAATGCAACAGGGAAATAACATGGCCTAATGGCTTTATCAATAAAGAAAAGAGTTTTATCATCTAGGATGAATTTTCAGCTTAACCCCAGGTATATTGCATCTGAACAAAAAGTGTGATAAACACCGATGATCCACGCACAATATGTAATTAAAACAAATTCTACTTACATCTTTTTCCCATAAAACTAATGATTTCTTCTATAAGGAAAGTGTCACCATGGAGACCCAATATCCAGTGTGAGCAATAGAGAGTAGGAAGCTGCGTGCGTGACAGGATTGAGCTGGCGAATGAGACTCGTTTCATTAGTGCGGCGGGCAGCAATGTCTCCTCTGTGTGTGATAGGGGCCCCGTCCCCGTGCTATGGTAGAGTAGTGTATCTGCCTCATGCTATGGTAGAGGAGTGTATCTGCCTCATGCTATGGTAGAGCAGTATATCTGCCTCATGCTATGGTATAGCAGAGTATCTGCCTCATGCTATGGTAGAGTAGTATATCTGCCTCATGCTATGGTAGAGCAGTATATCTGCCTCATGCTATGGTAGAGCAGTGTATCTGCCTCATGCTATGGTAGAGCAGTGTATCTGCCTCATGCTATGGTAGAGCAGTGTATCTGCCTCATGCTATGGTAGAGCAGTGTATCTGCCTCATGCTATGATAGAGCAGTATATCTGCCTCATGCTATGGTAGAGCAGTGTATCTGCCTCATGCTATGGTAGAGTAGTGTATCTGCCTTATGCTATGATAGAGCAGTATATCTGCCTTATTCTATGATAGAGCAGTATATCTGCCTCATGCTATGATAGAGCAGTATATCTGCCTTATGCTATGATAGAGCAGTATATCTGCCTCATGCTATGATAGAGCAGTATATCTGCCTTATGCTATGATAGAGCAGTATATCTGCCTCATGCTATGATAGAGCAGTATATCTGCCTTATGCTATGATAGAGCAGTATATCTGCCTCATGCTATGGTAGAGTAGTATATCTGCTTCATGCTATGGTAGAGCAGTATATCTGCCTCATGCTATGGTAGAGCAGTGTATCTGCCTCATGCTATGGTAGAGTAGTATATCTGCCTCACGCTATGGTAGAGCAGTGTATCTGCCTCATGCTATGGTAGAGTAGTGTATCTTCCTTATGCTATGATAGAGTAGTGTATCTGCCTCATGCTATGGTAGAGTAGTGTATCTGCCTCATGCTATGATAGAGTGGTATATCTGCCTCATGCTATGATAGAGCAGTATATCTGCCTCATGCTATGATAGAGCAGTATATCTGCCTTATGCTATGATAGAGCAGTATATCTGCCTCATGCTATGATAGAGCAGTATATCTGCCGATGCTATGATAGAGCAGTATATCTGCCTCATGCTATGGTAGAGTAGTATATCTGCCTCATGCTATGGTAGAGCAGTATATCTGCCTCATGCTATGGTAGAGTAGTGTATCTGCCTCATGCTATGGTAGAGCAGTGTATCTGCCTCATGCTATGGTAGAGTAGTGTATCTGCCTTATGCTATGATAGAGCAGTATATCTGCCTCATGCTATGATAGAGCAGTATATCTGCCTCATGCTATGATAGAGCAGTATATCTGCCTCATGCTATGATAGAGCAGTATATCTGCCTTATGCTATGATAGAGCAGTATATCTGCCTCATGCTATGATAGAGCAGTATATCTGCCTTATGCTATGATAGAGCAGTATATCTGCCTAATGCTATGGTAGAGTAGTGTATCTGCCTCATGCTATGGTAGAGCAGTGTATCTGCCTCATGCTATGGTAGAGCAGTGTATCTGCCTCATGCTATGATAGAGCAGTATATCTGCCTCATGCTATGGTAGAGTAGTATATCTGCCTCATGCTATGGTAGAGTAGTGTATCTGCCTCATGCTATGGTAGAGCAGTGTATCTGCCTCATGCTATGATAGAGCAGTGTATCTGCCTCATGCTATGGTAGAGTAGTATATCTGCCTCATGCTATGGTAGAGTAGTGTATCTGCCTCATGCTATGATAGAGCAGTGTATCTGCCTCATGCTATGGTAGAGCAGTATATCTGCCTCATGCTATGATAGAGTAGTGTATCTGCCTCATGCTATGGTAGAGCAGTGTATCTGCCTCATGCTATGGTAGAGCAGTATATCTGCCTCATGCTATGGTAGAGCAGTATATCTGCCTCATGCTATGATAGAGTAGTGTATCTGCCTCATGCTATGGTAGAGCAGTGTATCTGCCTCATGCTATGATAGAGCAGTGTATCTGCCTCATGCTA
Source organism: Amphiduros pacificus (assembly GCA_949316495.1). Taxonomy (NCBI): domain Eukaryota; kingdom Metazoa; phylum Annelida; class Polychaeta; order Phyllodocida; family Hesionidae; genus Amphiduros; species Amphiduros pacificus. The sequence goes on from OX439011.1 coordinate 28,137,309, forward strand.
TGGTAGAGCAGTATATCTGCCTCATGCTATGGTAGAGCAGTATATCTGCCTCATGCTATGGTAGAGCAGTGTATCTGCCTCATGCTATGGTAGAGCAGTATATCTGCCTCATGCTATGGTAGAGCAGTGTATCTGCCTCATGCTATGGTAGAGCAGTATATCTGCCTCATGCTATGGTAGAGCAGTATATCTGCCTCATGCTATGGTAGAGCAGTGTATCTGCCTCATGCTATGATAGAGCAGTGTATCTACTTCATGCTATGATAGAGCAGTGTATCTGCCTCATGCTATGGTAGAGCAGTGTATCTGCCTCATGCTATGGTAGAGCAGTATATCTGCCTCATGCTATGGTAGAGCAGTGTATCTGCCTCATGCTATGATAGAGCAGTGTATCTACTTCATGCTATGATAGAGCAGTGTATCTGCCTCATGCTATGGTAGAGCAGTGTATCTACTTCATGCTATGGTAGAGCAGTATATCTGCCTCATGCTATGGTAGAGCAGTATATCTGCCTCATGCTATGGTAGAGGAGTGTATCTGCCTCATGCTATGGTAGAGCAGTGTATCTGCCTCATGCTATGGTAGAGCAGTATATCTGCCTCATGCTATGATAGAGTAGTGTATCTGCCTCATGCTATGGTAGAGCAGTGTATCTGCCTCATGCTATGGTAGAGCAGTATATCTGCCTCATGCTATGGTAGAGCAGTGTATCTGCCTCATGCTATGGTAGAGCAGTATATCTGCCTCATGCTATGGTAGAGCAGTGTATCTGCCTCATGCTATGGTAGAGCAGTATATCTGCCTCATGCTATGGTAGAGCAGTGTATCTGCCTCATGCTATGGTAGAGCAGTATATCTGCCTCATGCTATGGTAGAGCAGTGTATCTGCCTCATGCTATGGTAGAGCAGTGTATCTGCCTCATGCTATGGTAGAGTAGTGTATCTGCCTCATGCTATGGTAGAGCAGTGTATCTGCCTCATGCTATGGTAGAGCAGTGTATCTGCCTCATGCTATGGTAGAGTAGTGTATCTGCCTCATGCTATGGTAGAGCAGTGTATCTGCCTCATGCTATGATAGAGTAGTGTATCTTCCTCATGCTATGGTAGAGCAGTATATCTGCCTCATGCTATGGTAGAGCAGTATATCTGCCTCATGCTATGGTAGAGCAGTGTATCTGCCTCATGCTATGGTAGAGCAGTATATCTGCCTCATGCTATGGTAGAGCAGTATATCTGCCTCATGCTATGGTAGAGCAGTGTATCTGCCTCATGCTATGGTAGAGTAGTGAATCTGCCTCATGCTATGGTAGAGCAGTGTATCTGCCTCATGCTATGGTAGAGTAGTGTGTCTGCCTCATGTTATGATAGAGCAGTGTATCTGCCTCATGCTATGGTAGAGTAGTGTATCAGCCTCATGCTATGGTAGAGTAGTGTATCTGCCTCATGCTATGGTAGAGTAGTGTATCTGCCTCATGCTATGGTAGAGTAGTGTATCTGCCTCATGCTATGGTAGAGTAGTGTATCTGCCTCATGCTATGGTAGAGCAGTGTATCTGCCTCATGCTATGGTAGAGCAGTATATCTGCCTCATGCTATGGTAGAGTAGTGTATCTGCCTCATGCTATGGTAGAGCAGTGTATCTGCCTCATGCTATGGTAGAGCAGTGTATCTGCCTCATGCTATGGTAGAGCAGTATATCTGCCTCATGCTATGGTAGAGCAGTGTATCTGCCTCATGCTATGGTAGAGCAGTGTATCTGCCTCATGCTATGGTAGAGTAGTGTATCTGCCTCATGCTATGGTAGAGCAGTATATCTGCCTCATGCTATGGTAGAGCAGTATATCTGCCTCATGCTATGGTAGAGCAGTGTATCTGTCTCATGCTATGGTAGAGTAGTGTATCTGCCTCATGCTATGGTAGAGCAGTGTATCTGCCTCATGCTATGGTAGAGCAGTATATCTGCCTCATGCTATGGTAGAGCAGTGTATCTGCCTCATGCTATGATAGAGTAGTGTATCTGCCTCATGCTATGGTAGAGCAGTGTATCTGCCTCATGCTATGGTAGAGCAGTGTATCTGCCTCATGCTATGGTAGAGCAGTATATCTGCCTCATGCTATGATAGAGCAGTGTATCTGCCTCATGCTATGGTAGAGCAGTGTATCTGCCTTATGCTATGGTAGAGCAGTGTATCTGCCTCATGCTATGGTAGAGCAGTATATCTGCCTCATGCTATGATAGAGTAGTGTATCTGCCTCATGCTATGTTAGAGTAGTATATCTGCCTCATGCTATGGTAGAGCAGTGTATCTGCCTCATGCTATGGTAGAGCAGTATATCTGCCTCATGCTATGATAGAGTAGTGTATCTGCCTCATGCTATGGTAGAGCAGTGTATCTGCCTCATGCTATGGTAGAGCAGTGTATCTGCCTCATGCTATGGTAGAGCAGTGTATCTGCCTCATGCTATGGTAGAGTAGTATAGGCCATGGGCCGTGGCGCAGTTGGTTAGAGCGCCAGCTTATTAGCACCAGTTCCTCTGTGGTGATCCAAAGGTTGTGGGTTCGAACCCCGGCCATGCCGGTATTGAACTCATGATACAATTTCCCACATGAGCTGAGGCCTGTGCCTAAAGGGTTAACCCGTTGTCCTTGTAAATCTGTGACCGGGTGGGTTGTCATGTCAAGGACCTGCGACATGACAATTCAGTGAGGCAGCACTATATCTGCTACAAGTAGGTCTCATCACGAAATGACTGAAATAATGTCGAAAGTGATGTAAAGCCCCAAACAAACAAACAAAGAGTAGTATATCTGCCTCATGCTATGGTAGAGCAGTGTATCTGCCTCATGCTATGGTAGAGCAGTGTATCTGCCTCATGCTATGGTAGAGCAGTGTATCTGCCTCATGCTATGGTAGAGCAGTGTATCTGCCTCATGCTATGATAGAGTAGTGTATCTGCCTCATGCTATGGTAGAGCAGTGTATCTGCCTCATGCTATGATAGAGCAGTGTATCTGCATCATGCTATGGTAGAGTAGTATATCTGCCTCATGCTATGGTAGAGCAGTGTATCTGCCTCATGCTATGGTAGAGCAGTGTATCTGCCTCATGCTATGGTAGAGCAGTGTATCTGCCTCATGCTATGGTAGAGCAGTATATCTGCCTCATGCTATGATAGAGTAGTGTATCTGCCTCATGCTATGGTAGAGTAGTATATCTGCCTCATGCTATGGTAGAGCAGTATATCTGCCTCATGCTATGATAGAGCAGTATATCTGCCTCATGCTATGGTAGAGCAGTGTATCTGCCTCATGCTATGGTAGAGCAGTATATCTGCCTCATGCTATGGTAGAGCAGTATATCTGCCTTATGCTATGATAGAGCAGTATATCTGCCTCATGCTATGGTAGAGCAGTATATCTGCCTCATGCTATGGTAGAGCAGTATATCTGCCTCATGCTATGGTAGAGTAGTGTATCTGCCTCATGCTATGGTACAGTAGTATATCTGCCTCATGCTATGGTAGAGCAGTATATCTGCCTCATGCTATGGTACAGTAGTATATCTGCCTCATGCTATGGTAAAGTAGTATATCTGCCTCATGCTATGGTACAGTAGTATATCTGCCTCATGCTATGGTACAGTGGTGTATCTGCCTCATGCTATGGTAGAGTAGTGTATCTGCCTCATGCTATGGTACAGTGGTGTATCTGCCTCATGCTATGGTACAGTGGTGTATCTGCCTCATGCTATGGTACAGTGGTGTATCTGCCTCATGCTATGGTAGAGCAGTGTATCTGCCTCATGCTATGGTACAGTGGTGTATCTGCCTCATGCTGTGTTGCAGTAGTGTATCTGCATTATATTGTGGTAGAGCAATGCTTTTTCCTCCTGCTATGGTACAGTGTGTCTCCTCTGTGTTTGATTTTTGCATCATGCCCTGCTGTGACAGGGCCCCACCTCATGTTACCACACCCGATTTGTTTCACGCTGTGTGACAGGCTTCACTGTGAACTCTATGTTACAGGCCAAGAGTCCATTTGTTCAGTAGTGTTGGTTATCAGTGAGATAAGCAATAAAAAACCACCAATCTAGCACATACACATGTATTTTAGCAGAGAGTAACCCTTTATCCACCATTATACCTATTTGCAGTATTATTAAAGTTTTCTAAAAGGCTATGTAGTAGAACTTATTATATATTCAAGGAAGCCAAAATAACCTTTGTAATCTGCTTATCTGCAAACCAAATGACAAGTTTAGGTTTGAACTCAGTCATTTGCATATCTATATTATTCCTATATATAAATACTAAGGCATGGAAACTCTTGCACCACATTTCTGCCAATGTTATATTTGGAATTAAATATAAAATAGTAAGGTCTCTCCAGTCTGGATCGAGCCGCCCTCCAACGGCTGATTGCCTTTGCAATTTGCCTGTTTTGAGCCACTTGGATACCATTCATACATTTCGTTGCTCAGCGTTTGTATATAAGCACGGAGATGTGGAAAACAGTTTTTACTCGACTGAACTATTGAAACCAATGGACAAATACATCGGACCTTGCCTTGCTGGAGGCTGTCATTCAACATTGATACACTTTTTAACTACACATAGCACCACTTACAAAATAACAGTGTAATACTATACAGATACCAGTGTGTATTACCACCTGCTGTTATCAAAATTGTCAAAATGTGTGCTTCAAAAGTGTAGCAGTGTTGATTGACAGCCTCCACCAAGGCAAGGTCCGATATGACAAATTCTCCTGTTTGACCCCAAATGAATTTTTAATTGTGAGAAGTCAAACAAAGAGAAATGATCACATAATAAATCAGTTGGTCTTAACAGATTACACAAACATTTTGCCTTTTTTATACAAACTGACTGAAAGGAAAACAGCTTAGTCAGGTTGCCAGATACCTATACCCTGCACGGAAAGAAAAAGTTTTTTTCTCATTGGATTCTGATTCATTGAGACCTCTATAATAAATATCTGGCAGATAACAAGAGAATATTCTTGGGCAATCTGAGAAATCCAAGATGGCTGCCAAAATCGCTGAGGTACTCCAAAAAAGCTAAAATTTTAACCATTTGACCTAGAATCACAAAGGATACCTCTTTTCCAACTAATTTTGGGAACACCAATCCATTGGTATGGTTATTATTGTAATTGGAGGTCAAGAACAGGGTCAAAGGTCAGGTTCAAGGTAATATTAGGTCGATACCACCAAAGAAAACTGCATTTTGGGATGAAACATGTACAATATTCACACTAATTAGCACCCTGCCAGACTTATAGGGCCCTTTTACTGACTATGTGAGATTTAAAATTTTGCTTCTGTCACTTTAGTTGTGAAGATATAAGTAATTGGAAAATCTATCGAGATTTTCCCCCTGCAGAATGTTCAAATGCAAATCTCTCAATAATGAATATTGATAAAAGCTAGCTTTAACTTCTCACATACTTAGCAGATCAAGGCCTTTTAAATGTATATCATAGGCCAACTGTGTTTTACCAACACCTGCCAGCAATGCTAAGGAATGGATTTTATTTGTGACTGGGTTTCTATCTATTTTTCTTGAACGAGAGTGAAACCCTATTTCCCACCCAAACTTTGTTCCTTTCTTCTACACTAACCCAATTATTTTTCCTATGCATAGAATCTAATATTAAATGGTACTTTCACTTTATGGTTCAGATTTGCATGGAGTGTAGTTGTGGCGCTGATAACAAAGCATATTGTAGTATAGACAATTATTGCTTTATTGGTGGTGGTGTAAAATGGTTATTGAAATGGAAGAAAAGTGCATTTTCAAGTTCTGTTATGACTGTTCAGACACTGAGAGACTCCAAGTGAGCCAGAGTGACAGTGGTAGATTGAAAAATATCATTGAAGCCAGCAAAATACAGGGGGATGATCTACATTTAGAACTTGGCACAAGACTGAAATATCATCATGCCAAATACCAAAAGTCATGTGTATCAAACTATCTTATAAAGGCAAAGCATTTGTCAGAGAAGCAGAAAAGAGCTGCAACAGATCCTTCTTCACTACCAGAAAAAAGAACATGTTCCAGCTTGGGGAATCCATTTGACTGGTTCTCACAATGTTTCTATTGTGGAGGTGCATGTAATGTTGCCCAAGGTTATCGACCAGATATATATTAAAGAGGTCCCAGTCTAATAGAATCCAGTGAGAAAAAAACTTTTACTTTCCATGCTGGGTTAAACCCTGAAATCAACTTTGGAAACCTGACTAACTTACTGAGTCTCCTAAAGGAGAGCCTCCTAAGGTAGAGCCTCCTAAAGCAGTGCCTCCTAAAGCAGAGCCTCCTAAAGCAGAGCCTCCTAAGGTAGAGCCTACTAAAGCAGAGCCTCCTAAGGTAGAGCCTCCTAAAGCAGAGCCTCCTAAACAGCGCCTCCTAAAGCAGTGCCACCTAAAGCAGAGCCTCCTAAAGCAGAGCCTCCTAAGGTAGAGCCTCCTAAAGCAGAACCTTCTAAAGCAGAGCCTCCTAAAGCAGAACCTCCTAAGGCATAGCCTCCTAAAGCAGGGCCTCCTAAAGCAGTGCCACCTAAAGCAAAGCCTCCTAAAGCAGAGCCTCCTAAGGTAGAGCCTCCTAAAGCAGAGCCTCCTAAGGTAGAGCCTCCTAAAGCAGAGTCTCCTAAAGCAGAGCCTCCTAAGGTAGAGCCTCCTAAAGCAGAGCCTCCTAAGGCAGCGCCTCCTTAAGTAGAGCCTCCTAAGGTAGAGCCTCCTAAAGCAGAGCCTCCTAAAGCAGAGCCTCCTAAAGCAGTGCCTCCTAAGGCAGAGCCTCCTAAAGCAGAGCCTCCTAAAGCAAAGCCTACTAAGGTAGAGCCTCCTAAAGCAGAGTCTCCTAAGGTAGAGCCTCCTAAAGCAGAGCCTCCTAAAGCAGTGCCTCCTAAGGCAGAGCCTCCTAAAGCAGAGCCTCCTAAAGCAAAGCCTACTAAGGTAGAGCCTCCTAAAGCAGAGCCTCCTAAGGTAGAGCCTCCTAAAGCAGTGCCACCTAAAGCAGAGCCTCCTAAAGCAGAGCCTCCTAAAGCAAAGCCTCCTAAGGTAGAGCCTCCTAAAGCAGAACCTCCTTAGGCAGAGCCTCCTAAAGCAGTGCCTCCTAAGGCAGAGCCTCCTAAAGCAGAGCCTCCTAAACAGCGCCTCCTAAGGCAGGGCCTCCTAAGGCAGAACCTCCTAAAGCAGAACCTCCTAAAGCAGAACCTCCTAAGGCAGAACCTCCTAAAGTAGAGCCTCCTAAGGCAGAGCCTCCTAAGGTAGAGCCTCCTAAAGCAGAGCCTCCTAAGGTAGAGCCTCCTAAAGCATAGCCTCCTAAAGCAGAACCTCCTAAAGCAGAACCTCCTAAAGCAGAACCTCCTAAAGCAGAGCCTCCTAAACAGCGCCTCCTAAGGCAGGGCCTCCCAAGGCAGAACCTCCTAAAGCAGAACCTCCTAAAGCAGAACATCCTAAGGCAGAGCCTCCTAAAGTAGAGCCTCCTAAGGCAGAGCCTCCTAAAGCAGAACCTCCTAAAGCAGAACCTCCTAAAGCAGAACCTCCTAAAGCAGCGCCTCCTTAAGCAGCGCCTCCTATGGCAGGCCCAGGTAACTCACAATGTAGATGCAACTTTGTAAGCACAAAGAAATAAGGTTTAGTTGTCTTTTTATGTTTTTTTAACATGCTGAGCAATCAGAACAAAATTGTGGCCCGACGTGATGACAATGTTGTCCTTCTACGTTATCTGACAACATTTTTGGTACAACGTGCTTACAACGTGATAATAATAATAATAAATAATAATAATAAATTTTGTATAGCGCTGATACCAGACAAGGTCTGTTCATAACGCTGTGTTCAAGACATGTGTCCTGAAGAGATGAGTTTTCAGTCTATTCTTGAATGAGGAGACTGAAGTACTTGTCCTAATTTCAGTAGGCAAGGAGTTCCAAAGTCTAGGGCCGGCAGTTGAAAAGGCCCTGTCACCCACTGTCCTTAGCCTGGTCTTAGGTACTTGTAGATGGGTGCCATCGTTGGATCTTAGACAGCGCTCCCCATCTTTGATTTGAGTAGATCACGTAAGTAAGGCGGAGCCTTACCATTTAGGGCCTTCCAGGTTAGGAGAAGGATTTTAAAGTCTATTCTCGCATGTACAGGGAGCCAGTGCAATTCCTGTAGTTTTCCTGAAATGTGATCGAATTTCCTAATAAGCATGTAGAAGAATTTTGGTGGTGATTAAATTGGCCAATAGGTGGCTGCAGTACAACACAACATTTCGGCCTGTAACAACTTAGTTGTAAGCTAATTCAAAGTTACAGTGAATTTTATGGACAAAATACTGTGTTTTGAATAACTAAAATTAGCACATGCACGCACTAGCACATACACGCTAGCACATACATGCTAGCACATACACGCTAGCACATACACGCTAGCACATACATGCTAGCACATACATGCTAGCACATACATGGTAGCACATACACGTTAACACATACACGTTAGCACATACATGCTAGCACATACATGCTAGTACATACACACTAGCACATACATGCTAGAACATACATGCCAGCACATACATGCTAGCACATACATGCTAGCACGTACATGCTAGCACATAAACGCTAGCACATACACGTTAGCACATACATGCTAGCACATACACACTAGCACATAAATGCTAGCACATACACACTAGCACATACATGCTAGCACATACATGCTAGCACATACACACTAGCACATACACGCTAGCATATACACGTTAGCACATACATGCTAACACATACACGCTAGCACATACATGCTAGCACATACATGCTAGCACATACACAATAGCACGTACATGCTAGCACACACGCTAGCCGCTAGCACACAAACGCTAGCACATACAACCTAGCACATACACGCTAGCACATACACGCTAGCACATATATGCTAGCACATACATGCTAGCACACATGCTAGCACATACATGCTAGAACATACATGCTAGCACATACAACCTAGCACATACAACCTAGCACATACAATCTAGCACATACACACAAGAGTTCTGTTCTTGGTGGGACAAGGGCCGTGGCACAATCATTATTTAGAATTTAAGCTTATTAGCACCAATTCCTCTGCAGTGATTCGAGGGTCGTGGGTTCGATTCTTGGCCATACCGGCATTGAATTTGCCTGTCCTTGTAAATCTGTAACTGGGTGGACTGTAATGTCAAGGTGAAACAGCATTCTTTCTGCGACAAGCAGGTCTTGTCATGAAATAGCTGAAATAATGTTAAAATGATGTAAAACCTCAAACAGATCTGTTTTTGGTCTGGGCTCTTTTCAGAGCAACAGATTCTGAGATCTATTGCCATCCTGAGCAGAGAGAGCAACAGATTCTGAGATCTATTGCCATCATGAGCAGAGAGAGCAACAGATTCTGAGATCTATTGCCATCATGAGCAGAGAGAGCAACAGATTCTGAGATCTATTGCCATCATGAGCAGAGAGAGCAGCAACTGAAAAAAAGGATATTGGGAACAGTCTAGGTGAATCAATCTCAAATATCAAATTAAACCAAACTAACAATGACGTCTGCTTATTATATCCCAGTTGACTCTAAAACCCCTATATTTTTTCCGATTGCCTATCCTGAGACAAATTTTGTGATTCTTTACAAAAAAGCTACATTGTGAAAATTATTATCAGATCTCCGTTTTCCTAAGTATTCACAAACATATTATATATTCAGCAAGTTCGTTCACTTTTTGTGTTTTTTTTTAAATCTATATCATTCAAAGCAATTCTTCAAAATAAGTAGGTGATTTTAGTCACAGCTTATGATAAGGTCAATCAGAAGCCTTTCCCTGCGAGACAATGGCCTGTTTTTTAGGGCTTACTCCCTTTTTACGCTACATGGCGCCGCGCCACAGTTCCACGGTGCCACGTATATATTATGTGCATGGTGAGAAAAATATAAACACAGACCTATATATGTGTTAAGGTATTTGTAATTAATTCTATATTCTCACGTAATCTCCTCTGAGAAGGGCATTTGACCTTTAAGTTCTTGTACTGACCTTGAATTGACAATATTGTTTTTTATGCCAGTTTTCTGTGTGGCACCATGGCGCCGCACCATGTGGCGTAAAATGGGAATAGGCCAGTTTAAAAGTACCCGGGGATTTGATTCTCATTTCGAAATGTTAAAACAAACCACAATCTTCAGTGAGTACTGGAAGAGAGAGTGAGAAAACCTCATTTCGCTTTTCACTCTCCAGACTGACCTGGAGTGTGCACTCGCAGCTGAGCGACAAAACACCTACTGTCAAGAACATGTCACTGAGCTGTCTGCAAATTAAACCATAAAAATAGGTTTGATATCAGCCATTTGTTCATATAGAGTTTACTAAGGATAAAATAAAGACATGAACTCATATTTCAAATTGAACAAAAATAGATATAATCCATACAATGTGAATATAGCAAAATATATATAGAAACTGTAAACCTTACATTTAGTGTCTTACAATATTTATGAAGTTAAAAAAATGTGTTTGAAGAGGATCGAGAAAAGTTTGGCATTTGAGCACCCCATCAATAAAATTATTCCTTTGAAAGTTTACAAATTGTGTTGCTCAGTAATTCCAAGGCATTGTCACACCCAATATGATTCAAATAGAATTCTGTGACTCCATTCCTTTCCACAATACCCTCGGAGGGAGCATCAACACTTCTGATATCGTTAAAACTCAAATTGATAAAATTGCTCTTGCTACTTGTGACCTTTGATGGACCTCTATATTGCTACGTGTGACCTTTGATGGACCTCTATATTGCTATTTGGGACCTTTGATGGACCTCTATATTGCTACTTGTGACCTTTGATGGACTTCTATATTGCTACTTGTGACCTTTGATGGACCTCTATATTGCTACTTGTGACCTTTGATGGACTTCTATATTGCTACTTGTGACCTTTGATGGACCGCTATATTGCTACTTGTGACCTTTGATGGACCTCTATATTGCTACTTGTGACCTTTGATGGACTTCTATATTGCTACTTGTGACCTTTGATGGACTTCTATATTGCTACTTGTGACCTTTGATGGACCGCTATATTGCTACTTGTGACCTTTGATGGACTTCTATATTGCTACTTGTGACCTTTGATGGACTTCTATATTGCTACTTGTGACCTTTGATGGACTTCTATATTGCTACTTGTGACCTTTGATGGACCGCTATATTACACGACCTGTAGCAAACTGTGAAACACCTAGAGAAATACTAAACTCATATGTGTGAAAACAAATCAGGCTGAATGCTAATCAAGGTGTCAACTTGGCCTGCATATTTAGGTTGATGGTAAGTATTTTCCACTATTATTTCAATGATGCCCCTATATTAATATTTCTTTATGAAACAAAAAAATCATGTTTTACAATGATTAAGGTTGGTGCTCAATTATTGTCGCCCCTAAATACATAAAACATTTACACTGATAATGTGGACATTAATATTGATGAAAAAAGGTTTACAGTGTCAAACAACTAATGTGTTAAATGAGCCTCTTTCTCAACCTTTTGGTAACCCAATGAAGAAAGGCGTTTTGCAAAATCAACAACTTTGCATGTTGCTTCATCTATCTGCGCTGCTGTATTTGATATTGAATTACCTTGTAAACATTCTCTAAATATATTAGAAGAGTTACAATAGAAGACATCTGAACATAGCAAGTATTCTTATGTTCTGCTAAGTCTTGATTAATGGCATCTACATACAAAAGTTTTCATCAATATTTGTATATTTTTACCTTTCCTCTAAATGATATAAATAGATAAATAAATGAGTGAAAAAACGTTTATATGTCAAAAGTATAAAACAATGAATAAAACAAACAGATATTTTCACTCCTGATATATTCACAGCCACTGCCTGTTTATGAGATTGCACTAGTAAGACATCATTCTATGAATGCCTTTCAGAATAGTCCACATGTCCACCATTCATCAACAACATGATCCACTTTTGTTCAACAGATAAATACATATACACTTTGCTCTTTACATGCATTGATAAGGCCAGTGTTTCCTGTTCCTGTCCTGTTTCCTTTAAGGCTAGGTGTTTCCTGATCAGAGAATTACACTCCTATAAGAAATGTTCCACACTGTTTCATTAAATGTACACAAACAACATGCACTGTTTTTATCATTTGTTGAACCCAACCACACACAAGCCCTGGCAATAACTCATATTACAGACCTGGAGTACTTCCTCACACCAGCTGGGGGCACAGACCATGGCACAGTTGGTTAGAGTGCCAGCCTATTAGCACAGGTTTCTCTGTGGTGATCCAAAGGTTGTGGGTTCGATCCCTGGCCATGACGTGATTAAACTCATGATACAATTTCCCATACAAGCTTAGGCCCGTGCCTAAAGGGATAACCCGTTGTCCTTGTAAAACTGTGACCGGGTGGGTTGTCATGTCAAGGACCTGCGACATGACAATTCAGTGAGGCAGGACAATATCTGCTACAAGTAGGTCTCATCACAAAATGGCTGAAATAATGTTGCAATTGATGTAAAACACCAAACAAACAAACAAACAAAACAGGGATATTTATTGACCGATTGCTACCTATAAGAGTGAGATGTACCTTGTAATATATACTGATCTCTATACACTCAAGGACTTATATAGATGTTCAGAACACCACCATATATTATGACCCCTTTCCATATTGTGATTTCCTTTCTTCCACTGATGTTTGTTAATCAAACTGCCAGAATCTAACATTTCATGTAACTTGTAAGTCATAACTGACACATGTGTCATATAATTTTGCCACTGGGCCTATAGGATGCACAGGGAATCTAAAAAGCGAAGATAGTGTCGAAATTATGGGATGCAATGTCAATTCTCCCTTCTGGCCAAATCTAAGATCACTTGTACAAAAACCAGAAAAGTCAAGGGGTGCAAACTAAACACAAGGGGGTGCAAATTAAACGCAAGTGGGTGTAAATATCCTAGAGAATAACCTTATCGACAGGGTGTTCCACCATTCAATCACCGTTTTTTTTTTTAATTTCTCTTGGAACTCAAATTTCCATGAAATAATGAAAGGCTTACAGTTTTTAAAGTGCTTTGCTATCTTAGCATTGTGTGGATCATATCTTTGAAATTTTAGGATGAACCTGACTATTTTCAATCTAAGTTGATACATAAAATTGGCAGTAATGTTGTAGAAGGATTTTCATGCCCTTAATCTATTTATATTTATGTAAGATGGGTTTTATTGTACAAATAAAATGTTTATCCAGATTTTGGTTTATATGTTTATATGTTTCTATTACAAAACTATTGCTCATGTGTGTAGGTGCAGGCAAGATTGTTTTGAGTGAATGGGTGACAAGAGCTGGATAGTCAGGGTTGAGTTGAGCATTGTGGCTGGCTTCACAGTCCAGGCAGGGCTATCACATTGTTTGAGTTGAGTTGAGTTTACTCATAGGACAGACTGACCAATCACCATGGGGTTCTCACATGGCCAGACCATTTTGACCAATCAGAACAGAGAACTCACAATTTTAGATTTGGGAGATTCTTTCTCTGTAATCTGTCACTTTGCCAATAGCTCTCAAGGAGAAAGGACATCTGAAAACACTTTGCAGTAAAAGGGGAACATTGTCCCTGTAAGTATTAAAGTTTCTTATTTGTTGTATTATAAACCTGTATCTGGATGTAGGGGTTGGATAAAATGTGTTCAGAATAGGATACTGTAGAGGTTTGGAGTTTTGAATGTCATTTTGAATGAGTTTTGAAGAAATTTGTGAAAAGCACATGGCATGGAATGTATGAATGCATATTGTCAAACAGGTAAATTGTGAAATGTCAAATGAGCTAAAAACTACAAGTAATGTACAAATACATGTTGCCTGTGAAAGTTTAGACAAAATATGTAAATTTGTGAAAAAATATTATTTGACCTAGTTATGAAATATGTATCTGACTCATGACCTAGTTTGGTGAACTTTGACCTAGAAAGTGGGTCAAGGTAGGTCGCTCTCTGTGACATGACCTCAACTTTGGTAAAGTTGGAAATCAAAAGTTTAAAATCAAATCTACAGATACTTATTTGATTTATCTGAACATACAAGGTTGTAATGACAAGAATAAATGCATATATACAGTCCTGATCAAGGATTTTGTAATTCTAATGTAAACTTTGAAGATATTAATTTTCTTAGGAAATTAGAATTTTACTTGGAAATTAATTGCATTTAGACTTGGATAGCATTGAACAAATGTTTATAAATTTAAGGTTATGTTAATATGGTACATTGTCATTATCATAAGGAACATTGTCATTATCATTATCATTAATAGCCAACTGTGATAATCATGTGAAATTAACTTTATATTAGATTGATTATTATTATTATAAAGTTATGAAACTTTGAATAATAATTTACATTATGAACTTTGTACTTTGTATGATGTATAACTAATGAATGTTTGTTCTTTTCTTTTATGAAGAATTGACCACTTTTGTACAACTTGCACATAATAAACAATAAAAAAAATATATCAGTTGCAGTGTCATTATTTGACAGTTATATTAATACTGTATCTAGATGCATGACTGAGATCCAAACTATTCTAATTTGGTTTGCAGGAAGCTCATGCTGAGATGTGTCTCTTTCATTTGGAGGCTGATTTGACACAATCGATTAAGACAACACTATTTGTATATATATAATCATTATTAAAATTCAATATATTCCATAGACACAAAAGTCTCCTACTTTCACCTCAAGACCCAACTGACACCCATCCAAGTGTTGACAAGAACTAAGAAAGTCGTATACTAGTGAAATTATGAATTCTTGACAAGGCATATCGTTTAGTGATTGGATTTTCATCCTGCATTGAAAAAACAATTAGAATCTTTATATTGAGTAACCCAGTTTGATACTAGACAAATCCGCTGCTGCCCCAAATGACACTGTTGTCAATTAACATTTTTTTCTCAGTTGTTTATTTGTCTCTGTCACTTATTATGAAAAGGCCATTTATGTTGAAATGTTGCATCACTAGAAATGGCAGACATAGGGATATAACTTTTTTACTACTCAGAATACATCTACAAATGATATGTGATCGAATGTCAACCTTCTTAGGCTATTTTGATAAAATATTGCCAATGACCTTGAAGTGACCTTTCAATGACCTTGAAAATAGAAAGCCTATTTCCACGAAATTATCTATATGTTTTATTATCCTATCATCTACATCTGTCAAATACGAGCTCGTAGAGTCCTTATTCATCAAAATCTGCTCATAATTAACAATTTGAGAGCAGTTTATAGTTTTGTGGTCAATCTATAAGGGAAAACAGAGGAAAATACTATGATATTAAGTTTTTTTTAAATAATATAAAAATGCCAGCTCATTGGGGGTTAGTTTATGAAAATATATAGAATACTGCACAGAAAAACACAGTAATACTAAAAAGATATTGAAAAAAATGTCCGTCAATTTCAAGATTTATTATGAAGCTAAAATGATTAAAAATAGCTTAAATCGGTAGGGTTACAAAAGTGACAAATTGACTGACTTTAATTTGACCTCACATTTATTTTTGAGGTATTAGATAAATTAAATATTAATCTAATTTCAGAAAATAATCAGCAATAAGTTGCTCTTATTATAATAATACCTAAAAAAGAAGAAATATTCACTGAAAAATATGAGAAAATTAGTCATGAATAGAAATGGTTTAAAAAAATATAATAAAAAATACATTGAATGTAGAGTCAATTGGTTATAACATTTAGTAGCTGATGTATTTATAAAAAAAATCATGTATTTGATTTTTCTGAACAATCTGAGAAAGTTAGTGAAATCCTTTTATGAATATGTCTATGAAACGCATCACTAAAAGTGGCCAATCATTAAAATGGCCTATGACCCCTTTTGCTATTTGGATAATTCTATTAGTAATACAGGACAGAAATAAAATATAAAACTATGAAAATCATTTGTGATACATGCAGCTAAACTGTGAAAACACAGAAAGATTTGGTGAATGGAAGTCTAACACTGTGCTCTGCAGGGTGCTTTCTGGACGTCTGCTCCTCCCACTGCTACATGTACAAACCCGTTACATGCGCTATGTCACTCATTCTTGCTGATGGACACGTGGTGATCACCGCTTCCCGCCATTACCGCTTACTATGGACACTTTCTGTAATCGTCTGTTAGCTGCTATCTGATTGGTCGAGACGATTGCCATTGTCTTTCCCCATTGTCTCGACTGTCGTCATGGGTCTCTAAGCCGGATGTGTGTACGGACATCGTAAGATTATTTAAAAGATAAAACACCAATGAAAAACCTGTTGTCGAGAAGTAATGCCCTACTCCTTTCAGAGTTTGAAATAATTATCTTGCATTATCATCTATATATCATAATTTATGTTACAGTCTTTGTTAAACAGTCTTAAGCCTCCAATTGCTAATGAGAACATTTTCTTTGCACTAATCAAAAGGAATGAGAACAATTTATTTGTATGCAGCAAAGGGAATGAGATTATTCTCTTTGTATACAGCAAAAGGAATGAGAACATTCTCTTTGTATGCAGCAAATTCTCCTATTGTTTCCTGACCATAGCCATACTTCAGTGAAGAATCGATCCCGGGCTGACAGAACGTGAAACACATACTTTACTACGAAGACCATTGAGACATCTTTGACAACACTGACTAACTGCGCACCTTTTCCTTTCTCTCAAAGATGTAACTTTTAAAGTATTAACTTTCATACACACAAGTTAGTTTGTAATCAGCGACTACAAGCATATCTGTAAGATGGACTAATTGTGTGAATGCGATTCCTAAGGCGACAGGTGAATCTAGTTCTTTCCTCATTTACCGACACACATTTCTCTTTGTGATCTTGCATACCTCATGAGTCAGTACAATTGCCATCTTTATATACAAGACAAATATACATGACGCCAACAGCGCATACAATCAATATCAAACTGTATCCTGGATGATTGTGATTTGCTATGATGTGAGAATAGAGTGCACGGGAGTTCCTTTAAGCTGATGACTTCTATGGCCGTGTCCTATTGAAAGAGGAACTGCATTATGTATGTTTTAATCATCACCGAGGTATGTAAGATCCCTCAATCATTTTAACCGTGGGAAAGCGTAAATAAGAAACTGCGTTTTAGTTCTTGTCATAATTTACCTGTGTAATTCCATTATGATACCATGACCTGTTTAATCTGTTTAATCGGCCCACTGTAACGCAGGCAATCTTAACAATTTCAATGCACTGTTTTTTAATTGCATTTTTGAGGTCATCACCGAGAAACAATTTTCGCTCAAACCACTTATTGCATTTCAAACGTCAACGAATCGTGGTAAAAATGTCACACTGTATTAAACTAGATAATTAAACAGAGCTATTGTTTAGCTTATACAAATTTGAGTAGGAAAAAAAACTAAAAAAACCCACATAGGTGTTAATTTAAACAAGAATATTCCTTAGTTCCTGAACACAGCGGGCGAAGTGAATATTTCATAAGTTCTAAGCATTTCATTTGCACTCACATACTCAGAAGTGATTCTCCCTGTGATGCTAATACATTCTCAGTAATTTATTACTCTGCTAGGATAGGAGAGTTATGCCATCAGAATTGTCAATAAAAGTACATGTTTAACTCATGTATCTTTTGTATAAAAAGGAACAGCTTTTGTTGCGTACATACCCCCATACTTTGATATTGAGATATGTTAGTTTCGTGTAAAATACAGACTGATTTAATATAGATCAGAAGTATGGCACAATACAAAAGATGAACGAATGATTCAGAGCTGCAGTCTTCAAAGTCTAGCAAATCTGAATATCTCCCTATCAAATAGCTGACCCTCATTTTGATGACAATGCTGACTGAGACAAACGTTTACTTCAATTGATGGATTTTCGCCAAAGTACTTGCCTAGTACTTTTATGTACAATGTCAGCATGATATACCTCCGTCAGCACCATATACCTCTGTCAGCACCATATACCTCCATCAGCACCATATACCTCAGTCAGCAACATATACCTCCGTCAGCACCATATACCTCCGTCAGCACCATATTCCTCTGTCAGCACCATATTCCTCTGTCAGCACCATATTCCTCCGTCAGCACCATATACCTCCGACCCAATACGCTGTCAGCATTTAAACTACATTATACATAGGATGTCTGCACAATATACCTCCGACCCAATACGCTGTCAGCATTTAAACTACATTATACATAGGATGTCAGCACCATATACCTCCGACCCAATACTCTGTCAGCTGCATAAAGATATACCTCCGTCAGCACCATATACCTCTGTCAGCACCATATACCTCCATCAGCACCATACACCTCCGTCAGCGCCATATATCTCTGTCAGCACCATATACCTCCGTCAGCACCATATACCTCCGTCAGCACCATATTCCTCTGTCAGCACCATATTCCTCTGTCAGCACCATATTCCTCCGTCAGCACCATATACCTCCGACCCAATACGCTGTCAGCATTTAAACTACATTATACATAGGATGTCAGCACCATATACCTCCGACCCAATACGCTGTCAGCATTTAAACTACATTATACATAGGATGTCAGCACCATATACCTCCGACCCAATACTCTGTCAGCTGCATAAAGTTCATTATATATAGGATGTCAGCACAATATACCTCCGACACAATAGGTTGTCAGCATTATAAACGACATCATATATTGTATGTCAGCAACCTATACTACTGACACAATAGAACATTCACATTCCCTAGTCAGCAATATCTCCACATGCACTCCAAGCCGCGTTGACATCAATGTATTAACTTGTAAAGAGAATATTATACAAAGAGGGAGGTTCTGCTTAATAAGTTGTGAATAAGGGTAGGGTCAGTGCATTGTCAGACACAGCCTTTGACAAGGTGATAGGGCATTCCACCATTGACATTGCTCTGAGGCCTGGCTTTGTATCAGAGAAAAAAAAGAAGCGGATGTTACTTGTTAGTTGCCTGTGATACTATTGTTGCTGGAATAGAGTTGAGTTGTTGCCATAACATCACACTCTTGGCAGTAATAAGATGATGCTGTTGGCTTTCCTTGCTTTGATTTCGCAGAGATCTATAGGGACAATCCCGCCATTTGGCTCTTGAACATGTTCACAGCATTGATTGTCCTCAGTCTTGACAGCATTGAAGGAAAGACACTTTAAGCTGGGTGAAAAGGTTAAAAGAGATCGGCATCTAATTGATGAATTATTTTTGTTAAATATTTTTATTTAGCGATGATAATGCTATTTCTTGTTCAATCCAAGAAAAAAGACCAGTACAGCATTGCTCTGACTTCTATGATATACATTTGTATTGATGTGTCTAGATAGATAAATTTAAAACAAATAAAGAATAAAAAAAAGAAGACAAACCTGTGTTGCAAATATCAAGGCACGACACTATACTGTAAACTAAATAATAATGTCTACTCCAACTGTTGACAAAGGTATGGTCTTTTGTATATGTAATATTCAGTTCAAAGAATTGTGCATCTTGTTCATCCATGGCCAAAGGTCCAAGCAATTCACCATCAATCCTATCTTTCCAACAATATGTGTATATATCCCATCAATTGAATGTGGATTGACTTACATTCTACAGAACACATGTGGCTAAATGGGGCAATAAAGCCATCAGTTAATGAATTCATTACCTAGTATTAGTTATCAAGCACTGCATTTAAGGTCCTTAAAGTTATGTGACGCATGTAATTATGTAGACTGATAAGACCATATCATAACCAAACCTTCTGTGACCCACATCACCTTGTCATTGTGATTACACATTTATAATTGATATAGGCTCTTTGCAATCAGTCAAGAGTTGACCAGTATGAGTAATAAGGAGCTATCAAGTTGTGAGGTGTGACAGATGCCCCACCACCACTGATTCTACACGGATACCACATGATATCAGACTGCTTTGTCACTTGGTGAGATTTTGGTCTTAGAATGTTACTGTTATACATCATCTTATCAAGATGATTTTTACTTTTTTTCTTTGACATAATAGTTTGCAATGTACAACTCTTTGCTGGAAAACTAAAAGCTGACAAAGGTATGACTACCTCTAGAAATCACATAGTTATTAGCATAACTATTACGAAGATCTAAAGTTTCTTTTTTTTGAAAATGGTAAATCCATGAAAAAAGGTTGAATAGTGATAATGATGGAGATCTTTCATGCTTTCATCACAATTCTAATTGTCACAAAATGGGATGTTGGCAGAAAAGATGGTCAGAGTTGCAAGTAATATATATCTGGAGGCGGGATATTCTGGACGTGGGTAAACATGATATCAATACCTCATGAGGTGTTGATAATATCAGACAAGGTGCAGATTGTCATCTCTGCTGGCACAGGGGCATGTAACCACCCTACTGTGTGGGTGATCAAAATACATCTAACTTTTAATAACACCACCTACAATCCTTTGTCTAAATTTCCCATGCAAGATAATCATGTGAGTAACGACTGCTTGTAGTCATTATTGTACTAACTAGCAGTTTTTATTAAAAGCTGAGTGATTGTTATTCACATGCATCCAACAAAGAGAGCCTCATACAGGGCCACACAATTGACCTGCTGGTGACAGACTCTAAATCTGCTCTGCACGTCTGATATATTACCAGGATCATAAGTTATGTCTTGACAACATAGAGTAAAGCTAGTCAACTTTATCAATCAGTCATCATAATCAATTTGAACATAAAATGAGGAAACACACCTCTGTAGACACCAATATGGGTGCTGTAGGGATGTGCAGATTTCTAACTAACATGAAAGGATTATGTCTGTGCCATTATAGTCAGAGGAACACCCTGTTCTATGTTTGCTTACACATAATATTTACATTGTTATGCTTTGATGTGGCACCACAGCCTCAAAGTGCAGAAATATATCTTGCTCTGACAGACAATTGACCACAAGTTGGGTGATGTATGTAAGAGCACAGGGAAGGCCAGAGGGTAGATTTGGGTACCCCAGGAGGCATGACATAATACCAATAAACACATACAGAAGACAGGACTATCATTCCACACATGAATTCTTGATCTTTTGAGCTATATGAGTTGGTCGACTTATATATTGGAAAAAATATGATTCATCTTAACATCATTTCCAACCATTTATGAAAATAAATTTATAGAAAATATGCTTAGAGTGTATTGTCCAGACACATCCCATTTTTTATTTGGAGACATGCAGACATGAAGGAATCCATTAAGTCGCTGATGCTTTTTTGATAAGTGTATGAGCACCAGTTCCTCTGTGGTGATCCAAAGGTCGTGGGTTCAAATCCCGGCCGTGCCGAGATTGAACTCATGATACAATTTCACACATGAGCTGAGGCCCGTGCCTAAAGGGTTAACCCGTTGTCCTTGTAAATCTGTGACCGGGTGGGTTGTCATGTCAAGGACCTGCGACATGACAATTCAGTGAGGCAGCACTATATCTGTCACAAGTAGGTCTCATCACGAAATGACTGAAATAATGTTGAAAGTGATGTAAAACCCCAAACAAACAAACAAACAAATTGATAAGTGTATGGAGTTGATTTTACTGAGCTTTATCCCCCTTCGAACCCAGGACCTTTGGATCACCACAGAGGAACTGGTGCTAATAAGCTGGCGCCCTAACCAACTGCGCCACGGCCCGTGGCCCCCCCTTCCTGATAGACCCCCACATCATAAAAAAATAAAGGATGGTTATAAAAAGACATATATGCATTAGTTCTGATTCATCTGATTCTAATTATAAGTATAAAGGAGGCTGATTTATTCAAACAATAAAGTCATTAATTACACAACTCACCATTGGTGGGCCTCGTCAACACCATTAATAGATGAGCAGGTTGTTTAATATATGTACAGAAAGTTTAGATAGATGGGTTTCTTCTAGTTTATCAAGACAGAAGGACAGGACATGCTATGTATGCTATAGGTCTGTACATAAGAATATTTACTGAAGGTATGATCAATATTAATGATATTGGTTTGTGTGATAGATTGAATTGTTGGAATTGATGGACAATATACACAGATAAATTTGTTCAAATTGATGAAATTCTTCTCTTTCATAGAATACAACCATTTTGCTAGATAAATGTAATATATAAGATAGATCCGATTTGTCAAATATCTTCAGTATATTTGTTAAAATTAATATATGAATCGTTGGAATTGATGGGGTAATTGGAAAATAGAGGGCAGCATTGGCCATGCTTCATCTCGTAACCTCACACAATTGTGTTTACCTTGCTCACATCGTCATTATGGATTCGGAACAAATAAAATCACCTATCTTCTCCAATTATTGACGAAGATATGGTCTTTTGTATATATGATATTCAGTTGAGAGAAGCATACGTCTTGTAGTCTCACGCAACTGTGTTTACCTTGCTCGCAACATCAAGAGGGATCCAGTGCAATTTGAATTATCTTTCTACTCCAATTATTGACGAAACTGTGGCCTTTTGTACATGTAATATAAAGAAAAGGTCAAGGTCACCAGCAGCATGTGGATGTAACTGCTAATCAGTGGGACAAAAGTGCACAATTTTCATATCATAAAAGGGCACAAATAGCCCACAAAGTATACACTCTCACACTGTGAACATATAATCTTCAATTTGGAATAACCTACAATGAGTGCTAAGGAGGAATTAGCAAGAAAAAGAACACATTTGGATGCAGACTTAACACCACCTGATCTGAAAGAAATCAACATGGCTGACCTGAGGTCAGACACCAGTAATATGCCAGGTTTGAGAAATGCATTATTCTCTGTCCTACAATCATGTGGTATAGACAATCACAAACAAGATATGGATGATTTAAAGAGTGCTCTAAGCCATGCACAGGATATTGCTACAGAAAGCAAAATAATTGCCACAAAAAATAAACATGAAATTGACATGCTACAGTCTGGATTGGCCATTTTTTAAAGACAGTTAAAGGCAGAACAAGAAGCTAGGTTAAGGAATGAATGCCAGTCAAGAAGATCTAATCTCAGGATATATGGAGTGCCAGAGGCAGAGGATGAATCTCTCCAGCAAGTAGAAGAGACTGTAAATATGATTTTTCGTGATAAACTGAAGATTTCGCAGAGTATCAATATAGAAAGATGTCACAGGTTGGGGTCAAAATCAAGAATTCCCTCCTGAAATAGATGCAAGAAGAAATACCTGCCAGTTTACCTTGCAGCCCTAAAACAACCAGACAAAGGTCGGGTCAATATGATCATGGATAAGTTGTACATTGGTAGCAACATGTACACGGTGGATACTATAAAAAACCTACCTTCTGAGATGGAGCTAGAAATCTTGCAACAAAATATAATGAAACAGCAGTATGGTTTTGGAGGAGAGAATCTCCGTTCTCTAACCACTACAAATGTACATTCTCTGAATTCGGCATCACATATAATTGCACTGAACAACATCTCATGGCTCACAAGGCTAAGCTTTTTGGAGACTAAGAGGCTGAAGAGAGAATCATGTCATCAACAGATCCAGTGGTCCATAAACAGACAAGGATAAAGAACTTTAACAAAGAGATGCGGAGAAATGCTGCTCCTGAGATTATGAAGAAAGGTCTCCTCTTGAAGTTTGACCAGAATGAGAACCTGAAGGATAAACTGTTAGATACTGGAACAAAGGTCATTGGAGAAGCAGCACCTAAAGATGACTTCTGGGGGTGTGGAATAGGCATAAATGATCCTCTTGTGTGTGATCCTACCAACTGGAAGGGCCATAATGTACTTGGCAAACTACTGATGGAGGTAAGAGCAAACCTAAAGTGATCTGAGGTATACACCAATGGAGTCACAAGTATATTCTCTCTGGGTGCTCTCACTTCTACAGAATAAAATCACTCATAACTACGTACAGTTTTATACAGCATATTATACCTAAGATTAGACTGAGTAATTTGGCACTGAATGACCTTATTGTGTTGATGTGCCGTTAAGAAACCATTCATTCATTTAACCTGAGTAAGACATTTACATCACTGAATGTGCCTCTTCTGTAGTACAGACAAGATGGACTAGAGGACACCATATCATACAATATTTCCTGTATTGCTGGTGTCACATGAATTATCACATTTTGTTATTGATGTGGTATTCCATAATTTGGGTGATGTATTTGCTCTTAAAGTGTATAAGAAATATTCATACAATAGATAGATATTATATCTTCTCTATTGGTAAAATCTTACAATATGTTTTTTTACATTATATGTTATGGTAGTAAATTAGAAGTATTAAATTGTGGTGGTACCTTGCAGAGGGTATGGTTTGTATAAATTACATCATGTTGATTCATTTCTCACATGGTCGAGTATCAAGTTCACTTTAATTCAAATAGCAACATATCACTCCCTCATTTCAAATCCCATTGGTCATAATACAAAACAGGTAAACATAACCCTTGCCACAAAAATAAGGCATGCTCTGAGAATAGGGGTCTGTATGCGCATAGACATTTGTTTGTGGCCCATATCAATGTTTTCTGTGACTTAGGTTTTAGCTGAATTCACACCATGCCAAATAATGCATTGTATATAAATAAGTATTACTCTCCACAGCAGATCCAGCATTTATACCTGGCTCTGCAAGTAAACGGCATATTCAACTCTTTGGTTGAGTGCGCAGAGGCCACCAGGACACAATGAGTCAAATATTTCATCACATGGGGTAACATGGCCAATTGGTGTCAATGTTATTATAAGAAAGTGAGTACAACAAGGATTGAGATTTCAGTGACATGTATACCAAAATAGTCAGACAAAAATAGTCAGCAGGGGATGGACCATTAATCATCAAGGGAGGAGGAGGAAAAAATATTTTGACTTTTTCTTCTTGGGCAAAGCTTCTATGTCAGGCCTCACCATGAACTGACTGAATAGCATTGTAAGTTATGTAAAATCCTGAACAAAATTATATAAATGGTATAATCTTTCAACCAGATATTTCAAATACACTCCCCTCCAAAATTACAAATGATCCATTCTAAATTACTTTTGAACATATGAAATAAGCATGAGCACGTGTACAATTGTATTGTTGTGCATGAGCATGTTCCACATGTTCCATGAGCCAGCCAATTGGCCAACTATATGGTAATTGCATGCTAATGTGCGGACTTATTCTGTGCAAGGAACAACGTATTGCGGCAGAGGTAGTATGTGACTCTACCTCGCCATGCAGAGTAAAATAAGTATATGAATATATTATATATGTCATTTCTACATATATATATCATTTCTTTAATGCATCTTTTCTTCATAGGATTCAGATTAATGGCTCTTGGTGGGTGCGGGTAGTGGGTCTTGTTGGTCTTGTTATCAGGAGTACACATGTTGACTTCTAGCTTATTTCTTATAGTAATGACCCACATGACCATTGTGCACACCAAGTACCATACAATTATCTTAATTTGTCATACATTAATTTATCAACTGTAATCAGAATTGTGTACCTACGGTCCAAAATCTGAGCTGTTATATTCGCATCTCATCAGTCGTGGACTAAATCCAGACTGATTCAGGCTGATGCTTATTGTATTGTTATATGTATTCGTATTGAGAAAAGTGACTGTCTCTGAGAAAGGTATAATAATATCTCACCATGTTTATATTTTGTTACAACTTAGTTTCATTTTAATAAGAACCAGTATTGTAAATAGGTACATATGGAGTCCTTTGGATACAAATATTAGTTATTTGATTGAATATGATGGCTAAGTCTCTTTGCTTTTACTCACTTAATACCAATGGCCTTGGAGATAAAATAAAGAGACAGAACGTCACAAGGCTAGGGGGGTAATATTACGCTCTAAATGCAAATGGGTTGAAGAGGGGGAACAAAATACAGCATAATTCTTAAGGCTCGAAAAACAGAATTTTTGTAATAAACTAATTTCACAATTACAAGTAGGTGATGATCTTATCTCAGACCCAGAAAAGATACTGTCAGCTGAAAAAGAATTTTATGAAGACCTCTACTCAAACAAACATGACGTTAATGAAAATTTGTTCAAGATACATACTGATAAATTTGTCAAATATCCTGCAACTCCAAAAATTACTGAGGAACAAAAAGAATTTTGTGAATCAAAATTAACTGAATCTGAAGTTTTGGCAGATGTAAAAAGTTTGAAAAAAGGCAAATCTCCTGGTACTGATGGGCTAGTGGCAGATTTCTACCAGTTCTCTTGAATAGACATTAAGTCATATATGCTGGATAGTATAAATCATTCATTAATAGCTGGTGAATTATCAATAGAACAGAAAAGAGGCATAATAACTTTAATTCCCAAGAAAAATAAAAACCGCCTATTCTTAAGAAATTGGAGACCTAACACCGTACTTAATGTAGACTATAAAATAATTACAAAGGCCCTGTCTAGCCGATTGTGTAAAATATTACCTTTTATCATTGATGAAGATCAAACAGGGTACATTAATGGGAGGTTTATTGGCTGTAATATTAGGTTGGTGGAAGACATTATTTCATTCACACATTTGAAAAATATTCTTGGTATACTGCTGACAATAGATTTTGAGAAGGCTTTCGACTCCATAAATTGGAATTTTATAGATAAAAGTCTAGAGGCATTTAATTTTGGCAAGATGTTTTGTTCATACATCAGAACTTTATATATAAATATTCAAACATCTGTTACTAATAATGGACAAATATCAGAGTGGTTTCAGCCCAAAAGAGGAGTCAGACAGGAATGTCCAATATCCCCATATTTATTCTTGATTGCTGTTGAGATCTTAGCTATTGGTACCCAGTGAATAATAGATATATTGGGCGTAACAATATCAGACAATGAAAGTGACCACTATGAAAATAACTTCAAAAGCAAGATTGCAAATCTTAAAAAATTATTTCACTCCTGGAAATGTAGACACTTGTCAATGAAGGGTAAAATAACTGTTATCAATGTATTGACAATGTCACCCATTCTCTATCTTGCAAGTGTTATACAAGTGCCAACAAGAGTATTTAAAGAAGTAAAACAGTGTATCTTAAACTTTCTTTGGGATGGCACTTCAAAAATAGCATATAATGTGTTGATTCAGCAGATAGAAAGTGGAGGTTTGAAGTTAATAGACTATGAAGAAAAAGTAAAGTCTATGTGATTGATCAGACCAGAGGTGGAAGGCAGCACTAAGTTTGTTTTACAAAACTAGTAATGTCAATTTCTTCTTCAAATGCAATAGCAAACCAGTAAAGTGTGCATCCAGATTCTATGAGGACATACACCATCACCATTTTTGGTCTGATCTAAATGTTTTTGAACTTAATAATATATGTATTAATCCAGGCAAACTGATATGTAATCAGGTACTTTGGTGTAATAGATACATCACTGTCCAAGGTGAACCCATTAAATGGAAAAACTGGATGAAAAATGGTATCCTGTGTGTAAAGGATTTACTTAATATTGATGGTAGCTTCATGTCTCAAGAAGAACTGAATTTAAAATATGATGTAGATTGCAACCTTTTGAATGTCCTACAAATAAAACACAGAATTCCTCTCGAATGGAGAAATATTATTTATAAACATGGTCAATATACTAGTGCATATGGCAACAACAATGAAAATGACATCTGTGTATATTTAAAAGATAAAAGCTTTTTGTTGTCAGTGCTAAAATGCAAAGAGGTATATTGGCATATTGTTGAAAAATGTAAAATATCACCCAGGTGTATTGCAAAGTGGACACAAGAATATCCAGATTTCAAGGATGCCATCCCAGAATTATGGCCCAACATATCCACATTACCTTTCAGGATCACAAGAGAGACAAAACTTCAAAGTTTTCAGTTCAGATTAATCCATCGAGTAATCACATGCAGACTGAAATTATATCAAATGAAACTGGTAGATAGTAGCCGGTGCCTTTTTTGTGATGATATAGATGATATTACACATTTCTTTCTTTGTTGTGAAAAAACACAAGAATTCTGGGACTGTATTCTATTTGGATTCCAATCTAATACTGAAGTATTTGATGTACTATATTACTGTGTATTGGTATGTAAATATTATATTCATAGACAAAAACTTTTCCACGAGGGCAAGTTAGACTTATTTGGTCTCCTTTCAGAATTAAAGTATAAGCTAAAAATAGAAAAGTCCATATGTACAAAGAATAATAACACAATGTTTAACCAATTTACGCTTGTATATGAAAAACTATAGACAGGATGGACATGTTTTGAGATAAGTACAATTTGTATTTTATTGAATAAAGTCACTTTCAAAAAAAAAAAAAAAAAGATTTTGCAATATCCCATACAATATATTGTCATCTTACGACGATTTGAAAGAAGTGTGTATCTCGGAGACAAGTTGAATTATCATTCTCCATTATTTGACAACTTTTGACAAAGTGTAAATATGTAAATTACAGTACCCTGTTGTTCGTATTATTTTCAGTTCAAGAGGTCTACAGCGCAAGTTGAATTATCATTCTACTCCAATTACTGACGAAACTTTGGTGTGTTTTATAAATAAAAATCAGAATTTTCAATATTCCATACATTGTCATCTTACTACAAATAAGAAACAGCCTCTCCGTCACCTCAGGTTTCCTTAATGGTTGCAAGGTATGCCTTGTATTTGTATGTGGTTTCATGGAGCTGCCTTTTGGCACTGAAATATTACATTTCCACTTTGGACCACCTCAACATGCCCCTGTATTGTTTGTGATTTACTTTTTTGGGACAAATTATAAAAGTATACTTTCTAATTTCCTCAATTAACGATTCAATTGAAGATTTTTTTTTCTCTTTAAAAAAAAGCAGTTTTGTGTTTTATCTCATTTCATCGAAATTCCTGGGAGAGTAATATTTCCCCTGTTCTTTAAGGGAATCACATGCCAGATATTGATTTATAAGGGATTATCATCTGCATTACACAGTAGTTATAGCTTGTATTGGTTAACATAAATCTGAAACAAAGGTTGCCAAGGCAACCGTTTTATTGGTATGATTTTTTTATAATTACAGAGGGGTTATTTTACCAGAGCTGGCCCAATAACTCCCGTCAGAACAA
Source organism: Amphiduros pacificus (assembly GCA_949316495.1). Classification (NCBI taxonomy): domain Eukaryota; kingdom Metazoa; phylum Annelida; class Polychaeta; order Phyllodocida; family Hesionidae; genus Amphiduros; species Amphiduros pacificus. The sequence continues at coordinate 28,166,514 of OX439011.1, forward strand.
CTTTCGCTTGACTTTCAAAACAATGATAGTCTACCGTGGATAGGTAGGGAAATATGTTCAGAAATATAACAAGAAGAAACATCATTGATGAAGTCAATTAACCTTTCTCATCAGAAATGAAATAAGAAAATGATTAACTGAAAATTGACATGACAGGAATTGAACTGTTAACTGATGAAAAGGAACTCTTCATGGCCGTATGAGAGCATACTGACCGCTTTATGTATGACCAAATATAATTATATTGTACTCCTGCAGAGTACAAAGAATAAGGCAAATTTCCTTAATTTAATAACATTCAGTTCAGTGACTTTATAGTGCTCAAAATGATAATACCTAAACCATTTTGTTTACTCCTGACCATTAACAGTTGAAGCCAAATAACTTTATCGTCAGGCATCAATGTTATCCAATGAGGGCATGCAGGGCGATCACGTGACCATATTGGTCAATGTACAAGGTTAATGCTCCCTCACAAAAGCTTTATGTAATATCCCAGTCACATTTGCGCCGACCCGGTCGATGGGTATCTTTTTACAAAATCGGCCGGCAGTTCAGTTACGCGTCCGATGGGTATCTTTTTACAAAATCGGCCGGCAGTTCAGATGGCCGTGGGGGCACCGGGAGATCATCGGTCACAATTGGGCTTCTTTAAAATGTCGTACGGGTCATCGGGAACTTTAATCTGCAACATAAAAGTTGAGACAGACGTCTTTAGGAAATCCTACAGACGTCTGTGGCATTCAATCTGGCCCAAGCCGCGCGGCACCCATGAAAATGTGACCACAGCCACGGCATATCTCAGATTACCACTGATTAAATTCCCCGGCGCCCTGTGAAGTCGGTCGATTCTTACTTCCCGGCCGGTGCCCGGTGCAAATGTGACTTGGGTATAACTGGGGGAACTCATAACTGCATTCCTGGTAGGTACCTCCCAGTGCCTTAATGATCTCTTTTTACTGGTATGTTATATGAGAACAGAACTATCATGGGATATCTATTAATTTATCGGTGATACTGTAAACATAGAAATTATGATTTTGGATAAGAAGCAATCGCTTTACTAATGCTTCAGGCTCAAAAAGAGGTATACAGGGCTTAAAGACATTTATAGACATTTATAGTCACGATATTTATGGTCACGAGATTTATGGTCACGAGATTTATGTTCACGTGATGTGATCCTAATGATAGCATGTTCATGTATATCCCCTAGAGTGTAAGGTAAGCCATTTAGTATTACAGTTAATATGGGGAAGGTGCTTGGCCTATTTGGTGCTGGGCGATATCAAGCCAACGTGATTGACTTTAGTGCGGATGTTGCCTTTGGTTGCCTTTGGTATTAGTTGGTGGCTGGTCCATCCCTTGGGATATGTTCAGAACGTTAATATACGCTTACTCTGCATAACATCGGCAGTTCTCACAAACTCTCGCAAACTCTCGCAAGCTCTGCCGTCCTTGCCCTGTTGTGTGAAATCTGGACCACCATGTCTAAACTGCTGATGGCCGAGGCTGGGAGTATCTGACATGATATGGCCTAAACATTGCAGAAAATGTCGTTAATACATGCAACTAAAAAGGTATACTTGTGACCTTGACCTGATATGATATGTGGTGAGGATTAACAATCCATTATTACAGGCAGGGGCAGGTCATTGTTCAGCTTTATCTGTCTGAACCTTTGCAGGCCGAGTCTGCTGAGGGCGTCTGCTGCGGAATTATAGCCGTGCCAAGGTGAAAAGGTGGGAAATGCTTGAATATAAATACAAAGCATGAGTCAGGTTCATTTCGGTCTCTGTTTGACATCCATAATGCAGTAGCAGACTGTCTGATCGCCTATATTCACGGCCATCTTACAATACCTCAAACTGTTGTGCAAGACCAAACACCTCCACCATTCAAAATCAAAATATGTTCCTTTTGATATTGTCATCCGGAATGGGACGTGGCTCAGATAGGAAGACGTCTGTATTATCATATCTATGTGATAATGCAACTGAAAGATACCCAGTCACTCTTTGAAAAGAGTAGGGCACTGAATCTCGGTGAGGGGCTTCCATCTGACCTGATATAGCCTAAACAGTACTGGAAAAGGTCATTGATACAAACAGATAAAAATATATTTTCACCTTGTGATATAAGGTAGACGTCCGGTAAAAACATTCCATAGCCAACCACTGTTTAAGATATTACCTTTTGATGTCACACTGATTAACCCTTACAGCGATACCCCATGAAAGAAATAAGTTTTGTTAAAAAATCCCATCGGCTGGGCATCTTTACTGAAATCGGAGCAAATGTGACCGGGGTATTACACGGCAGGCTCCCGTGAGCGTCCCGCAGGCATATCTTTAGATTATCCTAGGGATGCAAGTCGCATTGTACGGCGAAAAGAGGATTTCTTTTAATTTTATGTGTTCCCAGATCATCTTCAGAGAGCTTTGTGACATCTTAGCGATAATCCTAGGGGCTCCCAACAATATCCTACAGACGTCAGTTTCATTTATCAGATATCTTTATAGGTTTTCCTTCAGACGCCTGTGGCGTCACCCAGTCTTGCACGTGCCGTGCGGCCCCCTCGAAGCATATCTTAATCCCTCACTGATAAACTCTCCGGCGCCCGGGACCCTGTGAACTACGCATATTCTTACTTCTCGGCCGGTAGCCGGTACATATATGACTGAGGCATAAGCCATGCATGACTACATTTAGCCATTCTGGCCCCATGTAGGACATAGTCACATGACAGCATAAACTCCTGGTCAATTGAATGTGTCACATGGTCAAATTAGTGTTCTCCAATCACCCATCGGCAAAGCCCAGATAGGTGATCTGGAGAGGTTTGAGAATTTTGCCTTTTCTGTATAATCTCGTTTGCATGAGATTTTTTAAATATCCAGCTCTTTTAGTGAAAATTATTATTTTATGTTTAATTGGATCTAAAATCTCCCAAAAAAGCTTAATTATTCTTTGGATAGCATAAAATAAAGAAAATATACATACTTGATATCAGTCACTAGCTGGAAAAAGTCAAACCGTTAAAACGGGTTCATTTTGGACTTTTAAACGGGTTTACCTCAGTGTTTACAGCTGGCGACTTTTTACTTCACTTGAGCTCTAACAACTCTACCAAACTTTTCTTTGGTTGAAATTGGTAGAGACCTTGGACGTTCGACAAACCCCTCCAGATCACCTATTTGGGCTTTGCCGATTGATGATTGGAGAACACTATGGTCAAATAACCAGGACAGTTTCAATAAGCATATGACAACTTCAACAACCATTTAAGAAAAATCATACATTGCCATCCACCCTTCATTGTTTCTAATGTAACATAAAAAGGATGGTGGACTTACAATTTCCCCGACAGTCAGAGGAGGGTCCTTCCCTTGTGTAATATATATACATGTGATGAAACTAGATTGTGTCGCGTTCAGCCTCCCATAAAAAAAAGGCAGAAAGTGTTCACAGATTGATAAGGCTTTTATTGGGCTAATGTTAAAATTCAAATAATAATAATAATAATTTTTTTTTTTTTTTTGGGGGGGGGTTTTTTTTACATCACTTTCAACAGTATTTCAGTCATTTCGTGATGAGACCTACTTGTAGCAGATATAGTGCTGCCTCACTGAATTGTCATGTCGCAGGTCCTTGACATGACAACTCACCCGGTCACAGATTTACAAGGACAACGGGTTAACCCTTTAGGCACGGGCCTCAGCTCATGTGGGAAATTGTATCATGAGTTCAATCCCGGCACGGCCGGCGTTCGAACCCACGACCTTTGGATCACCACAGAGGAACTGGTGCTAATAAGCTAGCGCTCTAACCAACTGCGCCACGGCCCGTGGCCATTCACGGAGCGGCCAAACGTCAGACTTGGGACTGGAACTCTTCAGTGTTGGAGAATCCTCACTCAATGCACTTCCGGTTTAGTTTTTTCGAAAAATGCGGGAAGAGCTTGGATCAAAGAAGGACAGGTAAATGCTTTAAATATGCTATATAATATTATCAAAAGTGGCAATGATAAAGATAATTCACTAAAGAACATGTCTGGCATGATTAAAAGTCATTTATGGTGCAAATGTTACTGAAGAACAGCTGATACAAGAGGGCAGACTCACGTGGCATTTTCATGACAGTTACACATTGACCCACTTTTGAAAATTCACTCACGATTTACGAATTACGATCATTTATTAATTCCTGGTAGATAATAGAGCTTTAACAAGCAAATATTCACATTCGACATGAAATGTAGATACTTTTTAAAAAAAAGTGAGTTAAATTCCGTCAATTTTAATGGCTTGAACATTCACAAACTATAGACAATATGAGCGTGGGCACCCAAAATGTCAGTTTTCTCAAAGATAATGCAATCATAAATGATAATTAGCAAGAATAATTCATGACGGCTTGTTATATAAACATCTTCTTATATTATTCACAATTACGGCAGTCATTTTCGTTACCAAAACGAAGTACAATCTACAAAATACATAAATAACTGTCTTCCTCTCGTTTTCACGATTTCAGACATATATAAATCATTTCTGTCAGTGTATTATTAGCCGAGATATTAATATGAAATCTTTTGAACCATCATTGACATCTTATATCGTTCACAATCATGGCAGTCATTTTCGGGCCAAAATAAAATATACAAAATACATATATTACTGTCTTCCTCTTTTTCTCACGATTTCAGACATATATAAATCATTTCTGTAAGTGTATTATTAGCCGAGATATTAAAATGAAATCTTTTGAACCATCATTGACATCTTAGCATGTTCAGAGCCAAAACATTATATATTTAATAATTTTCATAATATGGGGCAGGAAATTGTTCATCTTACATTTTAATACTAAACAGTGACAATATAAGAAATCTACAGGGCACCCAAGATGTCAGTTTTCTCAAAGATAATGCAATCATAAATGATAATTAGCAAGAATGAATGATAACGGCATGTAATATTATTCACATTTGTTGGTTTCGGTCAGAAATATTTAATAATTTTCATGATACGGGGCAGAAAACTGTTCATCTTACATTTTAATACTAAACAGTGACAATATAAGAAATCTACAGGGCACCCAAGATGTCAGTTTTCTCAAAGATAATGCAATCATAAATGACAATTAGCAAGAATGAATGATAACGGCATGTAATATTATTCACATTTGTTGGTTTCGGTCAGAAATATTTAATAATTTTCATGATATGGGGCAGGAAACTGTTCATCTTACATTTTAATACTAAACAGTGACAATATAAGAAATCTACAGGGCACCCAAGATGTCAGTTTTCTCAAAGATAATGCAATCATAAATGACAATTAGCAAGAATGAATGATAACGGCATGTAATATTATTCACATTTGTTGGTTTCGGTCAGAAATATTTAATAATTTTCATGATATGGGGCAGGAAACTGTTCATCTTACATTTTAATACTAAACAGTGACAATATAAGAAATCTACAGGGCACCCAAGATGTCAGTTTTCTCAAAGATAATGCAATCATAAATGATAATGGCATGTAATATTATTCACATTTGTTGGTTTCGGTCAGAAATATTTAATAATTTTCATGATATGGGGCAGGAAACTGTTCATCTTACATTTTAATACTAAACAGTGACAATATAAGAAATCTACAGGGCACCCAAGATGTCAGTTTTCTCAAAGATAATGCAATCATAAATGATAATGGCATGTAATATTATTCACATTTGTTGGTTTCGGTCAGAAATATTTAATAATTTTCATGATATGGGGCAGGAAACTGTTCATCTTACATTTTAATACTAAACAGTGACAATATAAGAAATCTACAGGGCACCCAAGATGTCAGTTTTCTCAAAGATAGTGCAATCATAAATGATAATGGCATGTAATATTATTCACATTTGTTGGTTTCGGTCAGAAATATTTAATAATTTTCATGATATGGGGCAGGAAACTGTTCATCTTACATTTTAATACTAAACAGTGACAATATAAGAAATCTACAGGGCACCCAAGATGTCAGTTTTCTCAAAGATAGTGCAATCATAAGTGATAATTATCAACAATGATAATTAAACTACCCCCTCCTATTTATTATGAAATATTCCAAAATTGCACAAATTGGCCAATACATTGTCACTGTTTTGTATTAAATTCTAAGATGAACAGATTCTTGCCCCAAATCATGAAAATTATTAAATATTTCTGACCGAAACCAACAAATGTGAATTGTTTTAACTTTTTTTATATTTCTGTTTTTTTTTTTTCATTTTTCAGGGGTGTCATTGATCCTTGTCAGTGGCAAGTGTTTGGAGTTTGTGTGCCAGCAATGCCATGCTAGAGAGGATGCCAAAAGAGCTACAGAATCAAGCTACAAAATCAAGCCGAACGTGCATGTCCATCAGCCAAAATGCAGAAACAACAAGATATTGAGACACAGGTAACACAAAACATCCATAAAAAATGTGCTGTTTGCCATGAGATGGCATGGTGTTTTTTACCTTTGCCAGTGAAACCTTAACTGACTGTCTTGATATCAAGAGTTCAGAAAATGTTTAATCCATTTAGTTCTTAACTTGTGGGAACAAAGTTAATAATCGTATAAAGTCACATAAATATACACAACTCTATATAAGTAATGTTTTTCTTGTTTTTTTTCTTCTCCCTGATTTTGTTTCGGCACAAAAATTAAGATGTTATTGAAAATGTTATCATGACTCTGCTAAGCATGAAAAAATTGTTCTATTTCAGGAGGGCAGATAGCAACATCAGTAACTAAATCATGTTGGGCATCAAGAAAAGAGGTAATATCATTATGAATATTAACTTGCAAATAAAAATATTCTTAACCCAAACATAATTTGAACAAGTATGAGAGAAAGTATATATCTGAGTATATATTTCTATATTTCTCAATAATTGGAATTGAATATGATGTTATTTCAGGAGAATATTAAGGATAATATGTTGCTGTAAAATATTACTCAAACCTTTGTTTTTCTTTTCAGTATCCACTGAACATAGCTACAGCACCAAGCCAACAGAGGGTGCCTTACAAAAATCAATAAAGAGACATATTGCAAAATGGTGATTTGAAAAAAGAATCAAAACAAATCAGGAAGAGGAACAGCACTGTCGCCTCACCAAGGAAATCGCAACTAAAGAAGAGTATGCAGAAAATCTGTCAACAACAATAATGAAAAGACAGGATATCATATTGTGTAAATATGTGGAAATTATTTCTGTGTATATCACAGTATACTTGTTTATTTTTTTAAAGATTTAAAATGGCTGCCAAACTTGCTTGACATGATTGAAGAAGATCGGTGCTGGAAAGTTGCATTACAGGCTCCATAGGTGGTGATGGGATAAATCAAACATGATGCATCCATCAATTAGAATTATTGGAGAAGAGTCCAAATGCCTTGGTCACAATTTCATGTGCCTGATATCCAGTTTGATGACTGGTAATGAGAAGAAAGACCTGCAGCTCTTATGTCTTAGCATATGCAGCACTCAAGCTCCAAGACGCAGCCTCAGTATTTGTGCCAGTCATTATTTCTGAGTCAGACTTGGCATTCCTTGATACAACATGTTAACTGCTTTTTGCAGTTTATCACCTATTTGACAGAGTGAACTTGACCATTTGGACCCTATCAAGTGTAGCAAATGGAAGCGAGTATTCCAGCATGAATTTGCAGATCTTCTGGTTTTGTCTTACCTCAAATAATAGAAAGATATATTTTCACAAATTAACATTTCTGAAAGGTTAAAATCAAAACAGTTTAATTGAGAAAGTAAACCTATTGAGATTCTATCGAGGTTTTATACTTTGGGTTGATTTGATATGAAATGAATGTTCAGATCATTGTGGAATAATGAAAGAACATTTATATATTTAAGCAATCAAATAATTAAGGAAAAATCTATACAAATTGTTGATGTGGATATTATTCAGTGAGGTAGTCACTTATAATGAGAATTGATCACAGATGCTGTGTTGACGTAAAATGTATTCAAAAGAGTTGAATGTTCATTTTTGTGTGTAAAACATACATATGTAAATAAATATGTAAGTACTAAATCCATATAACATTATATTCATATGAAATATTCAATTATCAAATGTAACAATACAGGAAAGCAGACATTTTAAAATACCTGTCTGTTTTGGGTAAATGTAAATGTAATAAGATATAAAAAAAATGACCTGTGCTATGAATGTCAAATACGCTACAGGCCTTTTGTGCCACTGGCCCAATATGATGTTTGTGGCCCCAAGATACCACATTGTAAAACATGTCGAAATTATTTCTGTTTACAGTATATTTATTTAATATTTTTTTTTAAGATTTAAAATGGCTGCTAAACTTGCTTGACATGATTGAAATTTTCTTGAGTCAGAATTCATATTTTATCTCAGCTACTTGCCAGGGCCAGTAAAATCACTGAAGCACAAAACAAACTCTTGGCCACTTGGTATGTGGTAATGTTGAGGCCTGAACTAATTCAACTCAATGATTGACCTTTATTGTCTGAATATCTGTTTTTAATTCAAATACAGTACTCAGGGTAACAAAAAAAAACAGGTGATGTATTAAGTCACTTATCTATATTGAGAGAAGAAAGTAACTGAGCTGCAGGGATGGATGAAAATTGATATATTTTTAGAGTAAGCTGAAGTGATTTTTTAGATGTGATATTCATTGTTGCTGTTGTCTGTTTCAGTTAAGTTTCCTGTGAAAATAAAAGTTGTTGAAAATGATATACTTGTTTTTGTTTCATTGTCTCACTTCTCTGAAAACTTTGTAAATTGTGAAGGACTAAATATGGTTACCTCAATCATTGGATGCCCAGCTAACCAAGGAAAAAAATTATATTTCTTACCACCTTTTAATACAAAGCATAAAATAGCAGTTTACAAATCTGACACTAAAAATCATAAATAAAAAAATAAACCAAATAACACCGTGGCCTAATTGGATACGTTGAAAACAAATCAGTGCACACAAACATGAAATCTTTAAAATAATTAAAATTTTTATATAGTTTGCAATTCGTTTGGAATTTAAGTCAGTTATCACTTTTAAATGGACAAGAACTAATAGGGCAGTCATATTCGAAAATGGCTTGTTGCATTCGGCACTTGATGCGTGTTGTGTCAGTCAGAGAAATGGATGACATATTTTTGGGGTCAAATAGTTTGAATAGAAATGTTTGCATGTATGTGCTAGATAACATCAAACTTGGATTTAAATCATAAAACCCTATTATTTAAAAGTTTTAGAAATGACACTTCACTGAATTTGGCGGGAATCAGTTTGGGTATATTGGCAGGACCAGAAATGGAAATTGAATGGGATGTTCAATTTAACAAATTTCACAATTTATATCATTTGGTATTTCATCTTCTTACAGGACTTTGTATGAGATTTGTGAACACGAACATGCAGGAAAATAATAAATACTTGTACAGAAAAGATACTGTAATGTACACCATTTGGCAAATGCAAAACCCTGGACCTGCCAATGATGCCTTTCACGCGATGCCCTTGTGTGACGTCAAACTGATACAAGTCACTCTGTGTTGAACATGCCAATTAGCAAACGCGTCACATGCCGAATGCAACAAGCCTTAGAAAATAGGTAAGGAATATTTGTGGTGAGAATTCAATGAATGTCCCTCCAAGATTATTATGCAAACAGTGAATTTCCTCCAAGAAGACAGGAGAATTAAAAAAACAGTTTGTTTTTTTACTGAAGTTTTCCACGACCTAAAAACTGCCCCTAAACTGCTCAAAAATGTTTGAAATGCAAACAAATGACAGAAGGAAATGTCCTGAGGAAAGGGCCAGTTATTTTAGGGAGTGGGTGCCATGACTAGAGTATACCCTGCAAATTTGGTGGAAATCGGACAATCATTTGTCTTCATTTTGATTAATTAATATTCGGATGTTGAGATTTAGAATTTTGGCTCTCTACATCGCGTCATGATTTTCTTCACAGATTTAAAATATTTGTAACTTTCCCAATAATGGACGGATTTGGACAATTTAAACACCTACAGACTCTCCAGATCGTGTAGTTAACGTACCTATGTACTATTAAAGTGTACTATACGATTCAAACAAAATAGATTGATGCACGCGGAAGATAGAAACATTATTGGTTTTTCCAAATGGCCTTTTTATGAGACCAAAGATGGACATGTTACAATCGTTGTTTTTTCTTCATAGATTAACTTCATCTTTCAGATATAGGCGGATACATATGTTGTAGTTACACCCTGCAAGTTTGGTGGAAATCGGACAATTATTTGTCTTTATTTTGATTAATTAACATTCGGATGTTGAGATTTGCAATTTTGGCTTTCTCCATTGCATTATGATTTTCTTCATAGATTTTCACACTTTGTTACAAGTTTTAAAATATTTGTAACTCTGCCAATAATGGACGGATTTGGACAATTTAAATACCTACAGATTCCCCAGGTCGTGTAGTAAACGATCATATGTGATATTAAAGTGTAGTAGGCGTTACAAACAAAATATGTAGATGCACGCGGAAGATAGAACCATTATTGTTTTTTTCAAGTGGCCTTTCATCAGACCACAGATTGACACGTTGTGAGCAATATTTTTTTATTCACAGATTAACTTCCTCTTTCAGATATAGGCAGATACATACATTGTGAGTATACCCTGCAAGTTTTGTGGAAATCGGACAATTATTTGTCTTTATTTTGATTAATTAACATTTGGATGTTGAGATTTTGAATTTTGGGTCTCGCCAGTGTATCATGATTTTCGTCATAGATTTTCACACTTTATGACAAGTTTTAAAATATTTGTAACTTTCCCAATAATGGACGGATTTGGACAATTTAAATACCTACAGACTCCCCAGGTCGTGTAGTAAACGAGCATATGTGTTATTAAAGTGTACTATGTGTTACAAACAAAATATATTGATGCACGCGGAAGATAGAAACATCATTGTTTTTTTCAAGTGGCCTTTCATAAGACCACAGATTGACACGTTGTGAGCGATATTTTTTATTCACAGATTAACTTCCTTTTTCGGATATAGGAAGATACATACATTGTGAGTATACCCTGCAAATTTGGTGGAAATCGGACAATTATTTGTCTTTATTTTGACTACTTCATATTTGTATATTTAAAATTTGAAATTTGGCGCCACCCATGACGTCACCGGAAGTGCAAAAACTGCCGTCATTTAAACCTCCCATTTGAAGAGTTCCCCGAACTCACGAGCGTCATCGGCCGCACTGTGATTATCAATAATATGAATAGGAATGAGAAAGTCATAAATTAATTCAAACAGAGCATCTGCTGCACCGATCGGCTTCATCTTGGGCTCATTGGAAAGAAAAAGATGAAATATTAAGAAAGGTGGAGGGGACACAGCATAAATTCCTTTTATTATTAGTCAAAATAGCCAAAAACTGGTATTTCAAGCAGTACAGAGGGAGGTACTTACAGAAAGGTAACAGCAGTATTCTGCATGATCATATTAACATAATTTATGATGTTACCATGACACTACTATGTTGACACTTCCATGTTTGACATCATTATGACAACACTATGACGTCATTATGACACACTTCTGTATGACGTCACTATGCTTATCTTGCTCGCAACGTCAACACAGTTTTAGGGCATGAAAAACCACCTTTCTACTCCAATTATTGACAAAGGTATGGTCTTTTGTATATATCATATTCGGTTGAAAGAAATGTGCCTCTCATAGCCTCACGCAACTGTGTTTATCTTGTTCGCAACCATAGAGAACCGAATGAGCTTCCAGCCTTCCTCAGCACGTGCACAAAGGGATGACGTAATTACAGCCTCTCAGTCTCGCGGCACGTGCACAAGGCGATGACCGACTTCACCCCAGGTTAAATTATCTTTCTACTGCAATTATTGATTGAACTGCGGTCTTTTGTTTTTGTAATATTCATTTGAAAGAATAGTGTATCTCGTAGCCTGACACAACTGTGTTGACCTGTCATTACGATTTTAGAGCAGGCTAAATCATCTTTCTACTCCAATTATTGACGAAACTGTGGTCATTTGTATATATGATATTCAGTGGAAAGAAATGTGCATCTCGTAGCCTCATTGAACTGTGTTTACCTTGCTCGCAATGTCATACATCTTCATTGCAGTTTAAATCATCTTTCTGATCCATTTATTTACTGTAGTCTTTTGTATGTGTAATATTCAGTTAAAAGAATTGTGCATACCTTGCTTGCAACGTCAAGACTTTTTTCTCCATTGCAAGTTAAATCTTCTTTTTATTTCAATTATTGACAAAACTATGGTTTATATTAATTTGCACCTCTGCCATTTCATATTATTGTCATTTCACTTGTAATAATAATAATAATAATAATAATAATAATAATAATAATAATAATAATAATAATAATAATAATAATAATAATAATAATTATCCCTTTAAATTATCCCTTTAAATTGCGAATTATCCCTTTCAATTGCTTGGAAATGCTTCCCAATCGCTAGAATAAGGAATTTTCAATAAGTTTATTTCAAATTTGGTGTAAATCGGAAAATTAGAACAGAAATGACATGCAAAAAAAGTCTGATCGATGATTTCCGATAGCACCTGAGCGATATTAGGGCAACGTACGTAATCGAGCGTGAAAAGGCACATCTTTGCATAAAGTTGTGCTAAAATGATCATTCATATACCAAATTAAATGTTTTTAAAAGAAGAATAAAGATAATATTTCATTTTGTATGTTGTTTTTTTTTGTTTGATTTAATTTTTGATTTGTTTGTTGTAATTTTTGTTCTGTTTATTTTAATTTTTGTTCGGTTTGTTGACAGTTTTGGTTAGATTGTTATTTTTTTTTCTCATCGGTGTTACATGTGGATTACCACTTTTTCTTGTTTAAGATATTTACGCCGAAAACGATATTCAACTTGCGTGTAATTAACAATGAGATATTAAACTTTGTCAGACACAAATATGTCTTTGTGAACTGAATCTAAATTGCAATTCTGTTTACATTAACATGTATTTTAATGTAAGTTTTAAACAATGTTTCATAAGTAACGGGAGACATCCATAAATGTCTATTCAATTTTCCATAAATATTCTTTGTTTGTGAACACAATACCTTGGAAGTAAGCAACACAAATTCAGCACACGACAAGGACCACACAATCTCAGGGACTGGTTAATGCCTCAGTCACATTTGCGCCGATTTCAGTAAAGATGCCCGGCCGATGGGTATTTTTTACAAAATCGGCAGGCATTTCAGATTGCCGTGCGGGCACCGGGAGATCATCGGCCACAATTGGGCATCTTTAAGACGTCGGGCGGGTCATCGGGAACTTTTAGCTGCCACATAAAAGTTGCCGGCGTTTCCCCGATGTCTTATCAGCAAATATCATCTTAAAGTGCACGGCAGGGTCCCGGCAGGGTCCGGCAGGGTCCCACAGGGACATCGGCAGATTATCTTAGGGCTGCCGGTGGCATCGTGCGGTGAAAATAGGATTATATTTATTTCATGTGTTCATAGACCATCCTCAGATGATCGCACGGGCTCCCTGCGATATATCATAGACGTCTTTAGGATGTCTTTCAGACGTCTGTCAAATGAGACAGACGTCTTTAGGATGTCTTTCAGACGTCTGCCAATGATAAAGACGTCTTTAGGATATCCTACAGACGTCTGTGTCATTCAGTCTTGCACGTGCCGTGCGGTGCCCTTTAATAATGTGACCACAGCTACGGCATATCTGAGATTGTTGCTTATAAACTCCCCGGCGCCCGGCAGACTGTGAAGTCGGCCGATTGTTACTGCCCGGCCGGCGCCCGGTGCAAATGTGACTGAGGCATAACTCACCTGGTATGTACCGCCGTGGAGTAATTATGTAATTACTCCAAGGTTCCACTCTTAAAAGGACTTCCAGAATTTCCGTACATATGTAACATTAAAAAAAACGGCTAATTACGTCCATTTCAGCACAACATATACATTTTGGACTGTATGATAATTTCATGTTAACAAGTCTTTTTTCCTGAAAAAGTCCAATGTTTAAACCTATATTGAAAACTTAGTTTAGTTTCCCCGTTAAAACACTTGCCCCGCTAGTACGAATGGTAGAGTAATGGATATGTGTGTTAATTGATTATGTAAGTAGAAGACGATGATTGGCCACTGCCAGTAGAGTTACACTCACACAGGTTAAAAGGTCCTGGCAGTTTGTTAATAGTAATATATCTAATATACTACATCTCAGACAGTGGCGTGATTGGTAAGAGGGCATGCTTAGTAACACCAGCTCCTTTGTGATGATCCAAGGTGGGGGTTGTGGGAAAGGGTTTGACCCATTGCCCTTGCCTGAAGGGATAACCCATTGTCCTTGCCTAAAGGGATAACCCATTGCCCTTGCCTGAAGGGATAACCCATTGCCCTTGCCTGAAAGGATAATTCATTGCCCTTGCCTGAAAGGATAATCCATTGCCCTTGCCTGAAGGGATAACCCATTGCCCTTGCCTGAAAGGATAATCCATTGCCCTTGCCTGAAGGGATAACCCATTGCCCTTGCCTGAAGGGATAATCCATTGCCCTTGCCTGAAGGGATAATCCATTGCCCTTGCCTGAAGGGATAACCCATTGCCCTTGCCTGAAAGGATCACCCATTGTCGCAAACTGTGAATGATACACCACCTTGTATTTTAGACAAAATTGGGACTCAGCTTTCAAGGTTACTCAAAGTATATAAAAATGCATATCATAGACAGTTATAGAACCGAGTGTGATAGGCTACAGTGTTATGTGTGTGAGAGAAATTCTTAAAAGGAGATAGTTTATGATTTATGTACTAGTTTCCAGAAAATGAGTCCGATTGGGATGCTGGTGAATAACATGAAGTCCCTTTGCTACACCAAAATCTTCAAAATTTAAAATTTCTTTTTTGCGAAGTTCATAAATTGAGAATTATCTTAATTACATTTTCCTATTCTGGTAAAATTGAGTTTTTTAAGATATGCTTTCTATATCCCTTCTAAAGTTTAAGTTTGAGGAGACATGGGTATTATACTATTTTTTGGTTGTATTAATATGAACAGACATCATGTTTACACACGAAATATTGTTATAATTTCTACCAGGGTGGCCCCTGTGATAGCGGCAATAACCATTAGCCTTAACAGGAGTCTCCCTGGCCATAATATTACATTAATGTATGCTTTAATCGTATAGAGTACATTATTTTATGTAAAAAATATGGCCAAATAAAATGAATTTGAGTTTGAGTTTGAGTTTGCCCTTGCCTGAAAGGATAATCCGTTGCCCTTGCCTGAAGGGATAAATAGGTGACTGTTTTTTATTTGTTTTGCACATGTCCATGACCTGCGATGTGAGAATTCAGTGAAGCAGCACTATATTTGCAACAAGTAGGTCTCGGCATGAAATGCCTGATAATTTTGAAATTGATGTAATGCTTGGTAGAAGGTAAATGGATGGTGCTTTATTGTATCTGAAGTATGAATTGATTTGTTTTGTTTGTTTGTTTGGGGTTTTACATCATTTTCAACATTATTTCAGTCATTTCGTGTTGAGACTTACTTGTAGCAGATGTAGTGCTGGCTCACTGAATTCTCATGTCGCAGGTCCTTGACATGACAACCCACCCGGTCACAGATTTACAAGGAAAACAAGTTAACCCTTCAGGCACGGGCCTCAGCTCATGTGTGGAATTGTATCATGAATTCAATTTCGGCATGTCTGGGGATTGAATCCACGACCTTTGGATCACCACAGAGGAACTGGTGCTAATAAGCTGGCGTTCTAACCAACTGCGCCAGGGCCCGTGGCCTGGTGTATGAATTTAATAATCACTCAAACAGCAATTAATGTTTTAAAGTGTTTTGTATATGACTTTGGTTCTGTATAAAAAATCAAATGAGCACACATTTATGTCAGTCTGCATGCAGCAAATGTGTTGCTTTAGCCGCAGGTAGGTAATATAGTGCATAATGAGAGCTTCACATCAGATCTTGCCACAGATGTTGTGAATAGGCTTGGCTCCATTTGGGTTAAAGCTGAAGCTCAATATACGACAATGAGAAGTTCTAAATCGGCTTCCCTGCTCAGATAAATGATAGAATTTGAGCAGATAGATGTGTTGTAAATTTTGTTAAAGACCCTCTGCTCTCTTAGGTCATGAAATAGATGAATATAATATATTCAAGAATGCACCCAGGCCATCATGCAAATCACCTTGCCATTCTCTCTGTAGTATATCGCTATAGAAGAGTTTCTAATAGGAATTTGAACTCATGCATTTCGTTATGCTACAGCACAAATAATTCAGGAAATATCTTGTTTTATATTTGAAGTCTCTCCTTGAAAAACAGTTGTTTTATTTGCTATTTGTTATTTGTTAGTTGTTATTATTTGCATTCACACACTCACACCTCCATATACACACATTCATCCACACACCCACCCACCCATACCACACACACACACCCACCCACCCACCCACACCCCACCCAATAGATTAATATTTGTATAGAAATAAAAACATATATTTTAAAATGACAGTAAAGTTTTGAATTCAAATATCGAATTTAAGGATCATGTCTTGACACGTTTGGAAAGAAACTTTAAGATTTAATCATGGATTTTAAACTTTGAGTAAGTCTGCCGCAAGGCCAACCTTGTGCGCGTATTCATGCATGCCTTATATCCCAACCAAAATATTACTCGTTCAATATAGGAAAACACATCAACACGAATGAATGCCTGTCCGCCAAACTTTGATTGATATTTCCGAACGCCCCGACGTCGTCGCCGCAGGGTGACAAGAAAAACTTCAAAGGTCCCAGCGAGGCCAGCATAAAAAGGGTACCATAGCGTCGCCGGGGCTAACTCGGGCTTGCTCCGAACTCATGGAATCTCCTTTAAGATGGCAAGTTGACACTGAAGGTCATAAATAACCCACGTCGCATAATCATAGTTTTGATGTCTACAGTGTAGAATAAAGAGAAGTCAAAGCGAAGACGTCGTGGCTGCTAGAAGATATGCCAATTTTTATAGTTTGTCAATCTTTTGGTTCCCTCAATCCCTGGAGCGTCTATCACTTGAACTATCTTTGAAGAAACTATAGGGACTATAGCGCAATGTCTAAAAATGAAATACAAAGCAGACAGATACTTTTAAAGCTCTTCCTTAGTACTTTGAGTTTATTATGATTAAAATATAATGTGTTTTTGTAAGGACTTTTGAAACTGATCCACGAATGAAGCTCTTTACATCCTTTAACTGAAATTCATCTTCTAACAGGATCACCAATGCTGAGCTTGTGCCAAATCATCTGAAAAACAGAACTTCAAAATGTGCATGCAAACAGATTGTTTGTCTTTTGAAACATCGTCTTACAGCCAATTTCTTAAGCTGAGAAAGGTAGTCTTGTCTAAATCTGTTGTTTGTATATAAAGGATTTTGGATTTTTTCCAATATAAAGTCAAATATATTGTGTATTCTTTTTCTCGGTATAATATAGATTTGGAAGGCCATAGATCGTGGCGCAGTTAGTTAGAGCACAAGCTCTGTTATGATCCAAAGGTCGTGGGTTCGATTCTTGACTGTGTCGACGTTGAATTTATGTTACAATTTATTATGTTTGTTGAGGTCCCTGCTAAGAGGGCTAACCCGTTGCCCTTTTAATCTGTGACTGCGTGGGTTGTCATGTCAAGATTCAGTGACATGTCAACTCAATGAGGCGTGTGGTACAGGTCTTGTCATGATGTAACCGAGATAATGTTGAAATTGATGTAAAACAAAAATCAAAAGAATAACATATATGCCCCTGAAATATGGATAGAGGATGAGTTTGCAAACATAGCACACCATCGGGAATTCATTTGAGTTGGGCAATTAGCAGTTCATTATAAGGCACAATGTCACATGACTTGTTGACATTTGAATGTAAACTGAAACTTTCTGATATTCAAATAATCTTTCTGATATTCAAATAATCTTTGACATTTAACTTTAAATGTTGTTTTAATTTGCAATGAAAATATTTTATCCTGATGAGCCAGAACATGCAGTAATCATAACGCCTGACAGGCAATGGAGGACGTTTTCCATATTTGACATATCACGCAGTCAAGCTTCAGGCTACATACATGAACATATATATATAGATATATATATAAATATATATATATATATATATATATATATATATATATATATATATATATATATATATATATATATATATATATATATATATATATATATATATATATATATATATATATATATATATATATATATATAAATATATATATATATAAATATATTTATTCTATGATCACTGTGTATTCTGTGCTGTGATTGGTCAATTCCTGGTCACATGAGCTTCTCTAAATTGTTTTATTGACCAGATGCATTATATTGCACGTCAATATACTTTCCACTGCACTGATGACGTCACCAGCTTGCTCTGAGTGACCTGCAGACTGGGAAGCAGACGACAGCAATCACAACAATGTCCAGGTTTGCCATCAACAATGTCCAGGTTTGCCATGTGTAATTAACACAGTAATTAACACAGTGATCATAGAATAAAACAAATATGGACCTGGGTGTCGTGCAATATGACTTTTTATGGACCTTCGGAAAGTTATATTGCACTCGGCTGCGCCTCGTGCAATATAACTTTCCGAAGGTCCATGAAAAGTCATATTGCACTCCACCCAGGTCCATATTTGTATAATATATATATATATATATATATAGGTAGATATATATATATATATATATATATATATATATATATATATATATATATATATATATATATATATATAGGTAGATATATATATATATATATATATATATATATATATATATATATATATATATATATATATATATATATATATATATATATATATATATATATATATATATATATATATATATATATATAGGTAGATATATATACCGTATCCACTCGGGTTAGCGCCCATGCTTGGCTTAACGCCCACCCCCCTTTTTAGGAAGAAATCATTAAACGCCCACCTTCCCTGGATGTCCGCCATCATGTCAATATTATCACAAAACGTAATACGATGTACGTGACGTCCTTTATCTTAGCGTCTGGGTGCCCACGAGACAAAAGTGGAGCGGCCAACATGTCAAATTGAACTTTCATATCCGTAGCTGATCGATTTTAATTGCGTTTTAAATGATAAATAAAGGTATGTACTTAATATTATCACAATTACGTCGACAATTTCTCCACATCATTGATTTTAGCCTCAAAACAAAGTGTTTTCATTATTTATCATTTGAAATGCAATTAAAATCGATCCGCGTGTGAAAGCATTTCTGTCAACAAGGAAGACACGACTCAACGCAACACGTGGTCGCAATTTTGAAAGGCGGAAGTGACGGGAAGAGGCTCTTGTTTTTAGCGCGAAAACGATTGTTAATATATTGCGCAATAATGGATGGTTTTGTTCTGTTCTCGACCTTTATAAACGCCCATGCTTAGGTAAACGCCCACCCACCTCTTTTACTTTGTCCCCAAGCGGATACGGTATATATGCGGTCTCCTGTAGCCGCCACATTTGAGATAGCAATCTGTATGTCGAACCAACTAATCTCATGCATTATGAAGTATGATTATGAAGTAAAGAACCAACACTTAGAATAACTTCCAGGACAGCAGAGGCGCCGCTTCAATATTTATTATGTATGAGTCTGGCATGTTTCAATGTATATCTACAACAGGGGTTATGTAGGATTGAGAATAAAATCAGTATTCACTTACTGTGTATAACCGCAAAGTGAATAAGACTGAAATTGCTTTTGGAATGAATGTAACGACATCGTGAGACATTTCGTGGAGTGGAACAGGTATGTGTAAAAAGTGTTAAAGGGTTAGCATTCCATTGGCCCAAATGACACCTCAATGGACGTGATCATATGATGTACATTGTGAACTTTATTTGTGAAAATGACAACATATTGTTTTTAACTGTTTGGTTTGTATGAAAACATCTTTCACACTATTTTGGCTATATCAAATAAGATTGACATCTGCCAACGGGACTCAATGTCTTACTCTTTTCGAAAAGTGATTGGGGATCTTTCTTTTGCATTACCATATAGACATACTGCCACAAACCACGGCCTTTGTCATGGAACTCTCTATGGAGATATCCACCTTCCTCGATCATTCAGCAAATGAACTGTTAAATCGAGCATAATATTAAACATAAGTAGCTATGATATGTGATAACTGCTCTAAACGATAACCCTTCCCAGAGTGTTAAAATGTGTGAATGTGACTAATCTCATATCGGATAAACATACAAAGGTGTAAATAGATTAAACAATTCAATCTGTCTACTGCATGGCTTTGATAAGACAAAGACCTCACAATAACATATAAAATGTATTTTAAGCCTCGTCTACATGGTAAGTATTTTCAAGAGTCCTATGTACAGAATCATGGCCATATAAGGTCTCTCCCACAATATGTACAGCATCATGGCCATATCAGGCCTGTCCCACAACATCTACAGTATCATGGCCATATCAGGCCTGTCTCACAATATCTACAGTATCATGGCTATATCAGGCCTGTCTCCCAATATCTACAGTATCATGGCCATTTAAGGTCTGTCTCACAATATTCAAAGTATCATGGCCATATCAGGCCTGTCTCACAATATCTACATTATCATATCAATATCAGACCTGTCCCACAATATTAACAGTATCATGGCCATATCAGGCCTGTCTCACAATATCTACATTATCATGGCCATATCATACCTGTCTCACAATATCTACAGTATCATGGCCATATCAGGCCTGTCTCACAATATCTACAGTATCATGGCCATATCAGACCTGTCTCACAATATTAACAGTATCATGGCCATATCAGGCCTGTCTCACAATATCCACAGTATCATGGTCATATCAGACCTGTCTTACAATATCTACAGTATCATGGCCATATCAGACCTGTGTCACAATATCTACAGTATCATAATCATATCAGACCTGTCTTACAATATCTACAATATCATGGCCATATCAGACCTGTGTCACAATATTAACAGTATCATGGCCATATCAGACCTGTGTCACAATATCTACAGTATCATTGTCATATCAGACCTGTCTTACAATATCTACAATATCATGGCCATATCAGACCTGTTCCACAATATCTACAGTATCATGGCCATATCAGACCTGTGTCACAATATCTACAGTATCATGGCCATATCAGACCTGTCTCACAATATTAACAGTATTATGGCCATATCAGACCTGTCCCACAATATCTACAGTATCATGGCCATTTAAGGTCTGTCTCACAATATTTAAAGTATCATGGCCATATCAGGCCTGTCTTACAATATCTACAATATCATGGCCATATCATACCTGTCTCACAACATCTACAGTATCATGGCCATATAAGGTATGTCCCACAATATCTACAGTATCATGGCCATATCAGACCGGCCTCACAATATTAACAGTATTATGGCCATATCAGACCTGTCCCACAATATCTACAGTATCATGGCCATTTAAGGTCTGTCTCACAATATTTAAAGTATCATGGCCATATCAGGCCTGTTTTACAATATCTACAATATCATGACCATATCATACCTGTCTCACAACATCTACAGTATCATGGCCATATAAGGTATGTCCCACAATATCTACAGTATCATGGTCATATCAGACCTGTCTCACAATATCTACAATATCATGGCCATATCAGGCCTGTCCCACAATATCTACAGTATCATGGCCATATCAGACCTGTGTCACAATATCTACAGTATCATGGCTATATCAGACCTGTGTCACAATATCTACAGTATCATGGCCATATCAGGCCTGTATCACAATATCTACAGTATCATGGCCATATCAGGCCTGTCTCCCAATATCTACAGCATCATGGCCATATCAGGCCTGTCTCACAATATCTACAATATCATGGCCACGTATATACAACATAGACTGGCAGGCCCTGGCACTATATTTAATGATTTCACTATTATTACCCATGGAAAAGATTTTTGATTATCATTACCACCATTAAAATCATCTCAGTCTCTCGAGGCATTCATGAATAACTCTGCTCTTATATCATTATATAAAGGACACCTGCTAATTACATGAATTTCATTTTCAATCTCATTCATATGAAACATAACACAGATTATTTCTTCCTCTGGTACAGCAGGGACTTCATGATTTTTGCAAAAGCACTTCGCGTTTGCTTAGTCTAACATACGTCTTTAACATAACTTGACACACAAAATTCATCTTTCAACAGTTTGTTTGTTCTAAGCTTATTTCTACCAATACCTGTTCTACTACCTATTCACTTCATACAACCATGAGTTTACACAATGTGTATTAATCATTGTGTGCACTGTGTCTGGCCCAAGCACATCACTCAATTCTTCATCCCAAACACTCAGATACACTCAGATGCAAATCTAACAACTCTATTATAGATAATCTTGGTACCATTAACCTCTAGCCTTCTAGCCCAGCAGTGAATCCTAGCATTGAAGGGAAACAAAGGCATCTGTGACAATATGTACAGTATAAAGGCCGTAACGGGCCTATCTCACAATCTATACACTAACATAAAAAGAAATGATAATCTCCAAATATCTAACTTGTATTAACATACATGTATTGCATACGTTTTAGCCCTATGTGCATACACTTACTGGTAGCAGTGCGTTATCTTTATTATTTAGAAATTTGAAATAATCATACTTCATAATCATACTTTAAAATCATACTTCAAAATCATACTTCATAATCATAATCATACTTCATAATCATAATCATACTTCATAATCAAACTTCATAACCATACTTCGTAATCATACTTCATAATCATAATCATACTTCATAATCATACTTCGTAATCATACTTCATAATCATAATCATACTTTATAATCATATTTTATAATCATATTTTATAATCATATTTTATAATCATATTTTATAATCATATTTTATAATCATATTTTATAATCATATTTTATAATCATATTTTATAATCATATTTTATAATCATATTTTATAATCATATTTTATAATCATATTTTATAATCATATTTTATAATCATATTTTATAATCATATTTTATAATCATATTTTATAATCATATTTTATAATCATATTTTATAATCATATTTTATAATCATATTTTATAATCATATTTTATAACCAGACGTCAAATAATAATCACAATACATGGTGATTACCAAAAGGTCAGCATAGTAATAAATCTAAAAAAGAAAGACTTAATCAAATAATCTTGCTCTCAAGGCATATGGGTCTGATGGCAGCAAAGCTAGTTATAACATAATGCTTAGCATACTTCATGCTCAGCCTTACAAATAGTATAGACTATAAGGTCATGATTTGTCGGAGCTGACATATCAAGGTGAGTTGAATTGATAACCATTTACCTTGAAATTGTGTCTTAATTATTTTTTACTTTTATTTAAATATATCAATCACGGATTAATTGTTTTGCTGCAATGAGAGCTCCTTGTATGCCAACACTTTCAATATTCTCACCTCGACCAACTGAATTTCATAACATATATAAATATATAACTATATATATAACTTAAAAGTGAACTTTATTGATTTCAAAATGACACATTTTCATTCGAAAGCAAAATGCTATGTCAATAAATCACTTGTTATGGTTCAGTTTGTAAAACTACATAGTATAAAGGTAATCATTACAAATATTTAATATAATACACATATAACTGCATTGCATACAGGTAATCATTACAAAAATATATATTGTATAATAAAAATATATAATTAAATGAAATATGATGAACAAATATGCTTCAAATCACCTTAGTATGACAGCTCCTCTTCTCCACTACATCAACATGTTAGGAGCTGACCATGTTAGGAGCTGACCATGTTAGGAGCTGACCATGTTAGGAACTGACCATGTTAGGAGCTGACCATGTTAGGAGCTGACCATGTTAGGAGCTGACCATGTTAGGAACTGACCATGTTAGGAGCTGACCATGTTAGGAGCTGACCATGTTAGGAGCTGACCATGTTAGGAGCTGACCATGTTAGGAGCTGGCCATGTTAGGAACTGACCATGTTAGGTGCTGACCATGTTAGGAACTGACCACGTTAGGAGCTGACCATGTTAGGAACTGACCATGTTAGGAGCTGACCATGTTAGGAGCTGACCATGTTAGGAGCTGACCATGTTAGGTGCTGACCATGTTAGGAACTGACCACGTTAGGAGCTGACCATGTTAGGAACTGACCATGTTAGGAGCTGACCATGTTAGGAACTGACCATGTTAGGTGCTGACCATGTTAGGAGCTGACCACGTTAGGAGCTGACCATGTTAGGAACTGACCATGTTAGGAGCTGACCATGTTAGGAGCTGACCATGTTAGGAGCTGACCATGTTAGGAGCTGGCCATGTTAGGAACTGACCATGTTAGGAACTGACCATGTTAGGAGCTGACCATGTTAGGAGCTGGCCATGTTAGGAACTGACCATGTTAGGAACTGACCATGTTAGGAGCTGACCATGTTAGGAGCTGGCCATGTTAGGAACTGACCATGTTAGGAGCTGACCATGTTTTGTTCTTAATGATCACCACTCAGTCTAAGTCAGAAGGTAACCCTTTCCCACCACAAGGAGTCACTTGTCCTGTTGAGTTGCAATTAGCTGTGCTCTACTGTTTAACAGACCATAATCTGCTTCACAGTATCTGTCCAATGTTTGACTTTGACAATATTC
This sequence comes from Amphiduros pacificus, assembly GCA_949316495.1. Classification (NCBI taxonomy): domain Eukaryota; kingdom Metazoa; phylum Annelida; class Polychaeta; order Phyllodocida; family Hesionidae; genus Amphiduros; species Amphiduros pacificus. Next base: position 28,191,424 of record OX439011.1, read on the forward strand.
TAGGGGACACTTTACTCATTAGACTCCTGACATTTCACAATTAGTTTGACACAATTTAAAGAAGCATGCTTCCTGTAGGGGGATTTTAACTAATGACATTTGGATTGTAAGTGGGACAAGCTTGGTGAAAAAAATCTATTGATATCACACAGGAATTCTGATAATCAGAGATAAATTTGCCAAATGCATACTACGTGTTAGGCCCTTAAAAGGGTTTAAACCATTTCTCTACCAACTTGCAGCCACCATGTTTAGTGCTTTCTCAGCTTGGCTTGACTTTAGTGGCATTTTTGTTATATTTTAAACTTAACGTTCATGGAATGTAACCTACATTGTAGAAAGTTGATTTATTATTCAGGTACCTGAAACCCCTGGGACAGATTGGGTTCATGTTATGTCAGGAACTGTCAGGTATTTGATATGATATTACTATCATATAAGCATGGATCAGCAAGGTGAATAGGGCATTATGAATATTGCTGCCATGTGTGTAATAATAAAAATAATGATGATGATGATGATGATGATGATGATGATGATGATGATGATGATGATGATGATGATGATGATGAATGATGATGATGGAAGGTGGAAGGAGGAAAGCATACATCCTATTTATTAGAAGTCAAATTAGCAAAACAAAACTGGTATTTCAAGCAGAACAGAGAGAGGAGTTTTCTGAAAGTTGATAGCATGATGAGATTAACATAATTTGTGATGTTACCATGCATGGCATCATTATGATGACATCAGACCATGTCATTACAAGTTAAATCATCTTTCTACTTGTGGTCCTTTATTTACGTAAAATTTAGATTTTTCAATATGCTCACATTTAGTTTATATAGTGCCCTTTCAGACAGTGTAGCAAGTTGATCGTTCGTGCGTCATGATGGTGACATTATAATACTTGATTAGTTTACAGAACTGTTACGTATTATGATATCTTGAGGTACAATATATTTTTGTTTCATTACCACAGTAAAGCGTCATGATTTCCAAGAATATGATTGACTAGTGCCTGTTTTGACACAAAGGTCTGTGAACTCTTCACCTGGTATCCAAGTTACTATTGCCTCATTGCAACTAGAACATGATATGGTACCGGTGTTTCTAAGGGGTTATGGTGAGTGTATTGAACCTATCAGGTTCAAAACTGATTTGGGCACCTTTAGGGGATACAGGAAACAGACGCAAACAATTTATACATAATATATGATATAAATTTGACTCAGAAAGATTATAAGAATTCTTAAAATGTCTTAACTATATCATGATCTATCTGTGTGAGTAATAAATGAACCCCTAACGGACGTCCACCACCGGTAACGGACAGGAAGGACGTTGACGTCCCCATTGTTCTGGCTGGATGACGTCATTTATAACATTCTGAAGGGCTGCAACTTGTTACAATGTAATTATGATAATGACATCAGACTGCCTTAAATCATGAACTTTCGACCCCAGCATTTTATTAAGCATATCGAATTACCATGGTTATAAATTTTATAAATTTAATATGTAGATACACTAGTCCAGACAAAAATTGGTTAGTCCAGCCAAACAACAAAATTTAGATAGCCTTGTCTCTTAGGGGTTAAAAAATATCTAGAGCCAATATTAAACAGTAAATAAAGCTTCAGATAGAACAAATCAAGAGATAATAATAGTAAATCTTAATGGCAAGTAATTTCTTGTTTAACCTGATACTGGCTCTTGATGTATGACGTACAATTGACTCTTGAACCTGATTCAACGCTATTCTGTTCAGTTAACCCCTAATGCAGGGGTGGGAGAGCTCTTGACCAATCTGGTCGGATCTTGAAACATATCTGGGTGGTATGACGTCATATCATAGTTCTGAACCAAATCTGAACCAATCTGGGTGGTTCTGTTATATAACGACTTTTTTATATCTCATAAAAACCATAAAATCACATATCAATCATCACAAAATGTAACAAATTTTGTTACAGTTGAGTGTATAACAGTGTCTTGTTTATGATAGTGTAAATATCATGATATATCTATAACATTTTTACCGTAATATTTGTGACCCCAAGTCAGGAATTACCCCTTATTATGCAATCTTCAACATTCCTGTGGTACAATTAGACAAAAATCTCGTTTTAAGGAGACTTTATGAGATATAAAGTGAGTTAGAGGTGTGGCAGCGCAGGTCAGCCAGGCTAATTGCCCCAGGCCATGTCACATGTCACCAGGGGGTCTACCTGGGGGAATATATAAGGGAGCACGAGGATACCCCCATATATCAGTTAAACATCTGGGAAGTGAAGTTCTAGCAAAGCTATGCCAAAAATCGCTGCAACACGCTGTTGCCGAGGGTGCGGAGGGCCCATGAAGGGCCACGTTGGGCCAACCGGCCTGGGGGTGTGCCAGAACCCCCCGGCAGAGCAAGTACCATACCACACCGGCGACGAGGCATCATCGAATGAAGAAGATGAGACGGATCAGGCCACTGGGACCAGCTCACCAGCGTTTGGGAAGCAGCCTTCACCCAGTGGCTCACAGATAAGTCAAAACAACCCATTCTTGGTAAATTGGCTGCTTGGTGGTAGAATGTAGATTTATTATGAAATAAATCATTTATGTCCAATTTACACCTTTGTTGGCGTCTCCATTATCTAAATCAGTTTTAGATTATCATGTGTTTATATATGTAACTGATGAACATGTTATTTTCTTTTAAAAATAGGTATGATAATCGATATAAAAAAAATGAAGAACGCAATTGTTTCATTCTCACCATTGTCCACCATACAACAACGGTCATATACCACTCAGATTGGCTGCGATTTAGTATACAGATTGGTGCGAGCGCCCAGAATGACGTCATTTAGTGCCCAGATCAGCTGTGAGTGACTAGAATGACGCGATTTAACCAGATTGGTTCAGATTTACTGCACAGATTTACTGCTCTCCCACCCCTGTAACCGATAGGAGGGATGTTGACTTCCCTATTGTTCTGCCTCAATGACGTCATTTTGTAACATTCCCTTCGGTTGCAACATTGTTATCATGATAATGACGTCAGACTGAGTGGATCATGAACCTTTGACCCCAGCACTTCATGGAGCATATTGAAAAACAATGGTTTTAAATTTTATCAATTAAGTGTGTAGATACACTTAAGTGTGTAGATACACTTAAGTGTGTAGATACACTTTTAACACAGCGCTATGAACAGACTTGTCTGGTATAAGCGCTATACAAATTTTATTATCATTATTATTGTTACACTAGCCCAGAAAAAAATGGTAAGTCCAGCCAATCAACAACATTTAGATAGCCTAGTCCCTTAGGGGTTAAGAGACATTATGACTGTGAAAGATAAAACAGATAGTTGCTGGGACAGATACCCACCGGAAGTTGAATTCCCTTGCCACGTTTACTGATATATGCAAAACATGAGATTTTAAATCCATTCTACTGATTTTAGAAAATATACTGAGTATATTTTTGTCACGCTTTAGGTACTTGGTCCTAAGATCAGGTGTGGGAGAGCTCTGAACCAATCTGGTCGGTCATCAAAACATATCTGGGTGGTATGACGTCATATGCAGATTTACTGCACAGATTGGTTTAGAGCTCTCCCATCCCTGAAGATAAAAATAGACATCGATGGGAGGCACATCTTTAACAGCTCACAGCCCCTATGCGTCATGTGACAGAAGCCGATTTTTCCGAAGTTATCACAAGGTTAAATGTCTGTACACGTCATTCATTTATATTATATTTATTTGATTATGTTTAAACTTGAATACAATCAGTTGTGTCCAAAACATGCCTAAAAAATGTCTCAATTATCGAATGTATTTAACATATATACAGATTTATTAAGCATAATTATAGATATATCAAGCAAGAGTAGAAACGTACAGATTGATACTAAATTTAGAAGGGACTGTACTTTTCCATCCTGTATATCTGTATACCCATATAATATGCTTCAACAATGCCAGATATCACATAAGGAGAGATATTGTCATCTTTGGTTCACCTGATGCAGAATCCTGCTCTCTCGGCTAAGACACGTGACGCATGTCGCACACAGGGTTCTTTTCTTTTTTCTGAGAAATTACCATTCAGAAATAAACCTAAAAAACTATGAAAAGTCTTTACCTGTTTTTTTTTGTTTATTCACAAAAATTGACTAATGTCTGAATAAGCAGAACATCCTTTAGAACTTGCTTCAAATCTCTCATCTCAGGATGTTAAAGCTTGCTTTAGTTCATAAACAATCATTATTTGGATGATGATTGATGATATTGTTTATGATTGATGATATTGCTTATGATTCACATATATTGTTTATGATTCACATATAATGTTTATGATTAATGATACTGCTTATGATTCACATATATTGCTTATGATTTACATATATTGTTTATGATTTATGATATTATTTATGATTTATGATATTGTTTATGATTTATTATATTGTTTATGATTTATGATATTGTTTATGATTCACATATTTTGCTTATGATTCGCATTTATTGATTATGATTCGCATATATTGCTTATGATTCACATATATTGCTTATGATTCACATATATTGTCTATGATTCACATATATTGTCTATGTTTCACGTATATTTTCTTTGATTCACATGTATTGTTTATGATTCACATATATTGTTAATGATTTATGATATTGTTTATTATTTATAATATTGTTTATGATTTATGATATTGTTTATGACTCACATATATTGCTTATGTTTCACATATATTGTTAATGATTTATGATATTGTTTGTGATTTATAATATTGTTTATGAGTTATGATATTGTTTATGATTCACATATATTGCTGATGATTTACATATATTGTTTGTGATTCACATATATTGTTTGTGATTCACATATATTGTTTGTGATTCACATATATTGTTTGTGATTCGCATATATTGTTTGTTATTCACATATATTGTTTGTGATTCACATATATTGTTTGTGATACACATCTATTGTTTGTGATTCACATATATTGTTTATGATTGTGAGTGCCAAGCTTTCAGTGTTTTTTTTTCTTAATTTTTTTAGGGGGGTTACGTTAATTTCTTATAGTTTGCTTAAAATCTTTATTTTTTATTTTCATTATATATATCTGTAAAATTAAAAAATATATATTACTGATATCCGTAAAAGGCAAATAATTCAATTTTTATGTACAACTTCCAATTGGCTATAAAAATCAAAAATCCTCAACAACCAAAATCTTATATAACTATATAGCCTTTAAATAGTCACACAAAATCAACTGTTGGCTCGATAACAGGGACAAGACATTTCCCAGAATGAAATTATCTTTCTTTGTTAGAATAAGGCTGACATAGGAAGACTCAAGTGTGGTCAAGGTGAAGCAAGCACAGGAATAGAAAGAGGAAGCTCGGGCTTTGTGCATGTGTGTGATTAGCTCAACAAGTTGTATTTCATCCTACTGATGAAAACACTTTGAGATAAATGCGAATATAGGTACTAAGGATGTCCACCAGAAAGAGGCCTGTGGCAGTAATGTTTTGGATTTTGTCTTAGTCTATATCACCATATTGTTATATTTAGCTACAAGCAGTAAGAAAATCATAATTTGCCATACGTTCTGCCGGTCTAAATGTCAAACGGGATATATTTTACAACAGACACATTGGTACATGAATGAAAATGATGCATTGTGAAAATGATTCCCTGGAGGAGTAAGACTGTTTACTCCAATATTGTTTATTAGCTTCAAGCCTGGGTTGAAAAATGAACATTTCAAAAGTGATCTTGGATAATATTTGTTTTGCCTGCAGCAAATATAGTCAAAATTATATACAGGATAAGCAAAACTAAATTATCCAAACGCTCAGACCCTCAAAAATAACGTGTTCACAGTTACTGTCCTGAATAAAACTGGGCTAAGCGCACACGTTGAGTTCATGTAGTCATAGTAAGATTTAGTTTTAGTTTGCTCATGACCTGATGGCTGAGGCCCGTGTCTAAAGGGTTATTCCATTGTCCTTGTAAATCTGTGACCGGGTGGGTTGTCATGTCGCAAGTCCTTGACATGACAATTCAATGAGGCAGCACTGTATCTGCTACAAGTAGTTTTCATCACGAAACGGCTGAAATTATGTTGAAAGTGATGTAAAGCCTCAAACAAACAAATAACAAACACCCAGACAAACCCATGCCATATAGAGTTTGTGTGTTCCAGTCAGTACAGCATCATACATCATTATCTAGAGATGTAAATGATATTTTGAAACGGAGACAGAAAGGGGAAAATTGGTGTCTAATGAACTGAGAATCAGAACCAAGCCATAACTGGTGTGTCATCTCTGACCTAAGAGCCAACAGATAAACTGGTATCATTACACTGAGTACGGACATAATTAATAGGTGTCTAGTAATATCTCCTGTTGTTCTCCTTTCATGGATATGAACTTTTAACATTTGTGTTATTTATTGATCATGAGTATCTTGACTACGTCATCACTACACGCCGGTTGTATAGAATAATTAGTATCTGTCTTATTTCTTGCTCAACATAACTACATCGAAATAATCTACATCTGATTCAGGAGGTTTACTCCAATATGATTTATAGCTGCTCCAATAGGTCTTATCAGCTGGGCACACCACAGAGAGTGAAACTGTTCCAGTATGATTACTACTGAACAATTCCAGCTTGTCTCCTATGTGATGCACATTTCAATTTGGTTAGTCAATCAATACTAATTAATAGCAGGAGAACTAGTCTAATTTGTCACAATATTTGGAAAATAACTGTATTCATAAACAACTGTATTGCCATATATGTATGCAACTCTTAGAGCAATATATATATATATATATATATATATATATATATATATATATATATATATATATATATATATATATATATATATATATATATATATATATATATATATTTATATATATAATAGTATATATGCAATTTGTTGTCATTTTATGTATGCAACTCTTAGAGCAATATATATATATATATATATATATAAAAGTATATATGCAATTTGTTGTCATTTTATGTATGCAACTCTTAGAGCAATATATATATATTTATATATATAAAAGTATATATGCAATTTGTTGTCATTTTATGTATGCAACTCTTAGAGCAATATATATATATTTATATATATAAAAGTATATATGCAATTTGTTGTCATTTTATGTATGCAACTCTTAGAGCAATATATATATATTTATATATATAAAAGTATATATGCAATTTGTTGTCATTTTATGTATGCAACTCTTAGAGCAATATGTATATATTTATATATATAAAAGTATATATGCAATTTGTTGTCATTTTATGTATGCAATTCTTAGACAATTTTTCAAGTATGGCCTCGTGTGATAAATACACCTACAGAAAAAAACCTCTGAATATATATTCTATAGGCAAATGTGGAAAATTATTTCCATAAATACACGATTCGCCTGATAAACACGTGGATGTGATCGTCCCATATTCTTTTGAAGCTCCATCTAAGACAGTGATCTGTGGTCAAAGTATTTTTAGGCCAGGACCTTTTAACATATATATTGTCTGATATTCTGAACAAGATAAGTTATTCGCACTGCTCATGTTGTGGTATTTCTGGGCATTGAATCAATTCTCCCTGAGAATAAAGATCTTCTTGCAGTTTTCCATTTGTTTTAAACCATGAAAATTGTTGTGTTCTAGCGTCCTTTCAGCAACAATGCCTACATGAGGTCGATTTGTTTTTTTTTGGTTTATATGGGGTTTTACGGGCCTAAGGTAATGTGTAACATTGTGTCATGATTTTAATCTTGGCATGGCCAGGGATCGAACCCACAACCTTTGGGTCACCTCAGAGGAACTTGTGCTAATATGCTGGCGCTGTAACAATGATATTGTATGCTGTACAGCTACCTAAATATACCCCAGTATATAACGCATAGGAAAAAAGGCCTCTGTGCACTTCCTCTTCAACCTTCATACCATCAAGATGTGTTCTGTTGTACCTGCAGCTTAGCTGGAATGTAGGATCCCAGCACTACTGACCGCTGCTTGACCCGAGGACAGTTATGACACTTTTTACCGTTTATTATATGACCCACTGCGCCACGGTTCGTGGCCCTCTATGAGGTGGACCGGCGAGCTCTAACAACTAAGCTAATAATGCAATGCGATAAAGGAGGTTCTCCTGTTATTAGTATTGAATATTTTTGTTTTAATCAAAGAGGATGCTTCTTTAAAAAAGGTTGTATTGACTGCGACAGCTTTGCCACGTTTCTTTAAACAACCTTTTCAGCGCTGTTTAGGCTATATCAGGTCAGACAGTAGCCTGTCACCGGGAGTTAATGCAATACTCTTTTCGAAAAATAACTGGGGATCTTTCTTTTGCATTATAACATAGACTTCATTATGCAAGCCATTGAAAACCTGTCATGGAGCACTGGTTGGAATGGCAAACAACTCAGTAGCAGATATCCACCATTCTTGACCATGCAGCATGCAGCAAATGGCCATAATTTATTGATACAACATCAGGAGGTGTATATGTGATTATCGCTTGTTTGTTTACCTTCTCCTTTTAATATTTTATTTTAGTTAATACACATCAAGAGATGTTACCTTTCCCTTTTAAAAAAAGCAGAATTAAGATTTAAATGATCTCTTTAATTTGCTACTGTCCGAGCTACTGTCCAGGCCTGTTCATAGCGCTACTCTCAGAACATGTTTTCTGTTAAGGTGTATTTTCAGTCTACTCTTAAAAAGAGATGACTGAAGTGCTTGTCCTGATATCATTAGGAAGGGAGTTCCATAGTCTAGGGCTAACAGATGAGAAGGCCCTGTCACCCAACGTCTTCAGACGAGTCTTAGGAACTGACAGGTAAGTGCCGTCGTTTGATCTCAGGCACCTATCACCCAGTTTTATTTGGAGTAGATCCCACAAGTAAGGCGGTGCCTTACCATTTAAGGCCTTCCAGGTCATAAGTAGAATTTTAAAATCAATCCTAGCATGAACAGGGAGCCAGTGTAGCTCCTTCAATTTTCCAGATATATAATCGAATTTCCTGAATTTTCCTATGACACGAGCCTCCGAATTTGCAGCTTCCTAATGTTAGATCTTGGAAGGCCCGCCAGGAGGCCATTTCCATAATCTAGAGTAGATGTGATGAAAGCATGGCTTAATGTTAAAGCTGTTTTCTCATCTCGAAAACAGCTTTAACATGGTATGGTAACATGATATGGTAATATCCTTTTTTGCGCATTTTATTGATTTGTGCCTTCATATCCATCTTAAAGTCAAAAGTGATCCCTAGGTCTACAATTGACTCACAAGGTGTCATACATTAGAGTGTCAGATATCAGAGTGTCCAACTGATGTTGTTTTTGGCAGCAGTACTAAACCTGTCAGTACAGATCCGCATTTCATTAATGCAGTCCCAGAGGTAAATTATTGAAACCGTTGCTGTCCAAGATGGCGATTGATAAATGGTGACAGGTAAGACAGTGAAACAATCTAAACGTCAAAATATTGTTAATGAAGCGGTTTATATTATATAGAAAGTATTCACATTGCCAACATCGATCTTGTCAGTACGAATTAGGAAGGATATTATCAATAAGAATGCTTTCCAATTACGACTAATAAAAGAAGAAAATTAATCAAAAACCGAGCCCTCGATAGAAAAACGACCACCTTCGACGTTGCGCATGCGTCTCTCAATTAGTAATTCCTATGTCGGCCAGCATCTCATGATACACCACCATCTATTTAATTTAACCCATGGAGACATCATTAACGATTGCAAGCCTTATCTGATATATTCTTATCAATTGTCTTGATTTCTTAATATATGTACTTAACAGTTTCTATTCCTATATATTTACCATGATGATTAACTCTATTACGCATCAGGACAGGTTTCCTGTCTACATTAATGCTTAAGTCAACAAGGAAGAGTGAGCATATTCAATGATCCCTCCACTTTATACTAGGCTTACATATGTGCATAGAAGCCTTTGAGTAAAGAGGTACAAGGACATCCAGTGGGATAAGGATACATTTAGCTTTTGTTATCTACCCAACTTTAAAGGCATTAATGTTGTCTATATCCGGACATTCGGAAGGACAAACTATGGAATCCTTCAACCTGAAAAGATATCAAATCCCCAATATGTGCCAAACTGACGTCCACATATGTTATTTCACACAGAGCTTAATAAGATATTTCTATTCAATGGGTTAAATTCATTTTGACATCAACTTTTAACTGTATATGACTTTTGAAGCTGCGTATCACTTGTGGACCTGTCCAAAACCTTTTCATAGCTGTTTATCGCCTGTGAAATGTTAAAACATTTGTATCAATATGCACACCCAGGGTGCGGTATCACTCACATCACTGACTTCCTTTGTCTTGTTTTTTTTGTCTGGTTTTCAGTCCACTTCAAATTAAATATACATCGTATGCCTGGACATAACATAATTCATGTTACCCTTCAATTTATTGTAGTACTATGTTGAGCTTATACACCTACATGAAGAGAATTTACAAGAAAATGGTATTATAGATTTGTAAAATATTGAGTACATTTAGTGACTTCCTATTATCTTTCTGCATAGATTTATCTTATCTTATAAATCTTATAGATGATAATTTTATGTAAATTTACCTGTGTTGTTCAAATGTATACTCAGACTGCCATTCAGAAGATTCTTGCTAACGCTCGTAATCTCTAATAGCGTCTCTCATTAAAGACTAACATCAGGCTATAAACTGTAATCAGGTCTCTGACACATAAACTGACCAATCAGTACAACTGCCAGTACAAAACAAATCAATTTATATTCTTTCACCAATCAGTGGACAGCCATATTTTTATGGATATTGATGACTTGTGGTGATATTGTTGTGAGCAAGACACATATTTATAACTTGGGGAATTCCAAATTTAGAATGGTATCCAATATAGTGCAATGACTCTAGAGTTATTGAAAACTACCTCTGTAATGCAGGGTAGGTGTATCACGTGTTGCTGTATATTGTCTGTGTGGCTTCTCTCTTGCCCACCGGCCCCACTAGCACAGTTGGTAGAGCTGTGTCTTTAATGGTTATAGAAGTGGAGGACGGGAGATGGTGGGTTCAACTCCCACTGCCAGCAGTGTTACTCTCACACTGGTTTATAATTGCTGAAAGAGTCGTAAAAACAACATTGCACAATTTTTGCGCTGAACACGTCACACTGAATTGCATAATTTTCTATAAGCTATCCACCATTGATACTTGTAATTCTTATCTCACATCAAATTATGAAAAGTAAAACGTATAGAATGATTAATATCTTATGATTAAAATGACAAAGGTGGAGTGTAGGTTGCAAATAGCATATTTGCATGTGTCTATGACAGAATCACATAAAATAAACATCTCATCTATTCTTTCAGCAATTAGTTGTTTAATTATGTATCATACTGTTGTCAGATGACTTGTGTTTTTTTATTTTTCAGTTCGTCTTCTATTAAGTACGCAACATCATACAGGAGTCAGAAATTAGAAATAATAACAAGTCTATCACACAGGTGCATTTTACTATATTAAGATGATTGACCCTTCCAATACTGTACACTTTGTCTGCTATATGTTATATTTTGGGCACAAAATGCGCTATAACATGACATTCTAAGAGCTGCGATGAAATGCATATTTAAGAATACTCAAATGGTAGCAACAAGGGAATGGTGATGATTAAAGGCACTAGAATTCCTTTTATGATGAAGAACTGTGCAGCACATTTAAGACTAATGTTTAGACTAGAAAAGATTTTTTAGACGAGAAAGGGTGTTCTACTTAAGAGGGATTGCCAGGTGTTCCAAGAGGTTCTCCCTCTGCTGATGCTTGGAACACTTGGCAATTTCTCTATAGTGAAGTCCTTTACAACAATACCAATAGACAACCAATAGGAAGCCAGTTTTACCAGTAATTTTCTCGCTCAAGAGAGGAACAGCCCTTTTTTAACTGTGGATAATGAGTCATACTTATGACTTGTGTTATCATATCCCAGGTTTGCTCAGGGCAGGGCAGGGCAACAAGGCAAAGTTTTGTTCGGCTCGTGAAGACAATGAGAGGATGAAGCAGGGACATGACCATGGTTATCAGAATGTATGGCCAAGATGAATTGGCCATTTTCAATGGCAATGACCGTAATGAGTTTTCTCTTGGAAAGACTAGTACCTACCAAATAATGTAAAGGGTGACAATAGTCAATATCCTCCTTCCCATTAGAAAGACATATACTCATATTGATAAATCAATGTGTTAACCTCCGTGATAACTCTCAAATACAAGACTCTATAAAATATACATTATCAAAATGTGAGCATGTTAATATAAGGGCCTGGCAAATGTACACCCCTGGAAAAAGTGTACCAAACATATCGCTAAGCAGAGTGGCTTGAATATATATTAAATGACTCCAGTATACGACCAAGATTTACAATTTACATTTGATGCTAAACCTTGATGTACTGAGTTTTCAGGATCATAGCTTAAGAAAGAGGTCCTCTCAAAATATATAGTTGTTGAGGGATATGCTTAAAAAAGGAATCGAATGTCAGATGAGAAAGGGCATTTATGTCAATGATGTTAACTTTTATTAAATCATTGTGGATAGGGGCAACACATATCTTATGTGTTACTTATATAGAGACCACCAAATGCTACTTATGTATATGTTGATCATTTTCTTGAAATGAGTAGGGCGTTGTGTCCCAGTGACAGGCTTTTACCTGATACAGCATAAACAGTGCGAAAAAAACGTTAATACAAACAAACAAAATAAAAAATATATATAAAAGTCTAAGTTAGATAGCAAAAAAATGTAAGATTTAGATTATACACGTTTTGATTGAGTTAAAAGATATCAAGGATCAGTTAAAATAATCCCAAATGATAACGATTATGATGATATTGATATATGATGATTGGGAAGAATGCTTTATTCAAGACTTCTGACAAGCATGCACCAATACAATTGTAACCCAACAAATATTAAATCTAGTATATAAATGATTAATGGTAATTAATAGATTTAGTAACAAATACTAAATCAAACAATAACAGATACATAATAATTTTTGTCCCCGGGAGAATGGTTGAACTCAGTGCACACATAGGCCCTTGTGATAAGCAACATTTTAAGATTTAGACGCCTAGGATAAAGTTCTGATCACTAAATGCAACCCCCTTTCCCAACCAATCACAAAAAAAGCATTCTAAAAAAATAGTTTAAATAATGAGGTTCAACCAGTTCTCCAGGGCGTATATAATTATGTTTTTGTGCAATATGATTATGTCTTTGTGTACTTTTTATGTAAGTCTGCTGGCCAATCATCTTAGGCCTGGGTTATATAAGAGGTCCTCCATAGTTGACCGGTAAGGCTAGCTCGGAACGAGACTGTATGATGATGATGACAAACAAATAACACCAGATCTTTACACAGATACATGTTTGAGAATCCATTTACTCAGACATATGTTGCGCTGCTTTCGACTGGATTTCCTGGTCATCTGATTATTACATCAATACTGTGAGTTCTTTGACAGACGTAGTTCTGTGCTTGACATTATATCAGGCCGGGAACCCATCTTCAGATTATATACCCAAGAACATGACAGATGTTCACTGTGGGTAAATGTCACTCTGTCCATCAACTTTGATCATCAACCGAAACTATTGGCTGCAGTTCTTTGCCATTATCAGGGAAGATGTATTGTCAAATCTTTTTGCCCTAAGTCCTCAAGGAGTCTGCTATTGCGAATGATGGAGATAACAAATTGGGACAAAATACAATATGTAACATGCATTTTGATTGGTATCATCTATTTATGAACTAATTTCAAGGAATTATTCGCAAGCATTATTTAAAAACAATGATCAGCGTAGCTCTAAGACCATTGGCCTATGTTGTATTAAGAACTATCCTTACACAATATTGGATGAATTTATCCAGGAAAAGGCCAGAATCGTTTTCGAATCGTGGCGCAGTTGGTTAGAGCGTCAGCGAATTAGCACCAGTTCCTCTGTGGTGATTCAAAGGTTGTGGGTTCGAACCCCGGCCGTGCCGAGTTTGAACTCATGATACAATTAGACTGGTCCCCCGCCGAGTGTCAAGAGTGGATACACAGAGGGCGGCACCAGTCTAATGATACAATTTCCCATATGAGCTGGGGCCCGTGCCTAAAGGGTTAACCCGTTGTCCTTGTAAATCTGTGACGGGGTGGGTTGTCATGTCAATGACCTGTGACATGACAATTCAGTGAGGCAGCACTGTATCTGCTACAAGTAGGTCTCATCACAAAATGACTGAAATAATGTTGAAAGTGATGTAAAGCCCCAAACAAACAAACAAAGAAAACAAATTATAATTGATAATTACTTTTAGATTTTAGCATTGCCTAATATTCAATTATGCATGTCTAAATTGACCATTCTTTCAGAAGAATGTAATGAAGCATTGAAGTCAACCAAAATCCCTGATTTGCTGTCAAATCCAGGGAAAAAATAAATGTTCTGCAATTCATTACGTTCGGCCCATTGATGTGTCATGGTAGCACCATTTGATGACAGAATATTGCACAAAACATCCGTAACCTGTAGATGACATGTTTATAACTAAACATGAACTTAACTCAGGTGTATGCAAATTAATTTTACTTCTGTTCTTTGTTCGCAAAAAGCTAGGAGAAGATTAAAGGACAATCTAAATTAGATTCTAGAACGTTATTTTTTAAATACCAGGTAAAAACTTCAAGACTATGTTAAAAAAAACGTTATCAGTGAAAGTTGTAGGCACACAAATTCTACTTTTACGCAGATCTAATCATATACATTTTCTAGCCTCAGATGGCATTTTAAGTCTTTTATACTATATTTATGTAAATCATATATCTGGTCAAGACCTAAATGTTAATCTCTCGCCTTGTAAAACGAAATGACTGAAATAATCTTGGAAATGATGTGAAACAAAATTGTGGTTTTATTTGCCAATAACAAAATTGCAACATATTGGCAAATACAACCACAATTTGGGATTATCTCACTATTTAAGATATGTGAAAGTGACCACACACCCTACTTGTTAAGAAAAAAATTGTTAGGATAAAAAGAATCTTTGGACAAAATCTTCTTGACGAAAAATTGTTGTCATAAAACTGGTAAGACAAAAAAATATTAGGACAACAATTATTAGGACAAAAACTGTTCGGGAAAATAGTGTCAGGACAAAAATTGTCAGGACAAAAAAGTGTTCGGACAAAATTTGTCTATATTTGGGCTGTTAAAATGACTTTATCAGATAAAAACCATTTAAGACATATATATTAGTGCGTTGTATGAAAATGCCCGGTATTAATGTCACATCAGCACAGAATTGTCAGTTCAGCCTAAAGAAGCTCCTTGAAGACCGGAATAAAATCCCTATCTGATAAAAACTCCTTCATTACGGACTGTATAACACAAACGTTGATATGTCACTGTAATCCAAATGTCATATTTATAAAACTCATGTTAACCCCTGTTGACTTGGTACAAATGTCTTTCCCAATGCCTGTATGCATTATTGAAGGGTAAATGACTCTTCTGATATGGGATCTATCAATAAAAGGTCATACAAATAGATTTATCCCAAAAGGCCAAACCCACTCAACCCGAGGAAAGGTTGACTGTCTATAACTGTTGCTTAGATGTTACATCTTTCTGTCTTAATGAGATGTTACATTTGTCTCTGTTGCTTAGATGCTACACCTTTCTCTCTTGCTTAGATGTTTTGCCATTCACTGTTACTTAGATGTTACATCTTTCTCTGTTACTTAGATGTTACATTTCTTTCTGTAACTTCCATGTTACATCGTTCTATTACTTAGATGTTATATCTTTCTCTCTTACTTGATGTTATATCTTTCTCTGTTACTTAGATGTTACATATTTCTCTGTTACTTAGATGTTATATAATTCTCTGTTATTTAGATGTTATATCATTCTCTGTTACTTGATGTTATATCTTTCTATGTTACTTAGATGTTACATATTTCTCTGTTACTTACATGTTATATCCTTCTCTCTTACTTGATGTTATATCTTTCTCTGTTACTTAGATGTTACATATTTCTCTGTTACTTAGATGTTATATAATTCTCTGTTATTTAGATGTTATATCATTCTCTCTTACTTGATGTTATATCTTTCTAATTTACTTATGTGTTTTATCTTTCTCTGTTACTTACATGTTATATCTTTCTCTGTTACTTTGATGTTATATCTTTCTCTCTTACTTAGATGTTATATCTTTCTCTGTTACTTAGATGTTATATCTTTCTCTCTTACTTAGATGTTATATCTTTCTAAGTTACTTATGTGTTTTATCTTTCTCTGTTACTTAGATGTTACATATTTCTCTGTTACATACATGTTATATCTTTCTCTCTTACTTGATGTTATATCTTTCTCTGTTACTAACATGTTATATCATTCTCTCTTACTTAGATGTTATATCTTTCTAAGTTACTTATGTGTTTTATCTTTCTCTGTT
Source organism: Amphiduros pacificus (assembly GCA_949316495.1). Lineage (NCBI taxonomy): Eukaryota > Metazoa > Annelida > Polychaeta > Phyllodocida > Hesionidae > Amphiduros > Amphiduros pacificus. The sequence continues at coordinate 28,208,031 of OX439011.1, forward strand.
ACTTAGATGTTACATATTTCTCTGTTACGTACATGTTATATCTTTCTCTCTTACTTGATGTTATATCTCTCTTATATTCTCTCTTACTTGATGTTATATCTTTCTCTGTTACTTAGATGTTATATCATTCTCTCTTACTTACGTGTTATATCCTTCTATCTTACTTAGATGTTATATCTTTCTCTCTTACTTGATGTTATATCTTTCTCTGTTACTTAGATGTTATATCTTTCTCTGTTACTTAGATGTTATATCTTTCTATGTTACTTACATGTTATATCTTTCTCTGTTACTTACATGTTATATCTTTCTCTGTTACTTACATGTTATATCTTTCTCTCTTACTTGATGTTATATCTTTCTATGTTACTTACGTGTTATATCTTTCTCTGTTACATAGATGTTACATATTTTTTTGTTACTTACGTGTTATATCTTTCTATGTTACTTACATGTTATATCTTTCTGTTACACCTTATTACATATATGTATATTGTCCAGATGTAACACCTTTCTCTGTTGCTTAAATGTTACACCTTTTTCTGTTGCTTAAATGTTACAACGTCTTTCTGTTATTTGAATGCTACATCATTCTCTGTTGCTTAGATGATACGTTTTATGAGAAGCTGCCTATGACGGTTTATAACCTGTGAGGCAGCCTTTGACCTGCTTGCCTGTCTTAGACTGCAAATCTACATGTTAAAATATATGCCAAGACCTTGAGCAGCATAACAAATGTAACTACATGACCAGCTTTACATTATATGGAATCAACTTTGTGGCTGAAGTCATGAGCTTGCTTCTATCACATAACAACTATTTGCTGTTTAAAAGTATTTTGCTCCCGTGGGTCAGCGCACAGTTACACAGATTGTGTTAAGCCCTTTGTCAAAAAGTAAGGTTTACAATTGGTTAAGAGAAAACTCCCTTCGTAGCAATACGAATAAATTGGTGATATTTTACTTCAAAACACAACTAGTTAAAAGGCTTTGTTTCCATGCGCGAAAATATGTATAATTGACCACAGCAAACATTACTCCCGGAAGTGGTGAAAAGAGGGCACTCTCTAGTGTTTGAGCGATAATAGACGAAAGATTGGTGAACTGTACATAGTGCTAGGGCATGTCAGCAAAGTTTATGGTAGAATTCCAACCGTGTGCTACAAAAAGGCTGGTGAAAGTTTAAGGAAAATGACATAAAAATGACACGGAGACAGTAATTTGTTAAGGTCGTGGTAACACCGTCAAGAGTTTACCCATAGCCGTGAAGGCTGGTGAGGGGAAATCGAGTGTGTCGTATCATAGATTTCACAAGATTTCTGTTAGATTCACCCGTGTGCCCAGAAGGCTGGTGAAAACGTTTAGAATGGAATGTATTGATGGTCTGAAGAGGCTCAAGACCAGTTACCTTGGGAATAAACTGTTGACATGATGGATTACTATCAAAAGGAGCTAACATCCCTAATGGATAAATATGCCCCCCCCCCCCCACTCAAGGATATGGAAAACATCAGTTACCAATAATGCTCCACCAGATGTCACTACAAACAATGTCAATTGTTCACTATCTGCCTACAATCAGCCTACAAGGAGATCACAGAATTTGGACTGTCTTACTGTGACTGCAAAATGACATCCTTCATGATCAGGGCTGGCAACATGTGACCTCTCATACTGAGACCCCTGTTGCTACCTACATATCTGAACTCACTGAAATGGTAGTTGCTGATCAACTAGTTCCTCATCTTTTAAGAAATGAACGTACTGACAAATTCCAATCAGCCTACAAGGAGATCAAAGTATTTGGCCTGTCTTACTGTGACTGCAAAATGGCATCCTTCATGATCAGGGCTGCCAACATGTGACCTCTCATACTGAGACCCCTGTTGCTACCTACATATCTGAACTCACTGAAATGGTAGTTGCTGATCAACTAGTTCCTCATCTTCTAAGAAATGAACGTACTGACAAATTCCAATCAGCCTACAAGGAGATCACAGTATTTGGACTGTCTTACTGTGACTGCAAAATGGCATCCTTCATGATCAGGGCTGGCAACATGAGACCTCTCATACTGAGACCCCTGCTGCTATCTTATCCTCAATACTAAGATGTTACCTGCATCTTAAATAGCATGATGTATTCATTTGACTCTCTACTGAAAAGGAACACTCAATATGCATTTAAGAATACATGAAATTGTTGACATGATTATGATTATTGTAAATAGAATTTCAATACAATTATTCAGTCTATAAATATATTAGAATCAGATTATGCACTGTCAAGCTGTGTAAACCATGAAACCCACATGATTATAATATTCATGAAACCAACATGATTATAATATCCATTATCCATTCATAATCCTTTCTCCCCCAATATTTGCGAATAAAGGGTTATACTGTACGACTGTAATAGGTCGGTGGTCATTTTTTTCAATGTCTCATAACAAGACATTTTATATCTGCTGGATGTATCATAATGTCTGCTTCTCTGTTGACCTGAGTAGTACGTGGATGTGACAGTCTATAAATATATTAGAATCAGATTATGCACTGTCAAGCTGTGTAAACCATGAAACCCACATGATTATAATATTCATGAAACCAACATGATTATAATATCCATTATCCATTCATAATCCTTTCTCCCCCAATATTTGCGAATAAAGGGTTATACTGTACGACTGTAATAGGTCGGTGGTCATTTTTTTCAATGTCTCATAACAAGACATTTTATATCTGCTGGATGTATCATAATGTCTGCTTCTCTGTTGACCTGAGTAGTACATGGATGTGACAAAGCTGCATAAAGACAGGGACATGCTTTGGTTGACCCTTGCACCCCTGATTAGAAACTATATAACGTAACAACTCTAGTTCTCTTGAGAATCTCCCTTGGCCTCTGGGTTGGGTCATAATTGAGGAACACTACTGTTGCAGGGAAGCTAATTACCAGAGTGAATCTTCACTTGATATCCTGGTCAATTATTGTGTAAATTATATGATCATGCATATAGACATTTATAAATAGAAATTGTATTTATACAAACTTAAGCGCATGAAAATTAATGTGTCATATGATATAATTTAAGCATGTCATACACCAGAAAGTAGTTTCAAGAATGAGCTCTTTGTTTAGAAGATATCTGGCGGAGGGTACTGCTCATTATGTGATTGTTATTTAATATGTATACTATTCATAAGTTACACGTATCAATTACTTGGTCATTAGCAATTGAGTGCAGATATAATGTTGCATACAATAAGGAGCCCTACCTAGCAGCCTGCTTTCCCCTGAAATAACATCGCCAGGCCACCACCTACGTCTGAAGCTCGTCTTTCCTTTTTCTTAAAATGTGACCTTTACATTTTGGAATATATCTTGATGGACTGCTGTAAAACACAGAGTTGTTTCTGAGCTCATTGTATAGAACAGTTTATTGAGCTCATTGTATAGAACAATTTATAGAAAAGTTTCTTTATTGGGATCTCATTGACTGCTATAATGCGAATGGAGATGTTGTAATTGATGGTGAGAAATTGAGAAAAATAAAATTATTTTTAACAGATTCATATCAACAGTTAGTCCATGAAGTATAAAGGATATCTCTATCACCAGTACAGTCGTCCACTGTATGTTACCCATTTATAAGCAAAGTGGATCCCAACAATTAGGATGGAGTTCAAAGAAAAAATGCAATTATGAGCTGGACCCACAAGATGTTTTGAAACATATCGAGGCCAACTTACAGCCACCATGTTTCTAGAGCATTCACTGCCAGGCTACCACTGTCCCAAATATTTTTGTCACTAACAATACATTTGTTAACCTGTTAATAATACCTTTGCCAAAACTAGCCTATTCAATCTTGGTTCCATACCAAGGACTTTTTTTTCAAGGTTTTCTATTTTCTCTTAATGGAACATTAACCTAGAATGTATATGTTATCACAGTAAAAAAATACTAAAGATATAAAAACATACACCTACCTCCTAAAATAAAGATCAATGGAGAAAGAGTCTATGGTCCTCCATCAAGTCAACACAGCATTTAAACGACGATGCTTAAAAGCATTACCCAGTCCATAATAATATATAATACAACTGTCCCGTTGACGAGAGTTGGCGTTACAAGAGCGTGACTTGGGCGAGGCTTTGTGACACCTGTGTGTGTGTGGAGAGAGGTCCTGTCAGACTGCTTGCCTAGCATAACTGACAAGGGTAGATAGGGCAGCCAACAATCTTTTTAGATGAAGGGTTGTTCCAACAGGTGGAGAGGTGGTCAACCAATCTAAATTATAATTAAACACCTGCATTTCTATTGCTTTCTCCAATTATCACTCAATATGAACTCACATATAAAGGTCGGCCACAGTGACAGGCATTCTATATGGCATGCTAAAAGGCAAAGAGTCAAACAAAGCACAGCCAATTGCATTAACCACCTCCACAACACTGTTCAGGCTAAATCAAATCAGAGAGAAGCCTGTGACTTGGGTTCAATGTCCTATCCTTTTTAAAGAATCACTCTGTGATTCTATAGATTACATTTACATATTGACATAAAGATACAAATCATAACCTTTTATTACTAGTCAGGATGCGCTGGTTGGAGTGAGAAACAGTAGCTCAGTAGCTTGAATGAATCTTTCACAACCTTACTTGTTTAAGGTTCCAATAATGAAACACCTCAGTAGTACTATTATCAGCAAGAACGGTGAGAAGTAGGAATGCTAGAAAGTATCAGTTAGAATATCTATCTGTAGGAGTATCAGTTCGGAGGTGTCATTCACATACTCACATTTACATATTCATAGACATTCTATGAGTAAACTGGATGCAGTGCTGAGCAGACCCCTGGCAGCATCAGTCCAGGGGTAACAGACACCTTCATTTCCTTGGCCAGATGGCGCTCCGGTTTTAACTGAAAATACAAGAATAATTCAATTCCATATCAGTAAGAATGATATAATGAATCTCCATTTTAGACACTTATGCTGAATTGAATCAAAGACGATTACTATGGGAATTAATTTAGTCCAGACATGGTGAAAGGTATACCCTAGCATCAGATATACATGTATTGCTGCTCCAATGAGATAAACATTGTTTTGTCAAAGGTCGATTGCGGGTCCCAATAATACCCCATTGAAAATAACACACTACAACTGCACAATCAAAATCGTAACTGCACAAAAAACTTTATCCAATCATTAAAAAAAGATGGTAACCCGCAATCACAATAGATGGTCCCCATTATTAGCTGTCCTTGTATCAATATTATAATCATAATCATATCCTATCGTAAAGGAGAAACCTTACCTTACATTTTAATTAGAGGCGAGATAATTGGATTTGAATTTGATCCAAGTGACGTAAATGGTGGGTTCCATGATGTGATCAGGTTTGTTTTTAACCTGTTGGCAACTGTTAACTGGTGTGATATTGATACACGGACTTGAGGGTAGTTTGTCCTGTACACAGTGACTGTGACTGTTATGCTTGGCACTCTCACACCATTCAGGACATGTGTACCTGACGTCAGTTTGTTTGTTTGGGGTTTTACATCACTTTCAACATTATTTCAGTCATTTCGTGATGAGACCTACTTGTAGCAGATATAGTGCTGCCTCACTGAATTGTCATGTCGCAGGTCCTTGACATGACAACCCACCCGGTCACAGATTTACAAGGACAACGGGTTAACCCTTAAGGCACGGGCCTCAGCTCATATGGGAAATTGTATCATGAGTTCAATGCCGGCATGGCCGGGGTTCGAACCCACGACCTTTGGATCACCACAGAGGAACTGGTGCTAATAAGCTGGCACTCTAACCAACTGCGCCACGGCCCGTGGCACCTGACGTCAGAGGTAAAACACCGGAGTAATAGGGGGATGAAAAAGTTGTAAAGGGCTTGACAATGTTAGCATTTGTAGATTTTGTATAACCTTTAAAACCATTTGTGATGGCTGTAGCCAAGCAGTGAAGTTACCAAAGCCAAAACAAATATGATGTAATGCTGGTTGAATATTGCATTGACATATCTTTGGGTCTAAGATGTATGTTGCTTATTGTACACATATACACCTGAGTATTTATATCAGCAAAGCTTATAGGGTCTTAATCCGTCGTTCACGTCAAACTGTTGCCAAGGTTGGCGATTTGCCTTTTGGCTTTGTCTATTGGCAAGTTTACTCGGACTTTGATGTGGTAATTATTCTGTAAAATTAAAGCAATATGACGTCACCAGAAAATTGTCAAGAAGTATTGTGAAAAGTTAAGAAATATTGTGAAATGGTGTTTGTACGGCCGCATTGTTAAAGTGTTAAAGTAACACTGCCGGCAGTGGGAGTCGAACCCACCACCTCCCGTCTTCCACTTATATAACTAGTGTGAAAGCAACACTGCCGGCTATAGGAGTCGAACCCACCACCTCCCGTCCTCCACTGATATAACCAGTGTGAATGTAACACTGCTGGCAGTGGGAGTCGAACCCGCCACCTCCCGTCCTCCACTGATATAACCAGTGTGAAAGTAACACTGCTGGCAGTGGGAGTCGAACCCACCACCTCCCGTCCTCCACTGATATAACCAGTGTGAAAGTAACACTGCTGGCAGTGAGAGTCGAACCCACCACCTCCCGTCCTCCACTTATATAGCCAGTGTGAAAGTAACACTGAGTCGAACCCACCACCCCCGTCCTCCACTAATATAGCCAGTGTGAAAGTAACACTGCCGGCAACAGGAGTCGAACCCACCACCTCCCGTCCTCCACTTATATAACCAAGAAAGGCACAGATCCATTGCAGTATCAACTGTGTTCAGCATTGGAGCCACCTTTGTAATCAACATTCTAAATATCCTATTTAAATCAAAGAAAACTGTGTTCTTCTAAAAGTAGTCAAATTTAACATTAGTTTAAACAAGAATGTGAAAGAACAATATTTTACGTGTTTCTTACCTGTATCCATACAGGTAGTGTATAATTTTGTAAAAGTATCACATTTCACTCCATGTGGCTACAGAACCTCGATTGTATCCAGGCATTTTAACAACTTGTGACATCTGGTGTACATTTTTTTTCATTTTTCTTTGTCTTATATTTGCTCAGATTTAATATGTTACAATAATATTACAAATCTTCAGGTTTATATATATATATATATATATATATTCAGAATGCACCTGGTGTATCTGGCGTATCAAATAATGTATGTAATGTCAAATTAAAATGGGATAACTTATCTCACGATGATGTAAATAGATATTGCCTAGAAACTGACAAATTACTCAGAAATGTTAAGGTCCCTGTAGAGGCCCTCAACTGCAAAGACTTGAATTGTAAAGAAGCTTCCCATGCTCATGATATTAATGTTTTTTATACAGATATTATTGACTCTTTGAAATGTGCAAGTGATAATGTATTTTCCACACAGAAGGTCAAACAGTATGTTAACAAGCCTGGATGGGCTGATTATGTAGCAGAGATTTACAAGGCTTCACGTGAGACAAGAAGTGTCTGGCTCAGTGCTGGTCAACCCAGACAAGGTCCTTTACATTCATTACATGTTAAAACAAAAGCAAGATTCAAATATGCTTTGAGATATATACGTAGTAACGAGTCAGCCCTCAGGAAGGAATCTCTAGCGAAAAAGCTATCTGCACTCAGTACTAATGACTTTTGGAAGGAAATCAAATTGATCAATAATTCTCGCACACCCCTCCCCACTAATATAGAGGGAGTGTCTGGTGAAAAAGACATTGCAGAATTGTGGAAAAAGCATTTCTCTGAATTGTTTAATTGTATAAGGAATGTTAATCCAACATATGATCTTGATCTCAATACTGAGTATAATTATGTCGCAGTAAGCTATGAAGAGCTTACACAAGCAATCAAAGAATTAGCTTTAAATAAAAGCTGTGGGATGGATGGCATTTATGCGGAGCATTTAAAATATGCCTCTGATTACCTTGTAATTGTATTAAGTCAATGTTTAACTAGTCTATTTGTACATGGTTTTCTACCCGAATCAATGCTATCTGTTGTACTGGTGCCTGTTATCAAGGATAAGACTGGCAAAATTACGGCAAAATACAATTATAGACCAATTGCACTGGCTAGCATAGTTAGCAAAGCTGTCGAAAATGTTATATTTGATCGTATTGAATTATACCTTGTTACAAATCCTAATCAATTTGGATTTAAGAAAAAACATGGCACTGACCAAGGGATCTATGTTCTCAAGGAAATAATTGATTCGTATCGTGTGTTAAATGGAAATGTATTTGTATGTTTTCTAGATGCTAGCAAGGCTTTTGACAGAGTGAATCATTCTGTATTATTTAATAAGCTCATAAAGAGAGGTGTGCCTGGATATATTGTACGTATACTTGTATTCTGGTATGAAAAACAGAAAATGTGTATTAGATGGGGAAACACCTTCTCTTGTTGTTTCAATGTATCAAATGGTGTCAGACAAGGAGGAATATTGTCTCCATATTTGTTTAATTTATATGTTGATGATTTGAGTAGCAATCTCAATGCACATAATGTTGGATGTAGTGTTAATAGCCGAATTGTTAATCATATTATGTATGCTGATGATCTTGTTATATTTGCACCTTCTGTATCTGGCTTTAATAAGCTTCTGAGAACATGTGAATGTTATGCAATCAAACATGATATGTTGTTTAATGCCAAAAAAAAGTGCCATTATGAAATATCTTACCAGGGGTTTACAAAATAGTGTCTTGCCAATATTTCTACTGAATGGTGAAGTAATTAATGTAGTAGATCGATATAAATATCTTGGTCATTTCATCACAAATGACCTGTGTGATAATATTGATATTGAACGGCAGTGTCGTAAACTATATGCACAGGGCAATATGATACTCCGAAAATTTCATATGTGTACCGTTGAGGTTAAACTTACCCTGTTTAGAGCATATTGCATGCCAATGTATACAGCACATTTGTGGTGGAGTTATAAAAAGACCACAATCAACAAATTATATATTTCTTACCATAATGTCTTCAAACTTTTTTTGGGAATGTCCAAATATGATAGTACTAGTCTATTGTGTACACTTTGTGAAATGCAATGTTGTGCAGCAGTAATCAGAAGACTTGTGTATAAATTTATATGTAGGTTAGAAAAATCAGTCAATGCCATAATTATAGACTTATTTTGCACTTGTTTACCTTACACGTCGAGGATTAGAAGACATTGGATAAACCTTTTATATTTAAATACTGTTTTGCATGACCACCCATTGTATGGGTAGGGTAGTCTCTGTAGTGAACTAGCAACCAAAAATATGGACCTCATGTATTTTATGTATATGTAGAGTCTGGAATAAAGAGTTTGAATTGAATTTAATTGAATATCCTACCGTCCTTCATTTCTCTATGTTTATGAGTCAGCATTTCTATAGATGCACCCTCAATGATGTACTGCTCTGATATTACAAATGCTCTTGATAATTACAAAAATGCAGTACAGGCCTCTCAACAATCCAGGACAACTAGAATTTGTGTTACATGATCTATATAGATCTTGATCTATATGTGAGTGCATGTAAATGTGAGTAAGTGTACAAGGGAATATATGTAAATGTGAGTATATGTAAATGTGAGTATGTGTAAATGGGAATATATGTAAATGGTAGTAAATGTAAATGTGATTATGTGTGTGTTTGTTTGGGGTTTTACATCACTTTCAACATTATTTCAGTCATTTCGCGATGAGACCTACTTGTAGCAGATATAGCGCTGCCTCACTGAATTGTCATGTCGCAGGCCCTTAACAGGACAACCCACCTGGTCACAGATTTACAAGGACAACGGGTTAACCCTTCAGGCACAAGCCTGAGCTCATATGGCAAATTGTATCATGAGTTCAATCTCGGCATGGCCGGGGATTGAACCCACGACCTTTAGATCACCACAGAGGAACTGGTGCTAATAAGCTGGCGCTCTAACAATATGTAAATGTGAGTATATGCAAATGTGAGTATATGTAAATGTAGGTATATGTAAATGTGAGTATATGTAAATGTAGGTATATGTAAATGTGAGTATATGTAAATGTGAGTATGTGTAAACTTCAGTATGTACACTCTAAAAAATGATGTGTTATATGACTCACTGAATGTGTGTCAGACACACATTAAATAATTTACCAAAACATGAAATATGTGTTAAATGTGTTTTACCCACATTTGGTATGTTATTTGACACATTACAAAATATGCGAAACACCAAAAATGTTTTTGAAGTGTGTCATGTTGCAAATAAAGTACATTACTAACACACAAATAATGCTTCTTTGATTCACATATGAATTCACAAATCATGTAAAGTGTGTAAACATTGCAAGAACATTACCACTGGGGAGAAAAGGGGGGTCTTAGCCCCCACCCCTACCCCTATCTTTTGAGGAATTATGTATGAATGTGCACAAAAGGCATATCCTGTGTTCAAAGCAAAAACTGTCTGTTTTCTGGAGATTATGTAGTCTGACACATAAGTTGTGTTTTCTGTAATAATGCAGTCTTTGTGTTTTGTCCTGCTTCCTGACCAATATATACAAACACAGAACACACATCCTGTGATTTTGTCTTTCTGTTGTTTATGCAATTGAAACATGGGAAGTGTGTTCACCTCTTAGTCTGGATTTTGAAACAAACACTTCCAATATCAAAGCACCTGCAATATCTTTCAGACAAAATGGCAACATTGAACATCCATGAACTTATAAAAAAGATTGTTGTGACAAAATTATTAGTTGGATCACGAATATTGTCAAATTGCAGCTTGTTATATCTATATACCTTTAATGAAATAACCAAAAGTGCTAATATTTTCAATTAAAATTAAATTGGGGTATGAAAAAGAATACAAAAGCTGTATTATGTCAAATTGTCAATTTGAATGAATTTTTGTGTAATCTTGTTATTATAAAAGATGTTATGAAATATGGTATTGCTTTGTTATTTGCTAATTTGTGTTATAAAAATTGGATCACTGTAACCTAAAAGGGATCATTGTAAATTAAAATTAGGAAGAAACTAAAAAAAATTAAGATAATTGAATATTTTTAAATCATATGTCAGCTACACACACACAGTGACAGTGTCAGCAGGTGTGTGTTGGTTGATCCTGCCAACAGGTGTGTGTCAGTAGATCCTGCCACCCACCCTATTGGAGGGGTCACACTGACCTGGCATGTGCAGAGCACATCTTGATTGACAGCTTGCCAGTCACGTGACCTCAGTCACTGCAGCCGCAGCAGTTTAAATCTGGGGGAGTCCAACTGACACAATCATGCAGAAGTTCACCACCAAACACAACACCAAGATGTCTTCATGAACTGGGTGAGTATGGCATAATATTGCACAATGTACTAGGAAACTGTGATAGTGTTAGGTAAAGTTTAGTGTGGACATTTAGTAAACTGTTTGGGAAATTAGGAAACTTTGGTCAGTCTCAGTACTGATGCACTCAAGTATGATGGCTATTGTGTAGGGGGCGCTCATCATTGTGAATAAGTCAAGGACATCAGTTATCATTCTTGTGTATTGACTCTTCCTGAACCCTTTTTGATATATGCTTTAGAGATGGGTTAGATGATGATTTGAATGTAAAGGGTATCAAATCCATTTGGAATATCCTGGAAAACTTGACTTTTTCTAGGCCCTGTCCAAATGGCTAGGTCAATTTCGCGAGTGCGGGATTTGGTCACAAAATCTTTTTTTGTGACTTTAATATTACATAATGTCAATATGTGACTACATAATTTCATAGTGCTATTCATGCTGATCATTTTGGTAAAAAAAGTTTTGAAATTGGTTGGTAACTTGCTGAGATATTTAACTTTTTCTGAGCCCTGTTGAAATCATAAGGTCAAATTTGGGAGTGCGGAATTTGCACACGGAATCTTTTTTTGTGGCTTAAATATTACAATATGTCAATATGTGACTACATAATTTCATAGTGCTATTCATGCTGATCATTTTGGTAAAAAAAGTTTTGAAATTGGTTGGTAACTTGCTGAGATATTTAACTTTTTCTGAGCCCTGTTGAAATCATACGGTCAAATTTGGGAGTGCGGAATTTGCTCACGGAATCTTTTTTTGTGGCTTTGATATTAGGTCCGAATGTTTGGCCTTATAGTATGTGATAGAGCTATCCTAGTAGGTCATTTTGGTCCAAACAGTTTTAAAATCGGTTGGTAATTGACTGAGAAAATTAACTTTTCCTGAACACTGTTGAAATCGCAAGTTCAAATTTGCGAGTGCGCGTTTTGCTCACAAAAAGTTTTTTCGTGGCTTTCATATTAGGTCCGAATATTTGGCCTTATAATATGTGATAGAGCAATCCTTTCTGGTCATTTTGGTCCAAAAAGATTTGAAATCGGTTAGTAATTTGCTGAGAAAATGGACTTTTTCTGAACACTGTTAAAATCGCAAGTTTAAATTTGCAAGTGCGTACTTTGCTCACAAAACCTTTTTTCGTGGCTTTCATATTAGGTCCGAATATTTGGCCTTATAATATGTGATAGAGCTCTCCTTGTTGGTCATTTTGGTCCAAAAAGTTTTGAAATCGGTTGGTAATTTTACAGAGAAAAGTGATTTTTTCAGAATCCTGTTTAAATTGGTTGGTCAATTTTGTGAGTGCGCATTTTGCTCATAAAATCTATTTTGTGGTCTTAATCTTAGTCCTTAGAATATGTGATAGAACTCTCATTGTTGTTCATTTACTCCTAAACTCTTATAATTATAGACTACCAAATTAATGTTTAATTACTTCTTTGCAGAAGCAGAGGTAACAACCGGTCATCTGGACAGAACTTGGTACATCATCAACTGAGGCTTAGCATTTGGATCCCACAGTAAGAAACATGTTGACATTAAAATTAACCAATCAATCAATGTGAAATGTAAAAACCTGTTTTCAAACAAAGTAAGAAAAAAAATTATTGACATTAAAATCAGTTAATAAGTCTGTAGAGTGATTTGTGTAGTGAGGGTGAAATGTTATAATCACAAATACAAAGAAAACATTTAATTCTTATAAAAAACTTTTAGTCTTTCTTTCCAAGCAAAGACACCTTGCTCACCAAAATTGAACAATTGTCATTATTACTAGCTTGTAAAATGCCTTTTCTTTTTTACAGAGGCAGATCAAGTGATCATCTCGGCACCTTTCCGTTGGTACGGTCCCAGGATAGACTCAACAAAGCAAACCTCCAGACCTGAGAAAGATGTATACAGCATAACAGGAATGAATTGGAAATGCTGACAGAATGATTTGTTTAAAAAAAAATGTAATTTTGAATAAATATATTAATCTTTACATCAAATTTTATGTCTATCTAATTTATTTCAGTGCATTGACAGTGATTCGTAGGAAGAACATCATGTGTACAGTATATATTTTATTTCATACACAAGATGTGCTTTCTGTAATTATTTTCAATGTTTTATGCAACACATTTGCAAATCACATATTGTGATTTATATGACCCACATAAAGTGTGTCATTTTTATAACAAAAAAGTGTTTTACATGTGTGTCAATTTACATATATAAAGTATGTCATTTAACATACTTGCAAAACACAAAATGTGATTTATTTGACACACAAAAAGTGTGTCATTTTTATTACAAAAAAAGTGTTTTACATGTGTGTCAATTTACATATCTAAAGTATGTTATTTAACATACTTGCAAAACACAAAATATGATTTATTTGACGCACAAGTTGTGTTTTTTTTTTATTACGAAAAAAGCGATTTATATGTGTGTCAATTTACACATTTATTTTTTAGAGTGTATAAATCTAAGTATGTGTAAATGTAAGTGTGTGTGTAAATGTGAATGAATGAAATCTATGCAATATTAAATTGCAAGAGGGCCGTAGCCTGGAGAGGCGGCCCTGCAGTGTGATTGCTGTGAACTGCAATCATGTATTGTTAAATTTGGTCATTGATTATTGCTTTTGACAAATAGACTATTGTTGTTGTGAGTTGGTTAACTGAAAGGTTTTTTTGAGACCATTCACACTGGGTTACCCCTACTCTTTGGGTCTAGGTTTGCTCCACAAATGTGAACTGCCTTTCAAATCAAATATATTAAATCCCCCATGTGTAACTACAATGGAAATAATGGAAACATCACTACAAATCTCGCTTAACTTTTGTCACAATATATAGACCAGAGCCATCTGGTGGAAACAGATATACATATACAGAATTCAATGATGAATTCATCCAATTGGTGGCGCATTTTGGATCATTTAATCTTGAAGTTCTTTTCTTAGGTGATTACAACTTTCATGTTAACAAACCAACAAAACCTGATGTTATTAAATTTAACGACATCCTGACAACCTTTGACATGAACCAATGGGTAACTGAACCCACTCATTGACTGGGAAGCACACTGGACCTAATTATTACTTATAAAGATAACAAGTTCCTTATGGACCATAAAGTAGATGAATATGCTTCAGATCATAAGATGATTCTATTAACATTAAACATTCGGCCTCCAAAACCGGTTTAGAAAACAATTAAGTACAGAAATTACAAAAACATAGATAAGGAATTACTGAAAAATGACATAAAAAATATGACATTACGAAAAATGCATTTGGAGAATCTCACCCTGGAAGAACTGGTGAACGACTATGATGAGAACCTTACATCCTTAATGGATAAACATGCACCAGAGAAAACTGCAAGAATGACGAAATCAAGAAAGAGAGGTCTCTTAAGAGAAAGCTAGAACGAAAAATGAACAAAACAGACCTTTATATTGACAAACTCCAACATAACACACAGAGAAATAAATATAATACACTATTGAAAACATCACAGTCCAACTATTTCTCAAACTTAGTGAATGAAAATAAGCATGACCCAAGGAAGCTCTCCAGAGTCATAGATAAGGTCATGCACAAGAGCAAAGACATTCCCATGCCGCCATCACAGACAGAACAACAACAGGCTGAGATTTTAAATAATTTCTTCTCGGATAAGATTGAAAAAATACGATCTGATCTTGATAATGATACGCATCACACAGGTTCAAAATCACCACCAGAGGACACCACAAACAAAGGTCATATGGGCAACGCTACATACCCATGCGAATTTTATCAATAATCAATAGATGATGTGAGGAAATTAACAAAGATGGCTGCCAATAAATCTTGTGAACTTGATCTGATTCCAGCATGGATTCTGAATAATCTCCTTGATGATCGTTTACCCATAATTGCTGCAATAATAAATAAATCTATAACAACTGCCTCTGTATCAGATAATATGAAATGGCTATAATAAAACCTTTGCTCAAAAAACTCGGCCTGGAACTCATTGAGAAAAATTATAGACCTGTCTCTAACTTAAGTTATGTCTCAAAACTAACTGAAAGGGCAGTAGCAAATCAATTAGTGCCCCATTTGGTGAAAAATGGACTAACAGACAAATTCCAATCTGCGTATAAAGAACATCACAGCACCGAAACTGCCCTACTGAGGGTCCAAAATGATATACTATGCGAGATGGAAAAGAAAAAATCTGTTATTCTACTTCTTAGTGTGTGCATGTGTGTATGTGTGAGTGTGTGTATGTGTAGGTGTACATCAGGATGTATGTGTGTACTGTGGCATGAATACTCGTCTTGACATATCATGACATTGACTTCCTTTCACAGATATCATATACATGTTCAACCTCTATAAGCCATCATCCTACCGGACTACTTTACATTTGGCTTCTAGAGAAACATACACAGCAATGTGGTGATATTACTCCAGTCAATTACTTTCTGTGCTCTGGTACTCTAATCTGTTTTTTGGTCCAAGTCAGCTTAGAGTTAGATGCGCATAATGTCTCTTGACAATATCTTATACACTTCACATTCAATGTTAAACAAATAATGCCATTGATATCAGCTTCTATTTTTGATTAATGTCCATTAATTGCGATATCATCTTAGAAATAAATGGTATAAAATTGTTTTGGTTTATAATCTTAACTTAGGCTTAGCCTAGTAATTTGAAATGTTCGCTGATGCTTGTAATTACTGAATGGCATTCTTCACAAAATATCTTGTTATAGTGACAAAGATCTTGACTATTTCTCTGATTTTTACAATGAGAAATATAAATCATGTTTTTCAATTGCTTCAAATTCTATTTCTCATATTTCTTTGAAATATCTATATAATTTGTAAATAAATACATGAAGAAATGAAGTTATTTTGGACTGATCAATATTATATTAAATACCTATCTTGTAACTTAACAAATATTGTGAATTATTTTTGCAAGGAAAACACTAGTCTTATAATTGTTTATTTGGCTATATCTCGGTCATAAAAGGACATTGAACTCAACAGGTCATTTCATTCAGCTAGGTTTGAATCGAAAAATATTTTGATATATGGCTATTTTGATATATTGGATGAATAATGTATATTTGAGGTTTTGTTAACTATAATGTAGCTTGTTTTACATTTAGACTATTTCCAACAAATTACCACTGTCCAGAATCTACATTAATAGCACGTGTTTAATGTGGCTGAAGTTTGAGCACATGCACTTAATAAGATATCCCACAAAATACGTGGCAATATTTTGTGGCACGAGGCAATTTTCTATATCTGACATGCTGACATCCTAATCTATCAATTTAGAAAAACTAAAATCGAACTGGGAATGGTGAAATAGATAACAACTTTCACACACATGTGAACTCGCACGTTCATGTACACAGATCACTTCTTGGAAATGCCTCCATATCAACAACACATGTACTATACAAAACATCAAGTGTCATGTGATCTTCTCAGTACCATTATACTCTGCATTACATCGGTAGTTCTCACTACCTCTGCTATCATTGAACAATCTCAGGTCATGACCTGTTATCACTTGGCTGACTGTGACTATGTATGAACAGCCATATACTCAGTCACCAATCAGTTTTCAGAAATACTTTCATAAATAGTCATGACTTGCGGTTGATAATGTGCGCACCTTGCTATCCTTGGTGGCAGGGCCTGATATGATAGAGTCCTGTTTTGGAGGATAGCCAGTAACTTATATTATAGAGAAGTCCTGTTTTGGAGGGTAGGCAGGGACTGATATGATAGAGTCCTGTTTTGGAGGGTAGCCAGAAACTTATATAATAGAGAAGTCCTGTTTTGGAGGGTAGGCACCCAGCTAACAAAATTACGTTGTGACAACGTTGTGACAACGTCAGGTTTTGGTTGTGACAACGTTGTGGAATTACGTTGTGAGGACGTAAATTTGTGGACTCCGGATTACGTTGTGACAACGTTGGGTTTTTGGTTGTGACAACGTTGTGGAATTACGTTGTAAGGACGTCAGTTTGTGGACTCCGGATAACGTAGTCACAACGTTGAGGTTTTGGTTTTGCATAAAATTGTACTAACACTCTTAATATATGTAAACATGATAACAAACAAGTTCATTTTTATCAATTGCTCTTTATTATAAAACATCTAAAACATGGCTAGACTCAGACATATTGCGGCCTCCCCATAATCATCCATAGAAAGAGTGTATTCTGGGCTACTGCCTGGGCTGCTAACTTGATTGTGTGATGGGGTGCGGGATGGGGTGGTCTCTGGTGTATGTACTGCATTTGGTCTCTACAAAATATTGATAGATAAATATGATTGCATTTTAATGTGTTCAGAAATGTAGTTACTCGGAATATATTTTACATTAATCAATTGAATAAAAAACAGATTTTAAAAACTGAATATGCAATTTAAACAACTCATCTTTTTTGTGAAGCGGCTGCCACCTTTCTTTGCTTGTAGCATGTTTCAGAAATTCACATATCTTGTGATCGATTGCAGAGGCCTTTTCCTTGTGGCTTTCGATGCAAGTTTCTGCAAATAAATATTGATTGTTTTCAACAATTATTATGGAAAGCAATTTGCCATTATTCTAATTCATATAATGAGCTGACCTGGTCTTTTTCTGTGCATATATATATATATATATATATATCTTGCCTGATATATATAATGTGCCTGATATATATATCTTGCCTGATTTTAAATTATGTATTTAATGTTTCTAAAGAATTAAAAAAATGTATTCAAATTTCAAGTTTCTTAACATTTATAGTTCAAATGAGGAATCTATGAAAACTAGTTTTCCCTATCAGAGGGCAGTAGAAATGAACATTAGTACCAAAACTGACACTAGGGGGCAGATTAAGGATTCAAATTTATGGATATCCAACTGTCATTTTGTATTGTGCAAACAGCCAAAATTCATGAATTTGAAATTTGTTTCTTCCTTATAATACCCTTTTAAATGTGAAATAATATAAATATGTTCAACTTTGTATGAACAGAATTTTGTATTCCTCCTCCCAAACCAAGTCTGGCCAGATCACCATGCATGCAATTTCAGTCGATGTGGCTAAAATATCAACGAAAACATTCTTTAAATGTTCCCATTTTGTGCTACAAACATTCATGTAACTAAACATTCAATTTACATACCTTGATTTGTTGATTAGCAGCAGAAATTCAGCAGAAAAGATTGATGGTTGAATTTTGGCAGTTGACCATGTGGTATATTTTAAACAGAGACTACTTCCGCTTCCTGTTTAAACTGCCACTAGGTGAAAAAACACAAGGTGGCTCCACGTGTAAATGCATTCAAGTTTCTGCTCTGAAAGTTTTTCCAATTAAAAAAAAATATCTCTGGAAAATTATAATTTAATATTATATTTTAATCTATAATGCAAGTAAAATATGATTTTGAGGCACACTTTTTTTTGGAGAAAATCTTAGAAAAAAAATCTAAGTCCAATAAGTTGATATTAGATATGTTCCATGGTTCGATTTTAAAATTTTCAATTTTGTCACAACGTTGTCACAACGTTGCCACAACATGAGAATCACAACGTTGTATTACAACGTCCAGGCAACGTCCTATCAACGTCGTATCATGACGTTGTAAATAGGTTGAGATCTGATGTTGGTACTCAACGTTGTCACAACGTTGTCACAACGTAAAAGTACAACATTACCAGATAACAACCTTCTCACAACGTTGTAGCTACGTTGTGTGTTTGCTGGGCAGGGACTGATATGATAGAGTCCTGTTTTGGAGGGTAGCCAGAAACTTATATAATAGAGAAGTCCTGTTTTGGAGGGTAGGCAGGGACTGATATGATAGAGAAGTTTTTGAGGCTACTGTTGTTAAAGCCCAATATGGATATTAGAAATTTAGTCCTTTTGGGAAGGGTAAAATATAGTATATTGTCATTTATTTATTGTAAAATAAAAGTGACTACCTTTTGTATCACTATTCCGACTTTCAGATCAGAAGGAAGCATGTCATTGGGACATAATGCCCTACTCTTTTCGAGAAGTGATGTGGTAGTTGTTGAAATACTGGATTCTCCTTCAGAAGGACTGCTTGAAAACAACTTGATATGGTCATGTATTTGGTAAATTTATCACGCAAATGTCCATTAACAGAGTCTTTTATTCGTGCTTATGAAAGGACTTTCTTTCAATCATGACATTGGGGCCAACTTCACATTGACCTACTTTATTTTGTCAAAATTTGTGATGCAATAAAAGACACATGCAGGACACAACATATATAAAACAAGGTGTGTTATATTGATTTTATCAAAGCTTTCACACATTATTTCACATTAGTTATAAGCACATACATGTGTAGAATAACTGTTCTTTCCAAGATTTTTATAATTCTGGTATAACTCGATGAAATTGAAACAATTCCAATAATTTCTGTAAGAAAATATTCAAAATGGATAAATTTTAGTCTGTATTGTCAGAGCATATCATAATTTCTAAGCAGTAAACAATGTAATTTTTGTTATCAGCCTCTCAAATGTTGGCATAATTATATCTAGATTGTAATGTGGTACCAAAAATTACAGGGAAAGGGGGAGGTTCCTTTTGGGGCTACTTTTTAAAAATGTTCTTCATGTTCATTCTTTGTAAACCATTCACATTCACATTCTCACTGCTTTCTTTTGGTAGTTAAATCGGATAATTAGTTTAAACGTTATGAGCAAAAACGTGAGAGCAACCTTTCTGTATGAATAGTTTTCAATATCTATGAATCAGTTCAGATGTTGTTCATACTGTGATTTATTATATTGTCAATCTCTCATAAAGATTCAATAAAATACATGGCACAAATATATCAGGATTATTATAAGCATGAAATAATATTATTAATAGGAAATATTCCAGGTGATTTTACAGTGGTTTAAGGTATCTGAAAACAATATATGATCTTAAAATTGACATACATCATACAGGCTATCTGTCTGAAATCTACAAAAGAACATCTGCTCTGAGAATTATGATTTTTTGTGACCACCAAGTATTGTGCAGGAAGTGTGTTGTGTGACCTTGACCTTTAAACTGTCAGGGGGCTCTGTAAGTCACAGGAGGTGTTGTTTACCAATTGTCAAAATTGGAGCAACACATTTTCGCCCATTTTTTCACTATTAAGAGAATGAATTGGAAGATAACACTTATCATGACCTTTTCTTGGCTTTCTTTTGGTAGTAAAATTAATAAAAACGGATGCATTTTTATGTCATAAATGGAGAAAGTCATTATTTTTTATATCATATATGTTTGCATAAAAAAGTAAAAAAAGAATTTATACAGCCCAGCCTTTAAGGTGAAATCCATGCTGCCTTTGATGTTTTCCAATTCAGTGGTGTGAAAAACCCCAAATTTCATCAAAGAGGGTCAAATCATAAATTTCACTGATACCAATTATCAGCATTCACAGTTTTGCCATTCAAAGTACAGTGATCAAAGGGTTTAATGTCACTTTTTCCAGATCTCGGCCTTTAGGTTAAGGGGGATTCCAAGCAGCCTTTGAGTCATGTCTTCCCTTTTTGACAGAAAGGTTTTCACATGCATAAGATATTTTTCAAATAAATAGTATACTTTCCCATAAATGATATACTGGTATCTTTCACACCCATAAGATATTTGTCACAACCATAAAATATGTGTTACAACCATGACAGTTATTTCAATGATTCAAATAATATGAAAATAATCTTATGTTGTTCTGAAGTATACTCCTGGCAACAAATTATACAAAACATCTCCACCCTGTTTCCCAAGCTGGATAGGTGCCCAACTGGTAACTCATTAGGTGTTTACACAAGATCACAGACCAGCTAAACAAAGCTTGTTGACAAAGTGTTCAATTGCTGGTGTAGGTTTCAGCAGACAACTGATCAACTTTCAAGTGCCACAGAAAGTTGTTAACAGTAGATATTTTGGGTACTACTGCATAAAAGCACTGTTTAGGGTATAAACATTCATGTTATGCAAAGAAAATGTGTCTGAAAGTCAGGTTTCATGAATGCTTTAAATATTGACTGGTAGTTCTCAATAGATAAGCCAATAATCCTTAAAACCCTAAAATTAGTCTTATTGACTAGTAGTTCTCAATAAATAAGCAAATAATCCTTAAATCCCTAAAATTAATCATATTGACTAGTAGTTCTCAATAAATAAGCCAATAATCCTTAAAACCCTAAAATTAATCTTATTGACTAGTAGTTCTCAATAAATAAGCCAATAATCCTTAAAACCCTAAAATTAATCTTATTGACTAGGAGTTCTCAATAAATAAGCCAATAACTCTTAAAACCCTAAAATTAATCATATTGACTAGTAGTTATCAATAAATAAGCCAATAATCCTTAAAACCCTGAAATTAATCTTATTGACTAGTAGTTCTCAATAAATAAGCCAATAATCCTTAAAACCCTTAAATTAATCATATTGACTAGGAGTTCTCAATAAATAAGCCAATAATCCTTAAAACCCTAAGATTTATCATTAAGTTATGCGCATTTCAAAAACAAATACTTTCACAGAATTATCTACAGTATCAAAAAACATTCGTACAGTTAAGGCATTAAAATATTGCATCTTCATAAAATTACAATCAATACCTTCAATCAAAATATGTTTTATATTGAACACTGTTTGACAACAATACAATCTTCGTTAATAGGAAAAAACTGTGTCCTATTCTAAAATTATTTAAAACTGACTCTTTGGTCCCTTCTTCAAGTATTTCATGTATTACCCAGGACAGGCCTACTTTCATGCAACTTATCAAAAACAGGATCCTCCCAGCACAATATTGCTATTTAAAACGTTTGTGCTGTGAAAGCACTAAAACAAAGATGGCTTAAAGTTGGTGGAAATTTGCTTCAAAATCCCATAAAGGCTAACGCACAATGATCAACAGCTACTGAAATTTAAAGTGTTTGATACCTTTCGTTTATGATGCATATTGTTGGAGTAATGACTGTTTGTAACGAGTTAGAACTCCTCAGACCTTCAATGTTATACCTCATATAATGCGAGTAAATATAGTATCATTTATATACACTCAATAAAAGCTACCCCGGGCTTCCAGTAGTGTCTAATCCAGAGAAGAAATGTTTGTTGTCTGTCCAGCTCAGCTGGTATGGTAATGTGGTCCCACAGTATATAATTATTACACTGGTAGCACATTTAATTATTACATGTTAGATTTGACAAAGAACATAACAAACATAGATATAGTTAATGAGGTGTTCAATACAATAAACTGCATCCTTTGTTTTCCATAATTTACCATTTTAGGAGATGATTTTCGCAAATGAATAAAACGAAATGTCGTTTCCCCTTGTGCCTATAGGGTTAACCCATTGTCCTTGTTAATATGTAACCATGTTAATATGTGTAATTATGTCAACCACTACGCACCTGCGATATGAGAGTTCAGTGAGACAGCACCACATCTGTCACATTGAAGTCTCATCATGAACATGACTTAATGTTGAAAGTGGTGTAAAACCCCAAACAAGCAAAACACTTTAACAAACACGACATGTAATTACAAAATTTGGTCTCTTCTAGTCCTCAAGATAGGAGACCCAATTAGTAGTTTTTAACATATTACATTGGAAGTGAAGTGTTGTGGAGGTCACTTTTTACACTGGTCATGTTTGTGATACTTTTTGACTCCATCATATGTGAAGCCTGACTAGAAGCTCGCAGTTTCCTCCTGATAAACGTGTAGGCAATGAAGTTATAGACTCCTCCCATATTGCAGAACAATGACACGATCACCACCAAAGCGATAGGTGGCGCTGCGATGTATCCCCAAGCGGACAAAAGAAGCAGCGGCCACCATTGGGCCAGATACACAGCCACAAACAAGGTGAGGATCCTCGCTGTCTTAGCATACTTGTCCTCCGCTTGGCTCCTGTTTGACTCACTCTCTGTTCCCTTGAATAATGAAGTTGTTCGCTTTATCTTAATCCACACCCCTGGGAAGAATAAGATATTTATATTTTATACTTTTAGGCCAGAATATGAGGTTCTCTAAGAGTTACCTAGTAAAACGTGACAATCAGAGGTTTAATCAACTTATAAACTCATTAAAGTTTTCCATTAGTATCCAAAGGGATGTGTTAATTTCTCTATCATATCAATCTTTTTTGATCTTCCATTATTTCAGAAAAAAAGCTTAGGCTTTTTTGCATGTTTTTTTAAAATGTTTTACTTTGTATTGTTGACAACTTTCTAGGAATGGTGATCTGCACAGGTATGTCTTTACAGAGTGATTTGGTTATAGTTCTTGTGCAAAAGCCTGAAACATGGAAATCATTATAATAGCAGCTCCATGAGAAAAAAAAATGCAGACATGGTCAAAAATAAATTTCCTTTAAAATTTGTGTATGGTTAGGTGTTTGGGACAAATCTGAAATATTTCACCTCTGAGGTGTCCGTAGCCAAGGTAACCATCAATTCCTTAGTAACAGGCCCTGGGGCTCAAAATGACACTTTTCTAACCTTATTTTTGGCCATATATGATCAATTACTCCAAATAGAGGTATTGTGATAATTACACTCTGTAATTGGTTCCTATGTCTCTTCATTAAGATTTGAAAATTTTGAATACTCTCTCTTTCTAAATACTCTCCCTGTAACAAGCTATTACTGTTGCCATGACAACAGTAAGTTTGTCCCAAGTCATTTTGTGGCCAGTCATAATTAACACTCCAAAATCAAATTTATTTTAAAAATATTTCAGTCTGCTTTAAAATAGGCCAAAATAAATAAATATAAGCAAAAAGAAAAATGCTAGATCCTAAACAAGGTCATGTCAACGTCATTTAAAGGTCATCTGTTTTTCAAAAACTGCATTTTCATACAAATTTGACATATTTGACCTCCATGATCTCAGTGACAAATAATATGAATGTACTAGCTTACTGGTGCATATTATTCACCATAACCTACTCTTCAATGTCTGATTCCTAAATCAGTTGCTATTAACAATGTTGCTATGATAACTGGGTGATAAATATACCTTGTCCTCAGTTCAGTACTATTTTTCGAAATTTGATGATTTTTGCAATGTTTTGCATTGTTATTACTCATTATAATGACATTGATTGAACAAACTATGTTATCTATAATGATACACACAGGTCATGCCCTTATGTTACATACATAAAA
Organism: Amphiduros pacificus; assembly: GCA_949316495.1. NCBI lineage: Eukaryota > Metazoa > Annelida > Polychaeta > Phyllodocida > Hesionidae > Amphiduros > Amphiduros pacificus. The sequence goes on from OX439011.1 coordinate 28,232,640, forward strand.
TATTTCAGATCAAATGTGTTGTTATGGTAACCAGGTGATGCAATTACCTTGTCACTCACTCAGACTAAATTCACGGATTTTGATGATTTTCACAATATTCAGCATTCCTATTCTTAATGAAAAACAACTTAAACATATCATTTTTATAGTCTGTTGTAATAAACATGGTCCATACCTTTATGTTACTATATGTGTTGCTATGGTAACCAGGTGATAAAAATAGCTAGTCCCTGACTCTGACTGAATACATCGATTTTTATGATCTTGGGTTATATTCAATATTGCTACTCTAAATGATTACCAACTTGAATGTACCATTTATATAGTATGTTGTGATAAAAATGGTCCATGCCTTAATGTAACATATATAACATATTTCAGATCAAATATGTTGCCAAGGAAATAAGGTGAGGAAATTGTCCTGTCCCTGACACCTGGTTACCATAGCAACACATTTGATCTGAAATATTTTATGTATGTAACATAAGGGCATCTATCATTATAGATAACATAGTTAGTTCAATCAATGTCATGTCATTATAATGAGTAATTGCAATGCAAAACATTGCAAAATTCATCAAAATTCGAAAACTTGTACTGAATTGAGGACAAGGTATTTTGATTACCCAGTTACCACAGCAACATAGTTAATAGCAACTGATTTAGGAATCAGACATTGAAGAGTAGGTTATGGTGAATAATATGAACCAGTAAGCTAGTACATTCATATTATTTGTCACTGAGATCATGGAGGTCAAATATATCAAATTTTGATGAAAATGCAGTTTTTGAAAAACAAATGACCTTTAAATGACCTTGACATGACCTTGTTTAGGGTCTAGCATTTTTCCTTTTGATTATATTTATTTATTTTGACCTATTTTAAAGCAGACTGAAATATTTTTAAAATCAATATGATTTTGGGGTATTAATTTTGACTGTAAATTGGCCACAAAATGACTTGGGACAAACTTACTATTGTCATGGCAACTGTATTAGCTTTTTACAGAGAGAGTATTTAGAATTGTCATAATTTTCAAATCTTAATCGAGAGACCTAGGAACTAATTACAGAGTGTAATTATCACAATACCTCTATAGGGAGTAATTTATCGGTAAGATTACGTCAAATATGGCCAAAAATAAGGTTAGAAAGGTGTCATTTTGAGCCCCAGAGCCTGTTACTAAGGAATTGATGGTTACCATGGTTACAAACATCTTCTAGCTGAAATACTTTGGATTTGACCATTTCTAAAGGTTATCTAGCCATGTACCAAATTTAAAGGAGATCTAATTTTGACCATGTCCACCCCCCCTATTGAAAAAATTTGATTTTCTCATGGTGCTGCTAATAACACCTTATACTATCAAGAGTATCATAATTCCAACTTCCATGACCCATAAAAGGTTGGTGTCTCTACTTCAATCATGTAATAGTTTAGATGTAATTATACAATATGATAAACTTATACTGATATAAAACACAATGTCTAAGGTTGCCATGATAAACATTCTCATACTGACCTATATGAAACACAGTGTCTAAGGTTGCCATGATAAACATACTCATACTGACCTATATAAAACACAATGTCCAAGGTTGCCATTGTAAAGAGCAATACAGCCAGAATGTCATACATAATCTTAGACTCTGGAACTAAGGCATCTGCAAAACACCTGAGAGATAACAAATATAAATATCAAAATAAATAAAATCTGGATATGTTTTTACAATGTTAATTTTACTGCATTAGCATTTTCTTTGTTAGCATTTTTGTGGTATTTTTGTACAATTCCAGATCGTAGTTTAAAAAGCTAGAAATGTTGTTGTGGCATATGTTTCAGTTCATAAGGTCATTAGTCCTATAGTTTGTGCCGAGTTTTAAGAAGACACAAAAATAATGATAAATGTAAATATAATCTGGAACATTAATTTTTTTTTACAAAATAAAGCTGTAAAAGTAGGGTAAAACGGTTTGAAAATTTCCAAATTGTTGACAGGTCTAGTTTATTTTGTTTAAGATTCATTTGATTACTTAGTGTTATTTTCGTAAACAATCACCCTGAAGGCTGTGGTATGTGTTATATCTATGTAAACGAAAAATCCAGTCGCCATACATAAAAGTGGGCATTTTGAACCGATGAAGTTGAAACTATGCAATCATTTAGGGTTGGGCATTCACTCCAAGTGGCAGGTTTTTTGTATGATTTGTCATAAGATGTACTGAAAATGATGTTAATATAAACATACTGACCAGTAGCCGCTGTCTCCCGTGTAGCTGAGAGCAAGAAATATTGCAGCTGGAATACCAGGAATTGTTAGTGTGGTGAGCCATAACCCACAATCGTATGGGCCCAGCTTGATTCTTCGGCCGGCAGTGATCATCAGGAAAGCCGAGAAAGCGCTGAAACATAAACCATGACATGCTTTTTGCCAAAGCGAATATACATTGTATGTGACTTTGGAGATAAAACACCAGTGAAACACTAGTGTAAGGAACCGGCGTGGGGGATTAAAAGGTGAATAAGGCATGGCAGGGAAAACATTCACACCTATTGTGCTGGCGGGAAAATTATTTGTGATAGCTGCAGCTAAGCTGTGAAAGCACTAAAACCAAGATGGCAGAAAGTTGATCACATATTACATAAACATCTCTTTAGGACCGCTATGACATACACCAATAGGTGTCAATAGAGCAAGAATAATACTGTTTAAAAATGCTTAGGGTTGAATGAGGGTATATTTTAGATTACTCAGTGGAGGGAAGGTAATCCAGAATACTCGCTATATAAAGTGAATTGATATGAAAAGGATAGTATCAAATCTTGACATTCTGCATCAAAATGAGACGAAAGATCATGTAAACTGTCATTTATTCACATGTTTCAAGTGTACAATTTCCTCAGAAATTTAGAATAAAGAAGATATAACAATCATGCAAATTGTAACTGTGAAGAACTTTTAGAAACATTTATTACTACATTCCCAGGACAAATATCTGAGATCCCATTTTCAATCCATTTTGTTGCTCGATTAACAGTGAGGGATATTTGAATGTAGCAATTAACAAGTAAAACGTATTTAAAAAAGAAACTAAAATGCGCCTGGAACACTGGCCACTGGATGTATACGTGTCAAACATATTTAACCAGAATTATGATATTTGGGGAGTGCATGCATGTACATATACACACATGCACACACACACACACACACACACACACATATATATATATACGTTTATATACATTATCCCTTTATATATATATGACACTTTCCACAATTTAATTGTGTTGCATCTAATGCAACTGTGTTCACCTTGCTCGCAACGTCAAGAGGTATCCAGTGCAATTTGAATTATCTTTCTGCTCAAATTTACAACGAAATGATGTCACCTTATGACTATTTGAAAAAAAGTTGCATCGTGTAGCTTGGGTTTCTTTGTCATTTCTATGACGTTGCAGAGCTTTAGGAAAGGGGAAAATGTTTGTCCGTCTACTGTATGTCTGTTTGTATGTCTATCTGCACGTCTGTCCATCCGCCATCCGCCCATCTCTTCTCCGATTATTGACAAATGATATTTTGTATATATAATGTTCTTGTAGCCGCAGGGTATATTACCTTCTTTGCAAGGTTTTATTGCAAGATAAATCATTGCGTTTTCTTGATTGCAAGATTTATTGCAGGTTAAATAACTTTCCTTCTCCAATTATTGATGAAGGTATGATATTTTGAATATATAATATTCAGTTCAAAGAAGTGTGTATCTTGTAGACTCATGCAACTGTGTTTACCTAGCTTGTGGCATCAAGACTTCCCCATTGCAAGTTAAAACTGGTTTACATTAATTTGCACCTCTGCCATTTCATAATATTGTTGGTTCACTTGTAATAATAATAAAAATAAAAATTAATAATAATCATGATGATGATGATGATGATGATGAGTTGATGATGAGTTGATGATGAGTTGATGATGAGATCATGATGATGAGTTCATTTGAATGAGCTTATTTGAAAAGAAAAAGTGAAATATTAAGAAAGGTGGAGGGGACATAGTATACATTCCTGTTATTATTAGTCAAAATTGCCAAAAACTGGTATTTCAAGTAGAACAGAGGACAGAGTTTTATCAAAGGTAAAAGCATAATTCCAAATGATCATATTAACATCATTTATGATGTTACCATGACGACACTATGATGAAATTTACATGTCTGACGCCACTATGATGACACTTTTCTGTTGACCTCACCATGTTTATCTCGCTAACAACGTCAATATGGTTTCAGTCAAGGGTATATTATCTTTTTACTCCAATAAATGATGAAAGTATAGTCTTTTGTATATGTTATATTCAGTTGGATTTGGTATATATAACAAAGCACAATCGTTTTCCTGGCTTGTAACATTAAGAGGTCTCTAGTGCAAATTAAATGATCTTTCTACTCCAATCACTGATGAAACTTGTCTGTTGTATATGTATCTTTCAGTTCATGATCAAAGAAGCATACGTTTATAACCTCACGCAACTGTGTTCACCTTGCTCGCAACGTCAAGAGGTATCAAGTGCAATTTGAATTATCTTTCTGCTCAAATTTACAACGAATTGATGTCACCTTATGACTATTTGAAAGAAAGTTGCATCGTGTAGCTTGGGTTTCTTTGTCATTTATATGACGTTGCGGAGCTTTAGGAAAGGGGAAAATGTTTGTCCGTCTACTGTATGTCTGTTTGTATGTCTATCTGCACGTCTGTCCATCCGCCATCCGCCCATCTCTTCTCCGATTATTGACAAATGATATTTTGTATATATAATGTTCTTGTAGCCACAGTTATATTACCTTCTTTGCAAGGTTTTATTGCAAGATAAATCATTGTGTTTTCTTGCTTGCAAGATTTATTGCAGGTTAAATTACTTTTCTTCTCCAATTATTGATGAAGGTATGACATTTAGAATATATAATATTCAGTTCAAAGAAGTGTGTATCTTGTAGACTCATGTAACTGTGTTAACCTAGCTTGTGGCATCAAGACTTCCCCATTGCAAGTTAAAACTGGTTTACATTAATTTGCACCTCTGCCATTTCATAATATTGTTGGTTCACTTGTAATAATAATAAAAATAAAAATTAATAATAATCATGATGATGATGATGATGATGATGATGATGATGAGTTGAGGATGAGTTGATGATGAGATCATGATGATGAGTTCATTTGAATGAGCTTATTTGAAAAGAAAAAGTGAAATATTAAGAAAGGTGGAGGGGACATAGTATACATTCCTGTTATTATTAGTCAAAATTGCCAAAAACTGGTATTTCAAGTAGAACAGAGGACAGAGTTTTATCAAAGGTAAAAGCATAATTCCAAATGATCATATTAACATCATTTATGATGTTACCATGACGACACTATGATGAAATTTACATGTCTGACGCCACTATGATGACACTTTTCTGTTGACCTCACCATGTTTATCTCGCTAACAACGTCAATATGGTTTCAGTCAAGGGTATATTATCTTTTTACTCCAATAAATGATGAAAGTATAGTCTTTTGTATATGTTATATTCAGTTGGATTTGGTATATATAACAAAGCACAATCGTTTTCCTGGCTTGTAACATTAAGAGGTCTCTAGTGCAAATTAAATGATCTTTCTACTCCAATCACTGATGAAACTTGTCTGTTGTATATGTATCTTTCAGTTCATGATCAAAGAAGCATACGTTTTATAACCTCAAGCAACTGTGTTGACCTGGCTTGCAGCGTCAAGAGGAATCCAGTGCAAGTCGAATTTTCTTTCAAATCTACTCCTTTTATTGATGAAAGTATGGTCTTTTGTCTGTAGAATATTCATTTTTTTCAATATTCCATGAATTGTTCATTAATGAGTATTTGAAAAACTAGTGCAAATTAAGCCTCACACTACTGTGTGTATTGTGCTCGCAATGTCAAGATGGTTTCAGTGCAAGCTGAATAATCTTTCTACTACATTGACAAAAGTACAGCATTGCACAGTAACCAGGAAGTTTACTGGCGGTTGAAAGATGGATGGTTTTAACTCAATCAAACATCTAGTAAACCTTGTTGAACTAATTAGCCTCACCCAAATGTGTTTATCTTGCTGGCTACATCAAAACAGTTTCAGTGCAAGTTGATATCTACCTACTCCAACTTTTCACAAATCCATGGTATTTATAGACTTACATCTCTGCCATTTCATATAAATGTCGGTTTACTTGTAATAATAACAATAATAATAATAATTATATTGATACTGATACTGATAATGATAACGATAATAATAACAACAACAGTAACAATGATCTTTAATCAAAATTCATTGGTCTTGTGTATATATAATATTCGGTTGAATGAAATATACATCTCATAGCCTCAAGCAACTGTGTTTACCTTGCTCGCAACATTAAGAGGACTTCTCTCTAGGTTAAATCATCTTTCTACTTTAATAATTGACGAAAATGTGGTTTTAGATCTGTTGACTTCTTTACTCCAATTATTGACGAAAGTTGCTGCACCCAATCACCGTCATGGTCCCAAAGCTGTCAATATCCACAACTTTTGACGGAGATTGGGCACGTGACAGTTTTGGGGCGACTATTACCAGTCCTGGGGCTGTCATGGAAATATCCACTGGATATTGATGGCGATCAATGGGACAATGGTAGGGTACCCACAAATAGTATTTCCGTCAATTTGAACTTTGACTGGTCCTCTCTCAGGAAGAAAATATAACACATTGTACATAGTTGTATAATATTAATATTCTTTCCTGGTTCAATTTGATATGTCTCAAGTCATTGATTTTGACCCATGCGTATCTTTGTGCGAAAATCCACTTTGTATATTACTCTAAGAGATGGATATTTTAAATGGGTCACACATATCATTTCTGGTTATTTGAACTATGGATATTTCTTGATTTAGTTGGATATTTGCGGTGACGCCTTTGGCACGTGATGGCGATTGGGCAAAACAAAAGTATGGTATTTTGAATGAATAATGTTCAGTTGAAAGAAGTGCGTGTCTCGTAGCCTCATGCAACAGTGTCAACCTTGCTCGCAACATCAAGACTTCTCCATTGCAAGTTAAATCTTTTTATATTAATTTGCACCTCTGCCATTTCATATTATTGTCATATTTACTTTTAATATGCTATAAAATGATTTGGTTGCCATGGCAATAGTGATATCTCAAAATCTAAATGAACAAGATTTTTTTTTTTTCATGCAAACTGACTCCTAATGTGTCTTCTTCCTTAACATACTAAAATTAGACAATACATTTTGAGAGACCAGTAAAAATTTTACTAGCTGGCTCCCCTACTACTTCTCCAGTTATTGACAAAACTTGTATTTTGTATATGTAATATTAATATTGTTCAATATTCCATATACTGTTTAAATGATAAAAATAATAAACTCTAAATTTAATCTTTGATAATGTAGACTGGCAGGGGACCTATCCACAATCGCTTAACAGTTGAAAAAGTACCGACCATTCTATTTTTAGAGGATGACTTGTTTTCTTTATAACTCACCTGAAGCAGACGATAACGCCTTGTGCAGCTGTAAGTTCAAATAGTAAGAATGAGGACAGGGAGCATGCCACCGGTCCTGGAGCTTCAAGGAGGAGCATTGGGTAGGCATGATCATAGCAGTGATCTATGCTGCAACAACACAAAACATATACATTTGATTTGTTTATAAAAACAACTTTTTTCCACTATCATACTAGAATGATGCTTCAGGTGAGATAGAGGCGTCTCACCGGGCCCTACTCTTTTCAATGAATGACTAGATCTTTATTTGTACAATAACATTGACATGGTAACACAAATTACAGCCTTGCATTCATAACCAGTCATGGATCATTGACTGGAATGGTAAACAAGCTGAAATGAGAATATGGCTAAAATGTACATGTAGATAAGTCACAATACCAATGACAACCATTAAATGTCACTTGCTTTTTTTATATCTGAATACCTTTAACTCTTGGCACAATTGTTTGATTTGAGACAATCACCCTGTTAGATATTATGGCATCTCGCCATATGGAACAAGATATGTGTATATTTATGGGCCATCAATAGCTTCTGTAAAAATCAGTAAATCTACTCAATAATGAAGAGATATGGGTAATCCGATATCTATCATGAATAAGGATGTGTTTTCTGATTGATCTACTTGCCTGGTTCAGGTGAAAGTCTGGATTTGACATAAAGTTATGGCACAGAATATTATGTTAAAAGAGAAACATGTCTCATTCATAGAAATATCATGATATACTACCAGAAACCTACTCGCCATAGCAGACCAGGATTTATACCTGGCTCTGCAAGCATTAGCCATAATCAGTGGTTACTTAGAGGTCATGCCCATAACAAGCTTCTTTTAGAAGCCAATCGACACCAAGTAAAATATTTTGTCAATGTAATAACACAGCCAATCAGTGTCCTTGTTTTGGGTAGGAAGTGAACACAGCAACAAATGCATGTGTAAGAATAAGTCAGTGAATTTGTGTCATTGTTTTGGAAGTTGTCAACATGATATATTTGCAATATCTGTCAAAAGTGAATAAATAACAAACTTCACACACGCTTGTTTTGTTTTGGTTTGAAACTGAGTGCACCTGATGTGTGTGCAAGTATAAGCCAATTGGGCGGGCATTGTAAGTGTACATGTGCAAATCCCACCATTTTTTTTATTGCGCACTTGTCTGTGGATTATGCAATCGACCTTGCGGAATGGGTTGAGACTCTACCTCGCCATGCAGAGTACCAGAAACCTAAAGAAAATAAAAAAATACAATAGTAGTCCTTTTTGATTTGGCCCAACTGAGTAAGACTAACTTATCTTATATGACCACAAGCTGGGAAACAAGTTGGTTCTAGAGTTCAGAGGTCAAGCTTATTAGCATCATCAGTACCTCTGTGGTGATATAACAGTTTGTTGTTTGGCCTTGTCGGCATTGAATTAATGATACAATTTATCAGGGTTAACCCGTTGTCCTATGTGACTTGATGGGTTGTAATGTCAAGGACCTGTGACATGGCAATTCATTGAGGCAGCACTATATTTGCTGCAAGTAGGACTTGTCATGAAATCACTGAAAGTGGCGTAAGTGGATCCACGCAAAGTTGTCGAGAATGGCTCGAGAGAGGAGTGCATGCTGGGAAATTATAAATCAACATCCGCCGGCCTTTGTTCACGACGAGAGGGATATTCTCCATTTACATCTTTCCTTAACAAGCTAATGTCAGTGATTTTACAACTGAAATAATGTTGAAGATTACAAAAACTAGGTCGAATACGACAAGAGCGCCATGAAAATGCAGTCGTTATGTGACAGCAGTAAACAGGTACTATTTGTTGATTGGCCAATAGGTAACACGATAGAGGTCTCTATATATTTTGCTTCAATATTCATTGCTTGCTTACATGTCTGTGAATAGAAGGCTTATACGATACAGTATCACATCAATACCATTATTTGTTACTAACCTAATACATTGAGCTCCCATATCATTATATAATTTGGGTATGTGCAAATTGCGTATGTGCAATTTGAGGGATTAAGCACCGATTTTGAAAAAAAAGTTTAAAATTCACATATTGGTGATAAATGTATTTGTCTTTCACGTCTATAATCTTTTTGAAAAATGCATCCCCGTCATTGTCTGTAAAACCTATTTGAACAAGACCTTAATATATAGGCCCCTAATGAACGACACTCCTTTCTTGGCGTCAATTTTATGTGGAGTGTCATCATAGAGGCACTGAAAGGTAAAATGACGTCATAAGAGTATGGCAATATGCTTATGACGTCATGAAATGTATTGTCCTTTGAAAAGTACCAAAATGACTTCAAACAGTGCTACCCTACTTTGAGCCTCAATTGAGGTCAAACAAAGTTCACGCTACCTGTGTGTGCAACTCTTATGTCTTATAGCAACATATCTTATTACTCTATTATAATTTCAATCTGTCATTATGTTCATATGTGGCTATGCTTTCAAAAACACCAAATTGCAGAATTGATGCTTAATACCTTTAAGTAAATGTAATATAAGTAATTGCCATTTAACCCCTAACGGACGGGAAGGACGGCAATGTCCACCACCGGCAACGGACTGGAAGGACGTTGTTCTGGCTTGATGACGTCATTTGTAACATTCTGAAGGGCTGCAACTTATTACAATGTAATCAGGATAATGACGTCAGACTGACTGGATCATGAACTTTGAACCCAGCACTTCATTAAGAAAATTTAGTAACCATGGTTATACATTTTATAAATTAAGTATGTGGATACACTAGTCCAGACAAAAATTGGTTAGTCCAGCCAATCAACACAATTTACATAGCCTAGTCCCTTAGGGGTTAAGAAAATGTCATTTAAGTATATGCATTTGAAGTAAATGCCATGAGCAGCTTAATCAATATAACAAATAACATTTTGAACAACACTTAATAATAGTTTTCCTGAAAAATAAATATTATATTTGCATCTAGAAATAAGGTCAAAGACATTCAGAGAAATATTGAAATGCATCACAAATCATGCATTCAGTTATGTGGTCAACAACATTAAAAATTGTCCCACTTATCACATGCACCCAGAGATGAGGACATTCAGATACTGTCCAACTTATGAGATACAGCACGAGATGAGTGCCCGGAAATGAGGTCAGTGACATTCAGATAATATCCCACACATTATAAGTGCCCAGAAATGAGTTTAAGTGACATTCAGATAATACTCCACATATTATAAGTGCCCGGAAATGAGGTCAGTGACATTCAGAAAATATCCCACACATTATAAGTGCCCAGAAATGAGTTTAAGTGACATTCAGATAATACTCCACATATTATAAGTGCCCAGAAATGAGGTCAGTGACATTCAGATAATATCCCACACATTATAAGTGCCCAGAAATGAGTTTAAGTGACATTCAGATATTTTAACAACATTTCTAACCCACCTGAAAATAAGGTCAATAACTGCCAGATAAATGACCAATCTTTCACTGAGGCGTCTTTTCCAAATGTTGCGCTCAGTTCCAGAGCTGATTAGGAAGCCAAGAGTTGCAAGACTCACGATGGCGCTGAGGCTTAGGCTGGCCACCGCACAGCCATGAATCAGGTAGAACATGAAATCCACAGGCACCAGCAGATCACGGGGACTACGAGATTCTAAAACAGTTGTCTCTGGAGTGGCATTATCAACAGAGAAGAGGTTCACAGTATGTGTTACCGGAGAATTATCAGAGACGTTAGCCAGTATCATGATGACATATGCAGATTGCTTGATAGAGTTTGTCTTCTCGCTTGCCACTTGTGCCACTTGTGGGAATGTGTCACATATGTACTACTTGGTTGTAAGTGACAAGACGATGATTGATGATTGTGGATTATCAAACTAAGACTCTTCTGTTGAAGAGTGATAAATGTAATGTTGTTAACAAAAAAAATCATCATTTAATATGATGATATATGTTGATAAAGTACCGAGAAATAGACAACTTTTTTCCCATCTATTTACATAATATATGAATGAATAAATGAATAGTCCCATAACCACCGCACTGGCACCTAACCAGTGTCATGCATTGTGACAATAAAAACACAATAACTGTCAACCAGTTCACAATTTAGTATAAGACACATAAATTGATTTATTTTTTCTTAACAATAGAATATTCCTCCTGATCCACTCGCGTCTTTTACCTGTCACTATATATTTTTAGACATCACCAACCCTAATGTAATATATATATATATATATATATATATATATATATATATATATATATATATATATATATATATATATATATATATATATATATATATACGTATATTTGAAGAACAAAACAGGAAATTGAGGACCTCCGTCCCTGATATCGTGGCATGTATTCAGAAAACAAATTAATTAATTTTCTGTTATTGCTAATAATTATGACGAAATGTACTTCATTGAAAATCAATTTCCATCAGAGAGGAAATGATAATAATCATAGTATTCTTTAAATCAAAACTTTAATATTGACATTTGCTTTGCTTCAACTCAAGATTTTACAGTCCTTGCTTACTTATTATTCAAGTGAGATTTTACTTTGTATTTTATATCCAATCATCTGCTTCTTTTAAATATGACCTTATAATTAACAATATTAGTGCTATTCCCCCATAAAGAAATAGGATTATTTTTAAAGGAATAAAGGACAAATATAGTGAATAATATATGTTATAACAGCTCATAAGAAGTTCATTCATGAAAAGTTAATATTATACTGAACAAAAGAAAAAGCATTGATAATGAACAAGACCAATTTGGAGATTATTAATTGATTATTATTAATGGGCCAAATTACAATAAAATTGCTTAAGATAGTTGATTTATAAAAGATGAAAATTGACGGACTTTAAAATGATCCCATACAATCTTTGGAAGCTTCATATAGAATAGGAATGTAATGTCAGAAAATATTATACTCACATTTAAGAAGCTGCTCTAATTAAAATAGTATGTATAGACCAATAACCAATTCTCGTACTCTCAGAATATTTCTTAACAAATGGATTAAAGCTGCAATTTAATTTAGACATTAACAAATCTATTAAATTCAGACAATAACAAATCTATTAAATTTAGACATAAATGGATTTTCTCATTCAATAGCTGATATCTTTCCACGCAAATATTCATATTAATTTCATTTCTACAATATGAGGAAGATGCTTTTATCGTATCATGAATATGTGTATAAAATGGACAATGCCTTCTCCTTTAACAATTTATTTTTATTTCATAAATATGTCTATACAATGAAAGGTGTGTTCTCTTTTTGCGCTATTTATTCTGGGTAAAAATCGAAGCAATGTACCCACTGCAATAGGAAGTCCTGCATTACCCATTTCATGTTCGATGTCTTCTATTTCTCGTGATGTGGAGGCGACCACATGCTGGTATAGAACGAACGCTGAATTGACGTCTGGCCTACACAGTGCTAAACACACTATATTCGCAACCTTACAAATCTTTTTGTCAACTTGTCAGGACCAAACAGATTTCGTGCATAATTGTGTGCATAATTGTGTACATTTCTCAGGTCAGGTCATATGTCAGGTCAAATGGCCATCATTCTGTCATAGAATTATACCTTTGTAATAATTCAGCTCACTAGTGTCTCACATCTCACATTGTTTGACAAATATCATGTATTAACCGAAAGTTATTGATGTCCAGTATTACGCACTCTAATTTGTTTGAAAAAATATATCACCAAATTAATACATTTAATACAGCTTAGCTAAAATATAGATGGTATTTGTTCAGAAAATAAATTATATTTGTTCAGTATTTTGTCATGTATAATTGTAGTAAATTTCACTATACTTTGCACTTTTAGGTATTTTTTATTACGAAAGAATATATCACACATATTTCACAAGATTGACTTCAATAAAAGAACCCAACAAATTATCATGAGCATTAGGATGACATCAATAAAGTAGGATAGCACACTCCATATTTCGTTTTATTACACATTAATGTGCATTACCAGATTGAGAAAATGAAGAGACATAGGATGGATGGATACTGTTGTGTGGCAGTTACGAAATTTGAGGAACTCCCAAAATGTGAACTTCTGAACGAAAATGGATTTTTAAGAAAAAATAACATTCAATTCCTAAAAAAGACAATTAATGAACTTTCAACAGCAATGAGGGAGAAAAAATGTATTCTGCCACAGACACCCATTTCTAATAACAAAACGGGTGGTAGTGCCTCAAACAGAGTGAGTGATCATCAGATCTCCTCAGGGATTCCTATAAAGAAGGCTGGTTATGAGGAGATGGTTCAAATACCCTTAGGAATCGTGGGAAGGATTATTGGCAAGGGTGGCGCCAACGTGCGCCGCCTGGAAAGTGAGTCCGGCGCAAAAATAAGTATTGACTCCTATGAGAATGACTTTGGCAAAAAGTACTTCGCATCTATTAAAGGTGACAAGGGAAAAATCGAGCTTGCAAAAAATATGATTCTGAGAAATATCGATGAAATGAATGTATCTGCATGATGCTTTTGGCTGGAGTGGTCAAGGTGTGAAAATTATTTTTCTGCAATGAACATTGATAATAGTGTTACATATAACAATGTCTCAACAACTTATAAGCAAAGTAAACTATTCCATAGTGACATTCATATCTCTGACATTCTTAACTCTGGCATTTTCCTAGGAGAATTTAAATCTCGCGTAATTGATGATAATGGACATTTGCAACATAGCATGATTGGTAAATATAACAAAAGTAAAGGTACAAATATTGATGATTTTTGTATTATGTCTATCAATACTGATTACTTGGGTGTTAAAAATAAAATAAAAAATATGAGTTCAAAGTTATGTACTTTTGTTTGTTTTCCTCAATATAGTCTTAATAATATGTCTTTTCATGGTTATAACCTTGTTCTATGTAAAAATCATAAAATCTTTACAAAAATAAGATAACTTAACCTACTGGCCTTATAAAATCTGGAAAGTTTTCATTATTCAGAATGTATTACTATAATTATTTTATTGTCAAGGTTGTGAACTTAGGCCACTCTGGCTAGTATTTGTATGGTAATGACATACACGTGAAGAGTAAGATGATTAGAAATAATTTTTGGTACCATGAACCCAAATGAATATCAAACTAACTTTAATAATAATTCAATAAGAACAAAACGCAATGAGCTTAAATCGAAAAAGAGAAAAATATTTAACAGAAAATCTACGAATACTCATAATATCGTTAATTTTGAATCGTACAACAAGTTTTCTCCTCTTAAAGATAGTAGTGTAGATAACTCGTTGGTTTTATCAGAAATAAAAAATAAAAGTAGGCATCAGTTATATTTTTATGCCTCTAAGGCGGATAGCATGAATCAAACTTCAGATTTTAATGATTTAATGTATGCAGGGAACCGACGAGAAAGCCCTCCTTCGCCACTGTTTTCTATTAGATCCTATAAGTGTTCGGCTCACACGAAACAACTTCTTAACGCTTCGGGAAAAAAACTGACCAATCAGGTGGAACCCGAATGCATGCTTTCTACAGTGGAGTCAGGCTGGTCTTACTGAAGCCAATCGTACACTTCAACAGCTAATTTAGATTTCAACTGTAACATAGATTGCTTTGTCTGCGAAAAGCGCTCAAGTGATAAAAGTTTTCAATTATGCCCGATTATCAATAATTCTTAAGATGATGTTGAAAACTGTGCAAACTTTTTGCGGAAAAGACATACTAGAAGATCTAAACCATCTAATATCAAAAAAATTCTAAATACGGCTTTTGTACAGAGTGTAAGAAATAAAACAGATATTATTAAAGAATTTATTTTTCAATACGACATTGATTTAATGTTTATTACTGAAACTTGGATTAATGATGAGAGAGAAGAATTAGAAAAAAATGTTCAAGGAAATTGAGATCAGGCGGAGGTTTAGGAGTTCTACATCGTGATGAGCTCGATATTAAAATTATTAATGACATACTTTTTAAAATTTTGTCTATGGAAATTATGGAAATATGCTTGAATTATAATAATAGATCAATAACGTTTGTTAATATATACAGACCTTGTCTTTTTGATTGGTGATTTCAACTTACATATGAATAAGAAATCTAAACCAGAAGTATTAAAAATGAATGAAGTATTGAATGATTTCGACTGTACACAGTTAATAAATAAGCCGACGCATATATTAGGTAATACACTATATTAATCAAATTCAATGATAGCATGTCATTAGAAGATTTT
Organism: Amphiduros pacificus; assembly: GCA_949316495.1. Classification (NCBI taxonomy): domain Eukaryota; kingdom Metazoa; phylum Annelida; class Polychaeta; order Phyllodocida; family Hesionidae; genus Amphiduros; species Amphiduros pacificus. The sequence goes on from OX439011.1 coordinate 28,248,484, forward strand.
GTAGTAGATGGTCTTTTTTCCGACCAAAGTACAATAAGATGTAAATTTAGGTTCATAAATGAAGTAATCAAAGAAAAAGAAATAAAATTTAGGAAATAGAATAAAATAGACCATGATGCCTTCAAAAATGATATTATTATGTATTTTAATAAGATCTTCTATTCAAAATCGCGCTTAGAGCAGACTTAGTCTGATACAGCGCTATATAAGTTTTTATTATTATTATTATTATTATTATTATTAATTTTACCCTAGATGAATTAGTTGATTTATTTGAAGGATCCGGGTCTAACCATTGATAAAGAATTAAATAAGAAACAAAGAAATAAATTTAATAAATTGATTGATGATTCCATGTGTAAATATTACGAAAAAAATTGTTGACAATCACAAAGATCCAAAAAAAGGTGTATGCAACTATTAATAAATCTTTAAACAGAAATAATAACTCCTTTCGTTATGTTGGAAGATAATTTTCTAATAATTTTCTTTACATCTTCGTTATTTAATAATTTGAAATTATCCCATTGTGGGATATCAGTTTGAATAGACCCTGTTCCGGCATGGTCGATTATACAGCATCTACTGAAATAATTAATAAATCATTATTGTGCACAATAATGCCTGACACTTATCAAGTTGCAATTATTAGACCTCTCCTTAAAAAATTTGGACTGGAACTGATTAAGAAAAATTATAGACCAGTATTGAATCTTAAATGTATGTCTAAAATTATTGAAAAAGCTGTTGCTAATCAATTGGTTTATCATTAAGATATCAATAATCTCAGAAATTGTTTTCAATCTGCTTATAAAGCATTCCATAGCACCGAAACTGCACTTATAAAGGTTTATAACAACTTTTTGTCTGATATTGACAATAATAAGACAGTTTTGCTTTTTTTACTTGATCTATCTGCTGCTTTTGATATTATTGATCAAAATATTTTATTATCTAGACTCTCTGAGAGGTGTGGTATAAATAGTTCTGTATTAAATTGGTTTAAATCATATCTATGTAATAAAGTTCGATATGTGATGGTAAATGGCAATTATTCACAGAAAAGGTCCCTCAAGTATGGAGTTCCACAGGGATCAGTTTTGGGATCGATCCTTTTCACTATCTATATTTCTCCTCTTTCTGACATTACAGGAAAATATGGTCTGAGTTACCATGTCTATGCTGATGATACCCAGCTGTACATCTCCGTAGACTTAGATGATGATGAGAATACGCAATTAAATTATATTAAATTACAGGAATGTGCAGGAATGGTTAGGAATTTTTTTCTGGAAAATAAAATGTGTTTGAATGATAGTAAGACTGAATTTTTAATTGCCTCAAAATAAGGTAGAAATAACAAAAAAAATAAATGGCTTTGACACTATTAGAATTGGTCAGGATGAGATAACTAATATTAAAAAGGTGAAAAACTTTGGTGTGATTTTTGACTCTGCAATGAATTTTAAAAATCATATTAGCAATAACTGTAAAAAGGGATTCTTTCATCTTAAAAATATTGCAAGGATCAGAAAATCTTTAAATAAATCATCGACAAATATGTAAGTACATGCTTTTATTTCCTCTAATATTGACTATTGTGATTCATTATTGATTGGACTCCCAAAAAAAGATAAAGAAAAATTGCAAAAATGCTAAATGCTGCAGCTAGATTAGTTACAAAAACAAGGAAACTAGAACATATCACCCCAATTTTGAAAGAATTGCACTGGTTACCTGTTCCAGCACGAATAGAATTCAAAATATTATCTCATAATTGGTGCTTCAAGAGGGTGTTTTGCACCTATGAGATGTTCTTTTGCAGATCACCCCTCTGTCGAACTACTTTCGCAGATCACCCCTCTGCCGAACTACTTTCGCAGATCGCCCATGTGCCGAACTACTTTTGCAAATCATCCTTGGTCCAAATGACGAGTGAGATCCTTCCACCAGAATCAACAAAAGAGATCTGTCAGGCTGAACACTGCATGAACCCATGCTCTTGACTTTATCTCATATTTATCTACCGCAGATGGTTTATATACCAGACCAGTTTTAAGATTGTAAAAAGTACAGATCTTAAGAAAAGAACATGTGAGTGCAGTGTTCAGGCTGACAGATATCTCTCAAGTTGGTTCTAGTGGAAGGATCTCAATGCCCACCTGGCAATGACGTCATTACATAGTAAAATATATGTTGCAATGACGTCATTGAGTGTGACGTCATTAAAAAGGGGGCGTGGCATTGCTTATGTTGTTTGACACACACAACATAGGTCCACACATGCTGCAATGTTTTCCTCTCTGTTTTGCTTTAAATAGATTGGACATCAAACTAAAACCTTTATCTCATACCTATCTGTAGGAGTTAAGTATGAGATAAAGTCAAGAACATAGGTTCGTGCAGTTTTCAGGCTGACAGATTTCTCTCGTTGGTTCTGGTGGAAGGATCTCACTCGTCTTTCGGACTCTTGAGATCCTTCCACCAGAACCAACTTGAGAGATCTGCCAGCCTGAACACTGTACTCACATGTTCTTGCCTTATTTTTGTTCTTACATGGAAAACACAAAATAACATGGCTCCTATGTACTTAAAGGATCTCTTAACTAAAAAAATTAATAGTCAAACGCTAAGATCAAATGATAAACTAGAATAAACGATTCCAAAATCAAAAACTAAATACTACGGAGACAGGGCCTTTAAGTATATAGCACCTCTATTGTGGAATAGGCTCCCACCCGACCTTAGTTTGTGTACCAGCTTGAATATCTTTAAAGGCAAACTTAAATGCTTTCTCTTCAGGAAATACTTAAGTACCAGCTAGCGCTTTGAACAGGCTTGCCTGATTTAGCGCTATACAAGTATTTTATTATTATTATTATTATTATTATTATTATTATTATTATTATTATTATTATTATTATTATTATTATTATTATTATTATTATTATTATTATTATTATTATTATTATTATTATTATTATTATTATTATTATTATTATTATTATTACCAAAGTGAGAAAACACAGACACCAAAATGGATGAAATTAGGTTGTAGGTTGTAGATTGTCTCAAAATCTTTGATTTGTTTGTCTGTTTGTTTGTTTTGAGCTTTACATCATTTTAAACATTATTTTAGCCATTTCAGGATGAGACCTACTTGTAAAAGATATAGTGCTGCCTCACTGAATTGTCATGTCGTGGTCCTCGACATCACAACCCACCCAGTCACAGATTAATAAGGACAATAGGCTAACTCTTCAGACATGAGCAATCTCCACATGGCTGGGAATGAAGCCCACAGCTTTGGATCATCACAGAGAACTGTTGCTAACCATCTGCATCACAGCCCTTGGCCTGTCAAAATCTATTAAGAACCTGACATGTTTACTAATTGTCAAAGGAATTGTGCACTTCACACTTGAAAAAAGTCACAAATAGATGACAATCTGTGAACACACTATGCCTCAATGAGAGTGAAGGCAACCGTAAACCCTTTGCTTGTTTAAAAGAATCTATACTGAAAGTGGAAAACCTTTGAAAAACTTGTTTAGCTTGTCCATCCATCCTGGAAGAAGAAAAACCTGCCACTTCGAGAAAGAGCTGCCAATGTGTGCAGAACTGAACACGGTTGAATATCAATTTCCGTTACAAATTTCCCATGATGCTATCAAAATTGGCATGATTCTGGAAACGAGGCCACATTGTGTTGGCATGGATATCATGTATTGGGAGTACAAGTGCCAAATCTATGCGTCTCTGATTCAGAGCAGCAGCTGCTGTGAATTGATGTGAAACCAATAATTGGCTAACACTTGGATTAAACCACACTAGAATCACAAAATATATCGTGTAAAAAATAAATGAGTGTTCGTTTGTCCTAAACAGTTGTCTTTATTCGATATCCACTATAAATTTTATCAGCCGTGAAAGAAAAAATAATCCAACAACAAAACAAAAACAGAATGAAACATTTATTCCTTTTAAATATTTAAGACTCAAACAGTTTGGAGAAGGAACACAATTTATCTTTATTTTCTCCTGTTTAATCTACCTTGTTATGGTCACGTGTAACGATATTGAGCAAGTAGTTCCTAGTAATTGTGATGTTATTGATATTGAATATAGGTGTGGTTTTATTAAGAAAACCGAACAACCAGATGCATGTCTTCTGTGTCCTTTGTCTCCATTTTGGTGTTTAATGAAGTCTTAAATGTTGCAAATGTACAAACATCCATAACACAGACGAGACTGTAATATTTGAAGCAAATCAAAATTGCTTAGTTGTGAGTAAATTACACTAGAAGTAAACTACAATTAATCTTAAAGTAAGACTTAATTGCGCAGTGATGCATCGATTTAAGAATAATATCCTTTTCTTCTTGTTTAGTCAGAATTGTTTTTTCTTCATCAGCATAAGTGTGAGCACAAGGTGTGAGATTCTAGCCAAATTAATTTAAAAACCAAATTAAAATTTTGATTTTCTCATGGAGCTGCTATTAAAAACTCAAGCCAACATCTGAACTCATTGCCATCACCCACAGAGATACATCATTCATATATCATATATGATACATCATATATATATATATATGAATGATGTATCTCTGTGGGTGATGGCAATGAGTTCAGATGTTGGCTTGAGTTTTTAATAGCAGCTCCATGAGAAAATCAAAATTTTTCAATAGGGGGGTGGACATGGTCAAAAATAGATTTCCTTTAAATTTGGTACATGGCTAACCTTATTTTTGGCCATATTTGACCAAATCTTACAGATAAATTATTCCCTATAGAGGTATTGTGATACTTTCACTCTGTAATTGGTTCCTAGGTCACTTCATTAAGATTTGAATATTTTAACAATTCTAAATACTCTCCCTATGGCAAGCTATTACTGTTGCCATAACAACAGTAAGTTTGTCCCAAGTCATTTTGTGGCCAGTTTACAGGCATAATTAACACCCCAAAATCAAATTGATTTTTTAAATATTTCAATCAGCTTTAAAATAGGCCAAAATGAATAAATACAAGCAAAAAGAAAAATGCTAGATCCTAAACAAGGTCATGTCAAGGTCATTCAAAGGTCATCTGTTTTTCAAAAACTGGATTTTCATCAAAATTTGACATATTTGACCTCCATGATCTCAGTGACAAATAATGTGAATGTACTAGCTAACTGGTGCATATTATTCAACATAACCTACTCTTCAATGCCTGATTCCTAAATCAGTTGCTTTTAACTATGTTGCTATGGTAACCGGGTAATCAAAACACCTTGTCCTCAATTCAGTCCAATTTTCCGAATTTTGATGATTTTTGCAATGTTTTGCATTGCAATTACTCATAATGACATTGATTGAACAAACTATGTTATCTATAATGATACACACAGGTCATGCCCTTATGATACATACATAAAATATATGATATCAAATGTGTTGCTATGGTAACCAGGTGATGCAATTACCTCGTCACTCACTCAGACTGAATTCACCGATTTTGATGATTTTCGTAATATTTAGCATTCTTATTCTTAATGAAAAACAACTTAAACATGTCATTTATATAGTCTGTTGCAATAAACATGGTCCATACCTTTATGTTACCCAAATTGAAAAGTTTGGGTCAAATATGTTGCTATGGTAACTAGGTGATGAAAATAGCCAGTCCCTGAATCTGACTGAATTCACCAATTTTGATGATTTTCGTGATATTCAGCATTCCTATTCTTAATGAAAAACAACTTAAACATATAATTTATATAGTCTGTTGTGATAAACATGGACCATACCTTTATGTTACCCAAATTGAATAGTTTGGGTCAAATGTGTTGCTATGGTAACTAGGTGATGAAAATAGCCAGTCCCTGACTCTGACTGAATTCACCAATTTTGATGATTTTCGTGATATTCAGCATTCTTATTCTTAATGAAATCAACTTGAATGTATACCATTTAAATAGTCTGTTGTATTAAACATGGTCCATACCTTTATGATACCCACATTGATTAGTTTGGATCAAATGTGTTGCTATGGTAACCAGGTGATGCAATTACCTCGTCACTCACTCAGACTGAATTCACCGATTTTGATGATTTTCGTAATATTTAGCATTCTTATTCTTAATGAAAAACAACTTAAACATGTCATTTATATAGTCTGTTGCAATAAACATGGTCCATACCTTTATGTTACCCAAATTGAAAAGTTTGGGTCAAATATGTTGCTATGGTAACTAGGTGATGAAAATAGCCAGTCCCTGAATCTGACTGAATTCACCAATTTTGATGATTTTCGTGATATTCAGCATTCTTATTCTTAATGAAAAACAACTTAAACATATAATTTATATAGTCTGTTGTGATAAACATGGACCATACCTTTATGTTACCCAAATTGAATAGTTTGGGTCAAATGTGTTGCTATGGTAACTAGGTGATGAAAATAGCCAGTCCCTGACTCTGACTGAATTCACCAATTTTGATGATTTTCGTGATATTCAGCATTCTTATTCTTAATGAAATCAACTTGAATGTATACCATTTAAATAGTCTGTTGTATTAAACATGGTCCATACCTTTATGATACCCACATTGAATAGTTTGGATCAAATGTGTTGCTATGGTAACCAGGTGATGCAATTACCTCGTCACTCACTCAGACTGAATTCACCGATTTTGATGATTTTCGTAATATTTAGCATTCTTATTCTTAATGAAAAACAACTTAAACATGTCATTTATATAGTCTGTTGCAATAAACATGGTCCATACCTTTATGTTACCCAAATTGAAAAGTTTGGGTCAAATATGTTGCTATGGTAACTAGGTGATGAAAATAGCCAGTCCCTGAATCTGACTGAATTCACCAATTTTGATGATTTTCGTGATATTCAGCATTCCTATTCTTAATGAAAAACAACTTAAACATATAATTTATATAGTCTGTTGTGATAAACATGGACCATACCTTTATGTTACCCAAATTGAATAGTTTGGGTCAAATGTGTTGCTATGGTAACTAGGTGATGAAAATAGCCAGTCCCTGACTCTGACTGAATTCACCAATTTTGATGATTTTCGTAATATTCAGCATTCTTATTCTTAATGAAATCAACTTGAATGTATACCATTTAAATAGTCTGTTGTATTAAACATGGTCCATACCTTTATGATACCCACATTGATTAGTTTGGATCAAATGTGTTGCTATGGTAACCAGGTGATGCAATTACCTCGTCACTCACTCAGACTGAATTCACCGATTTTGATGATTTTCGTAATATTTAGCATTCTTATTCTTAATGAAAAACAACTTAAACATGTCATTTATATAGTCTGTTGCAATAAACATGGTCCATACCTTTATGTTACCCAAATTGAAAAGTTTGGGTCAAATATGTTGCTATGGTAACTAGGTGATGAAAATAGCCAGTCCCTGAATCTGACTGAATTCACCAATTTTGATGATTTTCGTGATATTCAGCATTCTTATTCTTAATGAAAAACAACTTAAACATATAATTTATATAGTCTGTTGTGATAAACATGGACCATACCTTTATGTTACCCAAATTGAATAGTTTGGGTCAAATGTGTTGCTATGGTAACTAGGTGATGAAAATAGCCAGTCCCTGACTCTGACTGAATTCACCAATTTTGATGATTTTCGTGATATTCAGCATTCTTATTCTTAATGAAATCAACTTGAATGTATACCATTTAAATAGTCTGTTGTATTAAACATGGTCCATACCTTTATGATACCCACATTGAATAGTTTGGATCAAATGTGTTGCTATGGTAACCAGGTGATGCAATTACCTCGTCACTCACTCAGACTGAATTCACCGATTTTGATGATTTTCGTAATATTTAGCATTCTTATTCTTAATGAAAAACAACTTAAACATATCATTTATAAAGTCTGTTGCAATAAACATGGTCCATACCTTTATGTTACCCAAATTGAAAAGTTTGGGTCAAATATGTTGCTATGGTAACTAGGTGATGAAAATAGCCAGTCCCTGAATCTGACTGAATTCACCAATTTTGATGATTTTCGTGATATTCAGCATTCTTATTCTTAATGAAAAACAACTTGAATGTGTCATTTATATAGTCTGTTGTGATAAACATGGTCCATACCTTTATGTTACCCAAATTGAATAGTTGGGTCAAATGTGTTGCTATGGTAACTAGGTGATGAAAATAGCCAGTCCCTGACTCTGACTGAATTCACCAATTTTGATGATTTTCGTGATATTCGTGATACTAAACATATCCCATACCTATAATTCCAAACAAAGCTGTTTGAAAGTGAACATGTTGCCAGGTGAAAAAAAAACATGAGCTGAATTAGAAACTGAATTCACCCATTTTGACAAATCATGATATGTTGAAGTATTCAATGTATTGTTTATTGTTTAATGTATTGTATAGGTATGGGATATGTTTAGTGCCAGACACTGTATCAATGCAACATTCAAGTTTACTGTCATTGACACAATGAATATTGAACATTGTTAGAAATAATCAAATTGGATGAATTTAGTCAGAGACACGTTTTTATGGAACTAGATCACATTTAGTCATCATATACCATTCAGTTACCATAGCAACACATTTGACCCAACTATTCAATTTGGGTAACATAAAGGTATGGACCATGTTTATTACAACAGACTATTTAAATGGTATACATTCAAGTTGATTTCATTAAGAATAAGAATGCTGAATATCACGAAAATCATCAAAATTGGTGAATTCATTCAGAGTCAGGGACTGGCTATTTTCATCACCTAGTTACCATAGCAACACATGGCCTTGAAAATTGTCCAAGGTCATCCAATATCATATTTATTCAAGCCCCTCATAGGTTAATCAAATCTACCAAGTTAAATCAATATTACTGTATTTTGTTAGAAAATAGGTCATTGACAAGCAAAGTTGCTCCTGTGCTGGTCATGACCTTGACCTTGATCCAAGGTCACAAAAGTTCAGCCTAAAAAAATTTTCAGACCTACATATTATCATAGTAAAGCATCTAGTCCTTATGTCCAATCATTATTGAATGAGGAAGAAAACAAGGTGTGGCAGCAGAGTAAAGGAGAAGGAAATTTCATCTCCTAGTTACCATAGCATTTGCTCTGAATAATTTTCTGTATAATATTAAGGCATAGGTCATTTTATGACAACAGATTTATAGATGGTACATTCAAGTTGGTTTTCTTTTAGAATAACAATATTGAATATAGCTGAAAATTGTCAAAAATCAGTAAATTTAGTCTGAGTGAGGGACAAAGTAATATCATCACCTGGTTACCATAGCAACTAATTTCTTCTGAAACATTCTATGTGTGGAATATTAAAGTATATTAAAGCATGTTTGTTACAAAAGACTATAAAATTGGTATACTCAAGTTGGTTATCATTTAGAATAGCAATATTGAATATAGCCCCAAATCATCAAAATCAGTAAATTTAGTCTGAGTGAGGGACAAGGTATTTTCATCACCTGGTTACCATAGCAACACATTTGATCCAAACTAATCAATGTGGGTATCATAAAGGTATGGACCATGTTTAATACAACAAACTATTTAAATGGTATACATTCAAGTTGATTTCATTAAGAATAAGAATGCTGAATATCACGAAAATCATCAAAATTGGTGAATTCAGTCAGAGTCAGGGACTGGCTATTTTCATCACCTAGTTACCATAGCAACACATTTGACCCAACTATTCAATTTGGGTAACATAAAGGTATGGACCATGTTCATTACAACAGACTATTTAAATGGTATACATTCAAGTTGATTTCATTAAGAATAAGAATGCTGAATATCACGAAAATCATCAAAATTGGTGAATTCAGTCAGAGTCAGGGACTGGCTATTTTCATCACCTAGTTACCATAGCAACACATTTGACCCAACTATTCAATTTGGGTAACATAAAGGTATGGACCATGTTTATCACAACAGACTATTTAAATGACACATTCAAGTTGTTTTTCATTAAGAATAAAAATGCTGAATATCGCAAAAATCATCAAAAACGGTGAATTCAGTCAGAGTCAGGGACTGGCTATTTTCATCACCTAGTTACCATAGCAACACATTTGACCCAAAGTATTCAATTTGGGTAACATAAAGGTATGGACAATGTTTATCACAACAGACTATATAAATTATATGTTTAAGTTGTTTTTCATTAAGAATAAGAATGCTGAATATCACGAAAATCATCAAAATTGGTGAATTCAGTCAGAGTCAGGGACTGGCTATTTTCATCACCTAGTTACCATAGCAACACATTTGACCCAAACTTTTCAATTTCGGTAACATAAAGGTATGGACCATGTTTATTGCAACAGACTATATAAATGATATGTTTAAGTTGTTTTTCATGAAGAATAAGAATGCTGAATATTACGAAAATCATCAAAATCGGTGAATTCAGTCTGAGTGAGTGACGAGGTAATTGCATCACCTGGTTACCATAGCAACACATCAGATATCATATATTTTATGTATGTATCATAAGGGCATGACCTGTGTGTATCATTATAGATAACATAGTTTGTTCAATCAATGTCATTATAATGAGTAATTGCAATGCAAAACATTGCAAAAATCATCAAAATTCGGAAAATTGGACTGAATTGAGGACAAGGTGTTTTGATTACCCGGTTACCATAGCAACATAGTTAAAAGCAACTGATTTAGGAATCAGGCATTGAAGAGTATGTTATGTTGAATAATATGCACCAGTTAGCTAGTACATTCACATTATTTGTCACTGAGATCATGGAGATCAAATATGTCAAATTTTCATGAAAATGCAGTTTTTGAAAAACAGATGACCTTTGAATGACCTTGACATGACCTTGTTTAGGATCTAGCATTTTTCTTTTTGCTTGTATTTATTCATTTTGGCCTATTTTAAAGCTGATTGAAATATTTTAAAAATCAATTTGATTTTGGGGTGTTAATTATGCCTGTAAACTAGCCACAAAATGACTTGGGACAAACTTCCTGTTGTCATGGCAACAGTAATAGCTTGCTATAGGGAGAGTATTTAGAATTGTTAAAATATTCAAATCTTAATGAAGTGACCTAGGAACCAATTACAGAGTGAAAGTATCACAATACCTCTATAGGGAATAATTTATCTGTAAGATTTGGTCAAATATGGCCAAAAATAAGGTTAGAAAAGTGTCATTTTGAGCCCCAGAGCCTGTTACTAAGGAATTGATGGTTACCATGGTTACGGTCACCTCAGAAGTGAAATATTTCAGATTTGTCTGTTTTTCCAAAACACCTAACCATACACAAATTTTAAAGGAAATCTATTTTTGACCATGTCCGCATTTTTTGGATTTTCTCATGGAGCTGCTATTAATAATTAAGAAAGGCTCTGTTCTCACAGACTGGTATATTTGTTTGTTTGTTTGCTTGGGGTTTTGCATCACTTTCAATATTATTTAAGTCATTTTGTGATGAGAGCTACTTGTGGCAGATATAGTGCTGCATCACTGAATTGTCATGTCGCAGGTCCTTGACATGACAACCCACCCGGTCACAGATTTACAAGGACAATGGGTTAACCCTTCAAGCATGGGCACCAGTTCATATGGGAAATTGTGATAATGAACTCAATCTCAGCATGGCCTGGGGTCGAACCCATGACTTATGGATCACCACAGAGGAACTGGTGTTAATAAGTTGATGCTATAACCAACTGTGCCACGGCCACAATGAAAAGTAATAAATGAGCATAACAAAAAAAGTTGTTTGACTTGTTTGATTCATAATTGGATTAGTTTCAATCAATTCAGATTGTTTAAAATTAAATGCTTCTTGATCAGTTTCATCTTAGTACAGCGCTATGAACAGACTTGTCTGTTATCAGCGCTATACAAATTTAATTATTATTATTATTATTGTTGTTGTTGTTGTTGTTGTTGTTGTTGTTGTTGTTGTTGTTGTTGTTGTTGTTGTTGTTGTTGTTGTTGTTGTTGTTGTTGTTGTTGTTGTTGTTGTTGTTGTTGTTGTTGTTGTTGTTGTTGTTGTTGTTGTTGTTGTTGTTATTATTATTATTATTATTATTATTATCATTATTATTATTATTATTATTTTGATAATATGTATGTAATTTTGATTTATATGGTTATATCTCAACATTTCTGATTGCTTTTCAGTTTGAAATTCATTTCTCTTTTCTGATGACAAGTGATATATGTCAAACAGGCAGAATCTGATTTATATTTGACATGCCCCTGATAGTAGGACAAAAGATAAACATCAAGGTCACTTAAATTTGAACATAAATACTGCAGCATTTTCAAACTCAGACTCAAATTGGTTCATAGTAAATCTAGCAAACAAAGTTACTGAAAGGAAGATGGATGGTCAATATGGATCTGGATATGGGTATGGTGATGGGTATGGCGATTCTGGATCTGGAAGCCGCTATGGGTATGGCGATTCTGGATCTGGAAGCCACTATGGGTATGGCGATTCTGGATCTGGAAGCCACTATGGGTATGGCGATTCTGGATCTGGAATTCCTTCTTGGCCCGGAGCACCTCACGCTGAGGATCAAAGAAAGTCAAAGGCTGAAAAACGGGATGACAGGTATGTTTGGTCAATTTAGAAATAAACAAATAAATCAACAGATATACCAAAATGAGAACTGTTTGGGTTATATGAGGAAATATGTTGGATTTATATTCATTTTATGTCAATGAAAATAATTTACATTTGGATCATAAAACCTTATACGGTTTCAGTTTTCATCTACACAACTCTGGGGAATGTATTTCTTGATAAAAAACACTCTCCAAATTTGATTATTGTGGCCAGTAGCCCGCCCTCATCTGTGTATCTAGACCCTCAAAACAAGTTATAACTACTGCTCAGCAGAATACATTCACGTTTATTGTTCTGCCAAGAAATACAATACGATATTGCTGCACAGCTCAGTTTTAGATTGAGAAGTATGTACTAGAAACATTCAGGATTTATGAATATAATGCAAAATAATATTCAATATAAATTGGGAAGATTGCCACATACATTGTCACGCAACAGGCCGGCATATAGCATTACCTGTAATATTCGCCACAAAACACTGAGATTTAAATTTCAAAGTGATTATCATGGCCTATTTTCTTTCATTTTTCTCTAAAATTGAGCTCCTGAGCTCTGGAACAATCTTCCTAATGATATTACGATAAGGCCATCCATTGATACCTTTAAAAAACATCAAAAGACTCAAATGTCTGTCGCCCAAAAATATTAAAATACAATCCTTTTCTGACAAGAGCCTAAATATCAAATTATGGGGATCATGCTACATTAATTAATGGGTATTCATATATTTGGAGATTTGTTAAAATTTACACAAATAGCCTGACAATATGCACAAAATAATCTATACAATAAAAAGGGTCGTACCTCCCCTACTCTCTGAATCTCATCACCAACAGGTAAAATTATTCAAATGCAACATAAATATATATTACATCAAATCTATATAGTTTTTTAATAGATAATAAAGGCACCCAAGTATTATACTGTCATTGGATATCAATGCTTTCAACATGAGAGGAGACAACTGAAAACAGCTGATTAAAGTTAATGATATGCTATATAGATGGATTAGTACTTTTGCTTCATGCAAATCAATATTATGAATTGTATATTTGACCACAAAATGATTTCACTAATTAGTGATTAGATTAGCTTATTACTATAAGGCTATAACATATGTAAAAAATGCAACACAAATCTATATTAAATCAAATCAATTTAGTTGTTTGATAGATGATAAAAGGCACCCAAAGTATTATACTATCATTGAATATCAATACTTTCAACATGAGAGGAGGTAACTGAAAACAGCTGAGTAGATTTAATGAAATGTCATGTATCGATTAGTTCTTTGACTGTTGCTTCATGTAAATCAATATTATGAACTGTATATTTGACCACAAATATTTCACAATGATTTCATTAATTAGTGATTAGATTTGCTTATTGCAATATAGTGAAAGGAATAGGAAGAAAACTATAGAATGATATAGAATGAATGCTGGTTATATTGGTGGATCTACTGTTGCGAAGTTTATATTAGTTTATATTTTAGTTTATATCAGCTTAGGTTGAAACCCATCATTATAAATAAATAAATGTTTGAGTAATCGATTGTATTGATTGATTCATTAGTCAAGTTGCCGATTTTAGGCATGTGCCAATATATAAAACAGTACTGAAAAAAATGTACAAAAAACGCCACCTGTGTAGTTATTTTTCCCTAAAACTTATATATGCTATATTGCTTCCAACTTTTTCATTCAAACAAGCTGAAAAATCAAATCAAATAGGTGCAGTAGATCTTGTATTCTAAATGAATTAATTAGTGACTGTATCATTCTGTATCAATAATTATTACAAATAGAAGTAAGACATATAAAGAATTGTAAATTAACAAGCTTTTATTTTTGCAGGACCGTTTTTGTAGGTGGGATTGCATGGGGTACAACTGAGGGTATGTTCAAGTCAAATAATCATAATAATCAAAATTTTATTAACTTGAAATAGTAGAAATTGTATGGCCAATTTTCAAATATATGAAAGATTTCACATATCAGTGGAAATAGCTATTTTCAAGAATTTAAATTTTTTTAAACTTTTTACAAGGTCAATATTTTGAATGAATGAATGAATGAATGAATGAATGGTGGCTTAAAGGTACATCAACTGTTAAGGTTATTCAATGCCTAAAAATGGTAAAAACATAAACGTTTTGATCAGTATTTTGGATAACCTATGTTACACAGTGGAACAAAAAATACTTGGAAACATAATAATTATCCTTTCTCATGGTCTCTAATATTATCAAATTATCTGGGATACCTAAATCTGGTTAAATTCTATCTATGTCTGCTTTTGCAATAACATCTTTCATTAAAAGATTAAAATGTGAATGAGTTTTTTCCAGGACAATTGCAAGCTTACTTTGGCAAGTTTGGGGAGGTAGAAGACATTAAAGTAGAGATCGATGAAACTACTGGTAAACCGAGGGGATTTGCATTCATCACCTTTAAGGATCCAAACATTGTACCTAAGGTTATAAAAAGTGAACCCCATACAGTTGATAACAAGACGGTAAGCAATCTGAATATAGCTAAAACTATTCTGATTTCAAAGGCTATGATTTTATATGCTGTATTTCTTTGAAACTGAAATTGAAGTTGTGGTATGAGCAAATTAATTTACTACATATAGGAGATAGGCCACTTATTCAAGGTGAGAGAGCCTGTCAGAAAGCAATCACTTTTTCTTTTAAATGTGTTAAATGTGTTTACTTTTTACGGGAAGAGCATTGTGAAAGTTTTACTCTCAGTTATCATTCTAGATGAACATTATTTATATCATATAATGCTAAATATGTCACAGTGAACATCGTATTTTTTTTCTCAAATGGGGTAGAATGGTTTGGTGTGATTACTAAGATCATAACGAGGAATGTGGAATTGCATTTTCTCATGAATAATGAGGATCTATTGATAAATGTTGCTTAGTATCTCTACAATCTCCAAAAAACAGTGGACTAATGAATTTATTTCCTGATATTAAGTTTTTTTTAAATTTCCTTTAAAAATCATAGTCAAAGATTGTGGAGTGAAATGTAAATTAAATAATTTGTTTCATTTGTCTCCGGTTTCAATATAATAAAGACATTTTGTTTAAATCATCAATTAAACAATTATCAAATATATTTTGGAGAATTTGTATTGCAAATCTCTGAAAACTACAAGATAGATTTACAGACATGGCAAATGCTTAGCTAAAGCATTTATTTAATTGATTTTGGCAAATATGTTATACTGCCTAAAGTTTAGCTATGTCATTGTATTGCGACTCTCCTTTGCTCATCATAACACCCTCTCTATAATTAATTTTTTGGTCCATACTGTCGCCTTGATGTTGAAAGATTTGTGTGACAAAATAAATAATGATCATTCGGTTTGACCACAAATTGGTAGTGTAAGTACTAGGTCTGTTATGGGAAGAAAGTGCTCAGTAATGTATTGGAGATAACAGGCCTGGCAATGCTGGGTACTTTTTTCATGTCTTCCAATGAATAATTCAAAGGAAATTTGGCTAACATGAGGTGAGGATCATAATATAGGGTTCCCTCAATAACATACTTACCCAATATATCTTTATGCCATTATGACATATAATAAAATCATTTGTCAATGTGGATGAATGATAAGTATACAAACATACCATAACAATAAATTTACTTTTATCTTTTATCTGAACTGTTTATTCTATATATATGATTCCCTTTATGAAAGGTTTTATCTTCTTTTAATGTTTTTTTGATAATCTGCATAAAACTTTGATACTACAAGACCGGTCCCACTAGGACAGTTGGTAACACGTAGGATCTGTGCCTTTATGGGTTATATAAGTGGAGGATGGGAGGTGGTGGTTCAACTCCCACTGCCGGCAGTGTTACTTTCACTCTGGTTATATAAGTGGAGGACGGGAGGTGGTGGGTTCGACTCCCACTGCCGGCAGTGTTACTTTCACACTGGTTATATGAGTCGAGGATGGGAGGTGGTGGTTCAACTCCCACTGCCGGCAGTGTTACTTTCACACTGGCTATATAAGTGGAGGACGGGAGGTGGTGGTTCAACTCCCACTGCCGGCAGTGTTACTTTCACACTGGTTATATAGGGGGAGGACAGGAGGTGGTGGTTTCAACTCCCACTGCCGGCAGTGTTACTTTCACACTGGTTATATAAGTGGAGGACGGGAGGTGATGGGTTCGACTCCCACTGCCGGCAGTGTTACTTTCACACTGGTTATATAAGTGGAGGACGGGAGGTGGTGGGTTCGACTCCCACTGCTGGCAGTGTTACTTTCACACTGGTTATACAAGTGGAGGACGGGAGGTGGTGGGTTCAACTCCCACTGCTGGCAGTGTTGCTTTCACACTGGTTATATAAGTGGAGGATGGGAGGTGGTGGGTTCAACTCCCACTGCCGGCAGTGTTACTTTCACACTGGTTATATAAGTGGAGGATGGGAGGTGGTGGTTCAACTCCCACTGCCGGCAGTGTTGCTTTCACACTGGTTATATAAGTGGAGGATGGGAGGTGGTGGGTTCAACTCCCACTGCCGGCAGTGTTCCTTTCACACTGGTTATATAAGTGGACGACAGGAGGTGGTGGGTTCGACACCCACTGCCGGCAGTGTTATTTTCACACTGGTTATATAGGTGGACGACAGGAGGTGGTGGGTTCAACTCCCACTGCCGGCAGTGTTACTTTCACACTGGTTATATAAGTGGAGGATGGGAGGTGGTGGGTTCGACACCCACTGCCGGCAGTGTTACTTTCACACTGGTTATATATATAAGTGGAGGATGGGAGGTGGTGGGTTCGACACCCACTGCCGGTAGTGTTACTTTCACACTGGTTATATAAGTGGAGGACGGGAGGTGGTGGGTTCGACTCCCACTGCCAGCAGTGTTACTTTCACACTGGTTATATAAGTGGAGGATGGGAGGTGGTGGGTTCGACACCCACTGCCGGCAGTGTTACTTTCACACTGGTTATATAGGTGGAGGACAGGAGGTGGTGGATTCAACTCCCACTGCCGGCAGTGTTACTTTCACACTGGTTATATAAGTGGAGGATGGGAGGTGGTGGGTTCGACACCCACTGCCGGCAGTGTTACTTTCACACTGGTTATATATATAAGTGGAGGATGGGAGGTGGTGGGTTCGACACCCACTGCCGGTAGTGTTACTTCCACACTGGTTATATAAGTGGAGGACGGGAGGTGGTGGGTTCGACTCCCACTGCCAGCAGTGTTACTTTCACACTGGTTATATAAGTGGAGGATGGGAGGTGGTGGGTTCGACACCCACTGCCGGCAGTGTTACTTTCACACCAAAAAAGGGATTTCAAGCATTGCAAAGGAAATCTCATGTGATAATGACGTTATATATGCTGTTTCCTTAAAGGTCAGAAAAATAAAATCAATATAATTTCAGACTGAAATTACCAATCAATGATAAGAATTATTCCTTTTCAATAAACACATCAAAACAAAGCAAAATCCTCTCGGACCTGTTCATCATCGAGTATACATGGTGCAAAATGTGACAAAAAAGGATAGATGTAATAAAAACATTGATATACAGATTCAACTCATCAGAAATGATCCTCCCAATTTACAGTTCATTCTTGTGCAGTCAATATATAATCATCTTGTGTCATATATCACTTTTTTACAATTTACAGTTCATTGTGTTGCAGTCAAAATATAATCATCTTGTGTCATATATCACATTTTTTATGCAAACCATCCTTTTGCTGCCGGGTGTATACCCCAATGAAGGTTTATTCAAAATTCCGAAAAAATGTAATCACACCTAAGTTTATGTAATTCGCACCAATTCCAAATAACCTAAGCATCAGACTGATGAAGTAATCAAAAGAAAAAGATTACGTTTCAAAATTAAATACAAGACCATCACTTCAAAATATTAGCCTATGTTTGCAAGATTACTGTACATGTGAAGGGAGAGGATTTAAGGATGAATTGAAATGGTCAGCCCATCACAGATCCAATTTGTGTACAAATCGTGGTGTTCCTGCTTGCCAACTCATAAATCCCATTAGCATTTACTTCAAGTTACCTTTCTACTTCCCAGTAAAAATAGATGTATTGGTCCAATACTGATCCCATTAAGAAGGATAGATCGGACTGATGAAGTCAGAATTGATCCTGTATACTTTACAAATTGGTTAGATGTTGGGCCAGTACTATATGCAGATACATGCCGGATGCTGGCCTCTTATTGGTGTTATATCGATACAATGCTGGTTCTTTATTGGTGCATCATTGTATACAATTCCCACCCTGGGTGATTTTATTAAATGAGAACTTCTCCCCCTTATTAAGTGAGAAGTTCTCCCTGCTCGCAGTGAAGATGTTGGCTGACTGGATACTACTCAGGAACTGACTTTATGGGCAAACATAGAAGTATATATATATACACAAGGTTATTCATTACACATGTGTGGGTGTGGTACTTTCCCACAGTAAACACATTGCTTGTTGAGACTCCCAAACTCTCACATTTCACCTCCATTAATCTAGTAATCCTTTGTTCCTACATGTGTTTATCATTAGCCATCTGGGTGTGCCGACCTGGGTGTCCTGACGGTCAGTAGTTTTGACCTTAAGAGAGATACCAACCCCATGCGAGTACAAATCTACTTGTATGTATGAATGTAGTCCCTGACACCCCAGTGACACTCCTGAGATATGTATAAATGTAGTCCCTGACATCCCAGTGACACTCCTGAGATATGTATAAATGTAGTCCCTGACACCCCAGTGACACTCCTGAGATATGTATAAATGTAGTCCCTGACACCCCAGTGACACTCCTGGGATATGTATAAATGTAGTCCCTGACATCCTAGTGACACTCCTGAGATATGTATGAATGTAGTCCCTGACACCCCAGTGACACTCCTGAGATATGTATAAATGTAGTCCCTGACACCCCAGTGACACTCCTGGGATATGTATAAATGTAGTCCCTGACACCCCAGTGACACTCCTGGGATATGTATAAATGTAGTCCCTGACACCCCAGTGACACTCCTGGGATATGTATAAATGTAGTCCCTGACACCCCAGTGACACTCCTGGGATATGTATAAATGTAGTCCCTGACACCCCAGTGACACTCCTGGGATATGTATAAATGTAGGCCCTGACACCCCAGTGACACTCCTGGGATATGTATAAATGTAGTCCCTGACACCCCAGTGACACTCCTGGGATATGTATAAATGTAGTCCCTGACATCCTAGTGACACTCCTGGGATATGTATAAATGTAGTCCCTGACACCCCAGTGACACTCCTGGGATATGTATAAATGTAGTCCCTGACACCCCAGTGACACTCCTGGGATATGTATAAATGTAGTCCCTGACACCCCAGTGACACTCCTGGGATATGTATAAATGTAGTCCCAGACACCCCAGTGACACTCCTGAGATATGTATAAATGTAGTCCCTGACACCCCATTGACACTCCTGGGATATGTATAAATGTAGTCCCTGACACCCCAGTGACACTCCTGGGATATGTATAAATGTAGTCCCTGACACCCCAGTGACACTCCTGGGATATGTATAAATGTAGTCCCTGAGATCGTAGTGACACTCCTGGGATATGTATAAATGTAGTCCCTGACACCCCAGTGACTGTGCAGGGAATTTGAGAAGGACCTTGCCATAAGTGTCAAGAAAAATCCAAAGGCATTTTGGAGATACAGCAACAGTAAGCTGAAAGCAAGATCAAGAATAGGAGATCTCGACAAGGGTGATGGGAACGTAACCCAAACGGATGAGGAGAAGGCAGAGGTCCTGAATGTGTTCTTCTCCAGTGTGTTCACTGAGGAGGACCTGGCAGAGATACCAACATTGGACACAAGATACAATGGGCCACCATTGACAGAGATAGAGATAACTCCAGAGAAGGTGAGAAAGAAGCTGCTGAAATTGAAGAAGACCAAGTCTGCAGGTCCCGATGGGTTTCACCCCAGAGTCTTGTGGGAGTTAGCTGAATGCCTGAGCACGCCACTGAGTATCATATTCACCAAGTCATTTAGAGAGGGAAGACTACCGACAGCATGGAAGGAAGGGCATGTCACCCCCATCCACAAGAAAGGGAGCAAAAGAGTGCCTGGCAACTACCGCCCTGTGAGTCTGACAGCTGTAGCCGGCAAAGTGATGGAGGCCTTAGTGAGGGAAGTCATGGTGGACCATATAGTGGCAAATGAACTCTTTTGTGATGCACAACACGGGTTTGTACCAGGTCGCTCATGTATGACCCAACTGCTGGTGGCAATGGAGCTGTGGACAGCTGCGCTTGACAGAGGTGAACCGGTGGATGTAGTGTACCTAGACTTTCAAAAGGCATTTGACACTGTCCCTCACCAGAAGCTGTTGGCCAAGCTTGATGCGTATGGGTTCGAAGGGAATCTGAAGAACTGGCTTCAGGATTTCTTGCTAGGAAGACGTCAGAGAGTGGAGGTAAACGGGAAGGTGTCAGATTGGACAACCGTGAAGAGTGGCATCCCTCAAGGCAGCGTGCTAGGCCCCTTGCTCTTTGTGATCTTCATAAACGACTTGCCTGATGTGGTCAGCAGTACAGCCAAGATCTTTGCAGATGACACCAAGTTGTTCAGAAGTGTGGCAAACAAGGCAGAAAGGATCGAGCTCCAAAAAGATCTAAATAGCCTGGTAGAGTGGTCAAAGAAGTGGCAGCTGAGTTTCCATGCCGGGAAATGCAAGGCACTGCACATGGGGCACGGCAATGTCAAGCAGGAATACGCCCTGGATGGTGTTCCTATAGCAGCAAGTCATGAGGAAAAAGATCTCGGTGTTGTGATAGACGATGAGTTGAAGTTTACCAAGCATGTGGCAGAGAAGACCAGAAAGGCCAGTATGATTCTGAACCGGATACAGCACACCTTCGAGACGAGAGATGCAGAGACAATTACCTTGCTGTTTAAAGGCCTTGTGAGACCACTGTTGGAGTATGGACACGTTGTGTGGCATTCCCGCCTAACAACCAACATGCAAGCAGTCGAAAATGTCCAAAGGAGGGCTACGCGGATGATCCGAGAGCTTGCAGGTCTCACATACGAGCAACGCCTTAAGGCCTTGAAATTGCCATCACTGCATCACAGGCGCCGTCGTGGTGACATGATCCAGGTATTTAAGATCGTGAAGGGAATCAACAGGCTGGACCCAAAGATGTTCTTCACCGCACCGAGACGAGAGGGGACCAGGGGTCACAACGAGAAGCTTTTCAAGCCAAGATGCAGGTTAGAGGTCAGGAAATGCTCGTTCAGTGCCAGAGTAATTGACGATTGGAATGCCCTGCCTGGATCTGTAATACAGTCAGAGACTCTGAACCAGTTCAAAGATGGTTTAGATAAACTGTGGATAGAGGAACAGTATAGAGTTCCTTTTAGGTTAGCATAGCAGTAAGTCGCACCAGATGCTAGACCTGAAGTCACGACATGGCTACAGCCATCTTTCTTCAGTAGAAGAGGTATCCAGGTATCCAGGTGACACTCCTGAGATATGTATAAATGTAGTCCCTGACACCCCAGTGACACTCCTGAGATATGTATAACTGTAGTCCCTGACACCCCAGTGACACTCCTGGGATATGTATAAATGTAGTCCCTGACACCCCAGTGACACTCCTGAGATATGTATAAATGTAGTCCCTGACACCCCAGTGACACTCCTGGGATATGTATAAATGTAGTCCCTGACATCCCAGTGACACTCCTGGGATATGTATAAATGTAGTCCCTGACACCCCAGTGACACTCCTGAGATATGTATAAATGTAGTCCCTGACATCCTAGTGACACTCCTGGGATATGTATAAATGTAGTCCCTGACATCCTAGTGACACTCCTGGGATATGTATAAATGTAGTCCCTGACACCCCAGTGACACTCCTGAGATATGTATAAATGTAGTCCCTGACACCCCAGTGACACTCCTGGGATATGTATAAATGTAGTCCCTGACACCCCAGTGACACTCCTGGGATATGTATAATATAGTCCCTGACACCCAAGTGACACTCCTGAGATATGTATAAATGTAGTCCCTGACATCCTAGTGACACTCCTACTGAGATATGTATAAATGTAGTCCCTGACACCCCAGTGACACTCCTGAGATATGTATAAATGTAGTCTCTGACACCCCAGTGACACTCCTGAGATATGTATAAATGTAGTCCCTGACACCCCAGTGACACTCCTGAGATATGTATAAATGTAGTCTCTGACATCCTAGTGACACTCCTGGGATATGTATAAATGTAGTCCCTGACATCCTAGTGACACTCCTGGGATATGTATAAATGTAGTCCCTGACACCCCAGTGACACTCCTGGGATATGTATAAATGTAGTCCCTGACACCCCAGTGACACTCCTGGGATATGTATAATATAGTCCCTGACACCCCAGTCACACTCCTGAGATATGTATAAATGTAGTCCCTGACACCCCAGTGACACTCCTGGGATATGTATAAATGTAGTCTCTGACACCCCAGTGACACTCCTGAGATATGTATAAATGTAGTCCCTGACATCCTCGTGACACTCCTGAGATATGTATAAATGTAGTCTCTGACACCCCAGTGACACTCCTGGGATATGTATGAATGTAGTCCCTGACACCCCAGTGACACTCCTGGGATATGTATAAATGTAGTCCCTGACATCCTAGTGACACTCCTGGGATATGTATAAATGTAGTCCCTGACACCCCAGTCACACTCCTGAGATATGTATAAATGTAGTCCCTGACACCCCAGTGACACTCCTGAGATATGTATAAATGTAGTACCTGACACCCCAGTGACACTCCTGAGATATGTATAAATGTAGTCTCTGACATCCCAGTGACACTCCTGAGATATGTATAAATGTAGTCCCTGACACCCCAGTGACACTCCTGGGATATGTATAAATGTAGTCCCTGACACCCCAGTGACACTCCTGGGATATGTATAAATGTAGTCCCTGACACCCCAGTGACACTCCTGGGATATGTATAAATGTAGTCCCTGACACCCCAGTGACACTCCTGGGATATGTATAAATGTAGTCCCTGACACCCCAGTGACACTCCTGGGATATGTATAAATGTAGTCCCTGACACCCCAGTGACACTCCTGAGATATGTATAAATGTAGTCCCTGACACCCCAGTGACACTCCTGGGATATGTATAAATGTAGTCCCTGACACCCCAGTGACACTCCTGAGATATGTATAAATGTAGTCCCTGACACCCCAGTGACACTCCTGGGATATGTATAAATGTAGTCCCTGACACCCCAGTGACACTCCTGGGATATGTATAAATGTAGTCCCTGACTGACACCCCAGTGACACTCCTGGGATATGTATAAATGTAGTCCCTGACACCCCAGTGACACTCCTGGGATATGTATAAATATAGTCCCTGACATCCCAGTGACACTCCTGAGATATGTATAAATGTAGTCTCTGACACCCCAGTGACACTCCTGAGATATGTATAAATGTAGTCCCTGACACCCCAGTGACACTCCTGAGATATGTATAAATGTAGTCCCTGACACCCCAGTGACACTCCTGAGATATGTATAAATGTAGTCTCTGACACCCCAGTGACACTCCTGAGATATGTATAAATGTAGTCCCTGACTCCCCAGTGACACTCCTGAGATATGTATAAATGTAGTCCCTGACACCCCAGTGACACTCCTGAGATATGTATAAATGTAGTCCCTGACACCCCAGTGACACTCCTGAGATATGTATAAATGTAGTCTCTGACACCCCAGTGACACTCCTGAGATATGCTTATTTTTTGCTGCAATATTACACATGCAAGTAGAGGCCCCAGCTATCCTTAGTACCCCGGATACTAACTTCCCACACCATGGACCCATGACAAGATATACAACAAATTAGTTTCAGTGGATTCAGATTGTTTAAAATTAAACGCTTCTTGATCTGTTTCATCTTCATAATGAAATGTGAGACATCACATATAAATGTGACCAAATAGTGCCACACAACAGTTATGTTTGATGATATGTCATGTCATAACCATGGGTTACAATATTTTATAATGAATAGATGTTTGGCTCTTATTGCTGACATTTGATATGATTTTGTCACTTCCATCACTTTGTCACTTTGATCTATTAAATCGATTATACCTATGCGTTCTTGTTTTATATGGCTACATCTTAATATTTCTGATTGGTTTTCAGGTGGAAGTAAAATGTTCCTCGGACGATAAATCTACAAACCCCTATGAGTATGGCAGATCTGAACCTGGATACCCCTATGGGTATGGCGATTATGGATCTAGAAGCCGCTATGGGTATGGCGATTCTGGAACCGGAATCCCTTCTGATCAAAGAAAGTCAATGGATGAAAAAAAGAAAGGAATGTATGTTTGATCAATTTGGTTTTGGGTGTCTAGGATTAAATTAAGTGCCAGAAGATAAGACCTAAAAAAATGCATGATTGATAAATTTTAATTCAATACCATAAGGATGTAAGATTTTGAAGGTTTTGAGATAAGTTGCTCGCCTCAATAGCATCAGCTAAAAATGACAGTGTTGTTTAGGGTTGTTTAGAAAGTATAAGAAACACATTTAGCTTAGAGTGTTGTCAGTCTGGTCTAAAGTGATATAGATAAGTTTCGAATCTTCCATGACTCCTCAATTATAACTCTGCTTCTTCTGTTCAGATATTTCTGAAGTTATTACAATTAAACATAAAATGTAATTACATTGAAACTATTTTTGTAAAATATGTTTTCTATTGTCAGATACAAGTTTAAACAAAAAAGAACTGATATTATACTGTTCAAATGATTATTTAAATCTAATTCAAATATAAGCTTGACTTTGGATAAAGCAGTCGGTTCCCATCAAACTGATGAGATCTAAGGGGCGATCCATTTGATTTTTGTGGGGTGGGGTGGGACAGCAGTACTGGATGAATAAATTTTTTTTCTTTGGTAGGGTGGATGAATAATTTTTTTTTCTGGTGTGGGGTGGGTGAATAAATTTTTTTTCTGGTGTGGGGTGGGTGAATATTTTTTTTTTCTTATTAGGGGCGATCCATTTGATTTTTGTGGGGTGGGGTGGGACAGCAGTACTGGATGAATAATTTTTTTTTCTTTGGTAGGGTGGATGAATAATTTTTTTTTCTTTGGTAGGGTGAATGAATAAATTTTTTTTCTGGGATGGGGTGGGTGAATAAATTTTTTTTCCAAAATCTCCCATCCCACCCCACAAAAATCAAATGGATCGCCCCTAATGAGAAACCAGTGTTGGTATTGGGTGGGACTGCGATCGTTGTTAAATATCTTAATGTAGCATACTCTCCATAGCAGAACCAGGATTTATACCTAGCTCTGCAATAATTGACCATAATCAGTGAGTACTGAGAGGTCACACCCATAACAAGCTTCTTTTAAAAGCCAATCGACACAAAGTAAAAAAAAATTGTAACATGTAATAACACAGCCAATCAGTGTCCTTGTTTGGTAAGAAAGTGAATACAACAAAATTACATGACATTGTGTAAGTATAACTCAGTCAACTGGTGTCATTGTTTTGGATGTGTGTGAAGTTTGTTACTTATTCACTTTTTACAGTTCATTATGATATTATATTTAGGCTATCCATTGATACCTTTAATAACACCAAATGACTCAATTGCCAATGGTCCAGAATGATATTAAAAAACAAATACTTTTTTGACAAGAGCCTAAATATCAAATTATGGGGACAGGGGGAGATAAAATAATTCTCAAAGAAAGTAATCATGCTGCATTAATTAATGAGCATTCATATATTTGGAGATTGGTGAAAATTTACACAAATAGCATGACAAAATGTACAAAATAATCTATACAATAAAAAGTCCTGCTTCTCCTACTCTCTTAATTTAGATATCAACAGGTAAAATTATGCAAAACTTATGCAAATTAATGCAATACAAATATATATCAAATCAAACCAATTTAGGGGTTTGATAGATGATAAAAGGCACTCAAAGTATTATACTGTCATTGAATATCAATGCTTTCAACATGAGAGGAGGTAACTGAAAACAGCTGATTAAAGTTAATGATATGCTATATATGGATAAGTACTTTTGCGTCATGCAAATCAATATAATTATTAATTGTATATTTGACCACAAAATGATTTCACTAATTACTGATTAAATTATATTTTGCTGATTGTTATAAGTTACTGCAATAGTTATAAGAAGAAAACAAACTATAGAATGATATATTCATAAGAACAGGCTTTATTGGTGGGTCAACTGCTGATCACTGTTTAACCCATTGTGGTTTGTAAATTATACATCAATAGTTGTGCGAGTTATAATCCAATTCATTGATTCACTAAACAGGTTTTTGATTCAATCAAGATAATATTTAATATAATAGGTGCTGTGGATGTTGTCATTAAATTAATCAGTTTTTAATCAATAATTATTACAAATAGAGGTGAGACATACAAAGAATTGTACTTGACAAGATTGTATTTTTGCAGGACGATCTTTGTAGGTGGGATTGCAAATGGTACAACAGAGGGTATGTTTAACTCAAATAATCAAAATAATCAAAATTTTGATAAATTGAAATTGTGAAAATGTTATGGTTAATGTTCAAATACATGAAAGATTCCACATTTAAGATAAATGAAGCTGTTTCAAGAATTTATCACTTTTTACAAAACGTTAGTATTTTGGATAACTTATCTGTATATGTCACACAGTTAAACACAATTCGTCATGGTCCCTATGAGACCTTCTTTCACTGAATATAATGAAGCAACTTTTGAATTGTGATGGGTCAACATTTAATCATGATTTTTTGGCTCACATTTTAAACATTACTTGAACCAAATCTACACAAGTGGCCTTTTGAAAATAATAGATTCAAAGCTATACAAATATTTCACAAGAGGTACAATACAAACTTTGGGTAAGTGTATGCTTTAAGTTATGTTACCAAAATAATGACTTGTTCAAAAAGAGGATATTCTGATGCTATATATCATGGAATCATTACAAAATAATTTAAATTTGTGAGATCCATTATATAAACCTATATAATTATCTTTATGCCATTATTATAGGTAATAAAAGCTGTTGTAAATGTGGATGAATGATAAGTAGGCAAATATACCATAAACATGATATTGCAATAGCAAAAACAGTAAAACTGGATGAATGACAAGTTGCATGTAAACAGACAGATAAGCATCACACTTAAATGCGCCCAAAGTCA
The DNA here is from genome assembly GCA_949316495.1 of Amphiduros pacificus. Taxonomy (NCBI): domain Eukaryota; kingdom Metazoa; phylum Annelida; class Polychaeta; order Phyllodocida; family Hesionidae; genus Amphiduros; species Amphiduros pacificus. Next base: position 28,276,458 of record OX439011.1, read on the forward strand.
TAATGAATGTGGTGTCAAAAGTAAATGTTATGCATTACTCCACCCTTAAACATGAAAAAATTAAAAAAGTAATCAACTGCCCCAAAAAAATCTTTCTTTTCCCCTCCAAATATGGATCTCTAATTTTTATCAAATTCTAATGAGTAGGATCCTTAAATCTGGTTAAATTCTATTTAAGGCTCATTATAGGATCAAAATGTGAATGAGCACGTTATTTTCAGGAGATTTGCAAGCTTACTTTGGCACGTATGGGGAGATAGAAGACATAAATCTAAAAGTAGATAAAGATACTGGCAAACAAAGGGGATTTGGATTTATCACCTTTAAGGATCCAAATACTGGGGTTCTACAGTACCCATTCCATCAGGTTAATGGCAAGAAGGTAGGAAATATGAAAAACGCACTATTATTCTATTTTCAAAGATTATAATTGATTTTTGTTCTCAGGCAAGCATAATCGATAGAAACAAGACCTTTAGATCAATATTGATTTTGTGTGTTGCATTTTTTTCAGATTGAGATCAAAGCAGCAGAGGCCACATATTAAAGGGGAGAGAGCCTGTCACAAAGCACTCACGTTTTTCTTTTAGATGTGTATGATTTACCTTTCAAGTGAAGAGAATGTTACTCTCACTTATCATTCCAGAAGAATATTATATCATGTAATGCAAAAGAACGTAACCAATTATTCTCAAAAGGGGTAGAACATTCTCTACAATCTCTGCACAGACTAATGAATTTATATCCTGATAGTATTTTTTTAATTCCCTTCAAGAATCATAACCCCAGAGCGTTGAGGTTTCAATATTAACAAAGACATTTAATAACAAATCTTCAATTTAACAAACTACTCAGTTTAAAGACATGGCAAATGCATAGGGAAGACTTGTGTGACTGAATAAATAATGAGCATTCATTTTGTGTTCAAATTAGTGTTATAAGTGCTCAGACTCAGTAATGTATAGGAGATAACAGGCCTGGCAATGCTGGGTACTTTTTCATATCTTCCAATGAATAATTCAAAGGAAATGTGGCAAACATGAGGTGAGGTAAATATACAGCTCACCATAATATAGGTTTCCCTAAATAATATATTTACCCCATATATCTTTATGCTATTATGATGTGTAATAAAAGCATTTGTCAAAATGGATAAATATTCAAGCATACTATAACAATAAAATTGAATCAAAAGATCAAATCTGATAATTTTTGGCATCAGATCATATATATGAGCAATAGTCTTTGTGAGCTTTTTTACAATATATTTGTTGCCTCATCAGTTTTCTCTTGTTTGATTCCATACATTTAATCATCTTTCAATATGACAGTGATATACATATCCTTAAAAAATCTGATTGGCACAATTATTTCTAGATTAAATGTTCTCCAGACGGGCAGACTAGTTTTGGTCCAAGTCTGATTTAAACAGTTTGTGGTATTTCTCCTTTACCATCTTCTGGCTACTTAAATGTTTCAAATTTAGGAATAATTTTTAAAATTTAAATTTTTAATTATCAGATTTAACAGATTTAAATAAGACTTAGTATAACCCTACTTCCACATAGCATTCACCCCCAGTGCTGTCCTCTTGTGTTAAGTGTAGGAGCTGAATGAAGGATAAATGAAATCATAAGTACATGTTTTTGTATTTAGTGATGTCCTCTGGTGTTGTGTATAAATTTTCCCTCGCTCACAACAAGCGGTGAATGTGTTATATTTTTGGTGACCAGACATGATCATTAAAGAACAGTTAGGCAATGTCATCCTGAAAACAGTAAACCGACATGATCATAAAAAACAGCAAGGAGATGTGATAGTGAAATTAGAGGAAATTACTGAAGAGTCCATTATAGAAATGTGGGAAGTAACAGCCGAAGTGACATTCAAAAAGTGTACCATAAAGAGTAGTAGTGAAGACAAGTAACTGTGTGATGTTTTCTGGAGTGTAGCAGAGACAAGTGTAGCAGTGATAATTGGATACTTGTAGCAAACAGGTTTTACTTGTTGGTGTTGCCTTGCAGTCTGATATACTACTGTGCCTGGACCAGATATGCCTTACCTTACCCTATGAAGATGGGCTTTTTAATGTGCATATTCTTGACCTGGTGAGTCCACTTGTCTGCATTTTTGGTATGTGCATCTTGTATAATAGGGTAGTCATTAATGTTCAGGGAAGTTAAGAATAAATATTTTACCAGAAGTGCTAAATAAACCAATTCCACCAATTCCACCATTACCTTCCAGTGTGTGTAGTCCCACCCATATTTTGTCAAAAGAATTAGCGCCTGCCACCCCTTCATTACCCTCACAATCCCTTGATACCTTTAGATCTGGATTCAGACAGAGATGCATTAAAATCTGGGGATACAGAGTGGTCCCAGGATGTTGGGCAATAGGTATGTTCATCTAGTCCCAGTGGACAGTCCCTGGGACTGTCATTAAATGCTCCCAATTTAGATGAAGATACTGACAACTCTCAGTTACATGACCATGGGGTTATAGATTCTGATCAAGACAAAATGTTGAAAGCGATGGCAACCATCATGTGATGTGATGGACATGACTCAAGAAAGACATTAGAATGGTTACAGTCTGTGGATAAGATACAAACTGAGGCACGGCTTACCATAGCTACGTTAACAGCTATGGAGCCTAGCCTTTGACCTCAGATTTGAGATAGAAAACTATAGCAGTCACAGATTAAGCAAGATTTAGCTTGCAAGTTTCGGAGCAGATTAGGGCTTATTTGCAAGCCCCAAATTCAAGGATAATTGATTAGGGGACTCCTGAATGCTCTGGATGATTGGGGGATGGCAATAGTGGTTGCTGCCCAGAAGCCACCCACCCCTCAAGAAGCCACACGGGCAGTGCTGCATCAGGGTCAGAGATCTGACTACTTCAAACTTCACAAAAACATAAGAATCCTGCATGAGACACCCTCAAAGCCAAGTGACACAGTTCTGTTGATAGAGATTGTTGGAAAAATGGCACAGACTATGGTTGCCATCCAATAAAAACTCAAGCATAAATAGCTAGCCTGGCATAGGCACAGAAAGCCTGTGCTATGCAGGCTCTTAAGCATGTGGGTGAACCAAAGTCCCATAGATCAAATGAGTTGCAAGGTAATTGTTATCAGTGTGGCTTGCCGATTCATATTGTATCTAGGAAGGATGGATTGACATGCTTCTGCATTGACTTATTTGATCAACTACAAGGAGCAACAATCTTTTCCACACTTGACCTTAAATTAGGATATTGGCAAGTGCCCATGAAAGAGAGCACAATTCCATATACTGCATTTACATATCATCTTGGCTTTGCTTGTACATATACCAGTTCGCCTTACAAATACACACAGCATTTTTCAATGATCATGAGCAATGAAGAAAGTCCTTTCTGGGCTTGTTGGTCATTGTTGTATGATATATCTTGATGACAGCTGTTCTGAACGGGAACATGCGAAAGCCTTAGCCTCCAACGTTGGACTCCTTCTTATCGAGCATGTGTGAACTTGCAAAAATACAAATTCAACTTTTGGGATAAGCATTAACCCCCTGTAAGCTGAAGTAGAAGCTATTAACAAATCTGGAATGACCAATGAGCTGCTTTCTAGGTATGGTGGGCTACTGTTGCCAGGATATGCGACCCTGGCAGTGCCACCAAAAATCCCACAAATCCAATGGGGACCAGAACAACAGAGATCTTAGATTGTTTAGGTGAAGAACGTACTGATTACAGCACCTATCCTTGCACATCCAAATGTAAATAAGCCTTACATCTTGTCCACAGATGCATCAAATAAATGTATTGGTGCTATCCTAGTGCAAAAAGTATATCTTGATGATGATGTAGAGATCTCTCTCACAGATTGTCAGACACCCATCACCATTGGCCCATCTAAATTCATATCTGGGGGAGTAGAATTTGAGATCCACACAAATAACAAGCCTTTGAAATACCTTTTAAATGATTAGGGATACTTAACTCCAATGGTGGGCCTTACAGATCTCTGAATATGGTGTGCCAATTCTCTACTATAAAGGTAAGCTAAATTTCTGTGCTGACATGTTGTCACATATAACAAGTGTTGCGACAGTTGTATTAAATGATCATGTTGTTGTAGACACAACCAAAGTTATAGATCTATGGGAGACAGATTACATGGATGTCAATCAACTAAAGTAATATAAAAAATAACAGTGTCCAGATTACTTACCCCATGTGGGCCTGGGGTTAGAATGGTCCTCTGATTTTTTTATTCCCTGGTTTTTTTGTAAGTTTGTAAGAGGCGAACGAAAAAAATAACCATGGTGCCTTGTTTGCCGTGAGGTGCGACCTGTAAGGGGAGGATATGGAGTTCTGCAGGTTGAGCACTGGACTGGTTTGGCAGTAATATCGGTCCAGATGCAACACACCTGTTTGAACCCAAATATTCACCCTAGACATGGAAGACTTTAGGGCCCGATATTGTCCAACCGGCTTGTGGAATATAGCTCCATACTTTTCTCCATATCTAAAGTTCAAGTTTTATAAGGTTTAGGTTGTTATATTTTAGATACATTATCAATGATAAATTCTACATATTTTTAAGATAAAATGTATGGTATCATAAACAATTTTTTCAAAACAATTATTGGCATTGTCTACAAGTTTTACATAACAGATGTGTGGAGCTTGACTTCTCAAACTGGTCAATCTGGAGTACATTTTATGTATTCTCGAGTATATTGTCTAATGTAGGCAAGTTTTATAGGTGTGCTGATGGCTCTGCCCCATATCTATAACTCCCTATTATTAAAATAGGAGTCAGAGTAAGGCTTAGGAACATGGACAATGAATAATAAACACAACACATATGGCATACAACAAACAAAAAAGACAAAGGGCAGATGCGGAGACAGACTCGGACAATGATTTGAATGTGAATGAGAATAGATGGCCTAGATTTTTAATTACAGAAAGTTCTGACTCTGAACACACCCTGTCAAAAATGTCCCCCTTTGCAATTGCAAAGGGGATACAAGGCATTGCTACGGTACCAAAAACGGTTAAAAAGATGGGAAGTAAGTTATTGATTGAGGTTGAGCGGAAAAGCCATGCATCTACTACGATGCCGAATGTTGGCCACAGTTCCAGTTTTAATAACGGCTCACAAGACCCTCAACAATAAAAAAGGAGTGATTAGATGCCCAGATTTAGTGGGAGTTTCTGAGGAGGAGATAGTGGAGGATCTCAAAGACCAGGATGTTGTTCAATGCAAGCCGATATTTATAAAAAAGGATGGTGTCAAAATTCCTGTCAATACGTTTATTCTGACATTTGAAGCAGCGCAGCTTCCAACATCTATTAAAGTTGGATATTTAAATGTTAGAGTTGATGTATTTATTCCAAACCCTCTGCGCTGCTTCAAGTGTCAGAGGTATGGTCATGTATCTGATCGATGTAAAGGTAATGTAACATGTCCAAAATGTACTGCTCAGCACATTGGAGACAATTGTTTTTCAAATATAATAAAATGTATCAATTGCCAAGGCAATCATCCATCGTATTCGCGGAATTGTCTTTCTTTTTTAAAAGAAAAGGAAATTCAGCAAATACGACACACTGAAAATATACCTTTTCCAGAGGCACGGAAGCGAGTAGAAAGTTTGAACACAAAAAAGACATCTTATGCCAGCTCTGTAAAACCTAAAGAAACAAAATCAATAGCAATTCAGACCAAAATTACATGGCCAATCAATGACAAAATTTTTTCTTTTTTTTACAAAATCTTCTTAATCTTCAGCAACGTCTACTCAGACTCAGACACCCACTATCCCAGTAGTAACTCAACCAACAACAACATCCACTAAACCCTCTTCACAAACTCCCTCTAAATCATCCAATAATAAAAGTATCAATAGTAATAGACCAGTACATAAATCAGACAAAAAAGAAATCAAAGAACAAGATAAAAGTAAAAAAAAATAGAACTATATCCTTAAAAAGGATGGACACAGGTGATCCTCCGGATATGTTTTTTACTCCTGTGAACTCGTAGCATAAACGTAAAATTAACAAATGATTATGTTAGATCATATATTTTTTCTCATCATTCTTAATGTGACTATTGGCAATATCATACAATGGAATTGTAGAGGATTTGAGGCAAACAGGCCAGAACTGGAGTTATTAGCCCAAAAATATAATGCATCTGTTATTTGTTTACAAGAAACTAATTTTAAAGATAAGTCAAAGACATTTAAGGGATATGTACCTTATAATAAAGTTGGTTCAATAGATGCAATGGACCGAGCACATGGCAGAGTTTCTGTTTTTGTTAAATCCTGTATACCCCAGAGTAAAATAACTTTAAATACTAATTTACAAACTTCTGCAGTCAGGGTTACCCTGCACAATACATTAACTATATATTCAATATATCTACCACCTAGTAAGCCAGTAAATATTGCCACAGCCTTATGTGTTAGTTAGTGACTTTAATGCTCACAACTATCTTTGGGGTGGCAGAAATAATACTGATGCCAAAGGACATATAATAGAAGATTTTTAAAATAATAATAGTTTGTGCCTTTGGAATGACGATTCTCAGACATATTTACACCCTGCTACAGACTCTTTAACATCAATAGATCTCTCCATGTGGACTCCAAGTTTATTTTTAGATTATTCCTGGGAAGTAGAGGAAGATCAATGGGGTAGTGATCATTACCCCATTATTCTAAATAACCATTTTCCTCCACCAGACGAACGAATCCCCAAGTGGAAGTTTCATAAAGCCGATTGGGCAAAATTTCAAACATCCTGTTTTAATAAAATAACTCCAGAAATTTTTAACAATGTAGATGATCCTCTTCAAGTTTTTACAGACACATTGTATGATATTGCTGATGGGTGTATTCCCAAATCAAAGTCAAATTCTAAAATTAGAGAGAGAACGACACACATATTAATTTGTGGAATTATGCTTTATTGATATAAAGTACGGCATAAATCACACAATACAAACACACCAAGCACATAATAATCATTATCTCAAATACATCCCTTAAACCACTGTGTTATGCTACTCGAGGGCTAAGAGCCCGACTACAATAGTTACATGCCGATTAGCCGTGGCATGTAACAGGACATACATGGTAACATATACATAATTACATTGTAACACTAGTGATTATTTGTGAAATTACTTGGCAAGAAAACCTTTTACATATATTTAATACTGAGCAGTAGGGCGGGTTGGAGGTGAACAGAATTTGAATGATTGCTGACCTGCCACTGACCAGTGGCCTGAAAGTGGCATGTGACAGGTGAGTCAGTGGCCTGAGTCAGAGTAGCCCCCATGCTGGCCTTAATAGAAGTAGTGATTCTGTTCACCTCTAACCTCGGTTAAATTAATCTAACCTCTCATTAGAGAGAGAACGACACACATATTAATTTGTGGAATTATGCTTTATTGATATAAAGCACGGCATAAATCACACAATACAAACACACCAAGCACATAATAATCATTATTTCAAATACATCCCTTAAACCACTGTGTTATGCTACTCGAGGGCTAAGAGCCCGACTACAATAGTTACATGCCGATTAGCCGTGGCATGTAACAGGACATACATGGTAACATATACATAATTACATTGTAACACTAGTGATTAATTGTGAAATTACTTGGCAAGAAAACCCAATCATTGAAAATGAAGGCCAAGTATGTAAGAGATGAGTTGAATGAGTGAAATGAGTTAAGATGAGGTAGTGAGCCGGGAGGCGAAATATATGTGTGAGATGGGGGGTTGGCGTATATATTTAAGGTAGGCCTGGGATCGCCATTGACCTGCCGCGCTGATCTCTTCTGGGGAGAAGCGGTTAATTGCCGATTGAGTTGCATTCCCGGCGCGGAGGGAATGGGTCGAATATCGGGTCAGGTCAAGACCGATTGACTTTATAAGCCGTTTGATGAGTGAATTGAATTGAGATTTCTCTAGAGGGCGACCGTCCCTGGATGTGAATAAGAAACTGTCGGGTGAAATACCAACTGGTCCCGCCGATGAAGAAAGTGCGCAAAACATGGTGCGCATAGAGCAGTGAGCGCAGACGTGTGTACCGCTGAAGCCGATGAATTTAGTAAAACCATAGCGGGAAGTTTTTGACTTGTGGATTTTTAGTGAGAAGTACTCTACTCCATTGTGATTACCGAATGCTACGTCACGCACCCTCGGGGGGGTGGAAAGTAGAACATTTGATGAGTTGTGATGGAAAATAGCACAGTACTCACCGCCTCGCAGACACGCGAAGAATCCCAACGTCAGTGCCGCTCGGTGAACAAGGGAACTAGCTGAAGAGGGCAGCACGGCGAGCAGACGACATAGTATGGGGTAAGTTATTGGGAGTTTTTGATTTGGGGGATCATGGTGTTCCTGCAGTGAGCGAATTGCTAAAGAGACTCGTGGTGTATAGATGGAGGGTGGAGGGTAGCCATAGAGTATGTGGAGGGAACGTATGGCGGCTAGATAGACAGAGATGGAAGCGGGAGACAAGGGTTTGGGCCGTGTGGGGTTGGTGAGATGAGCGATGTACATGAGAACAGAGACCTCGGAGACTGGGGTGGCAGTGAGATGATATGTATTGCAGAAATTTAAAAACTGTTTGTGAACTGAGTTATAAGTCCATCTTGTGTTGTGACGGAGACCCGAACGGACGAGTTGTAGGGCTCTGGATCGTAGATCTGCAATTGACAATAAATGAATTGATAATATTAACATTTTGATTGCGCCACCTATAAGGTTAAGCATATACATGTTAACGTACGGATCCTAGTCCATCTTACATAAAGTAAACATTACAAACACAACAAACATTAATCGGTTCCGTGTGATACACACAAGATACATATGATACTATGATACATATAAGCCGTTTATTACTTATTCTTCTGATTGTGGGTAGCGGTGCGGGTGGACGTGTTTTCTAGGAGCTCCGTTTCCTGGAAATATAAAATCGCATAACTGACCCATAAATAATATTTTTCTGTACCTTATCTTGACGGATATTAATAATATTCATCGGGATTAACACGTACAAGGAAATATACAAATTCAACCAACGTAGGAACATTTCATCAGCGAAACAACAAATAGACTCTACAGCCATCGTTGGATCTGTATATATAAGCGTATATATACCACGTGCGTTTAAACCTTATAAGAGTCGGCTATTTGGTGAATTATATAACGTACTGCCGGGAAATTATTCTACTCGTGCAAATTATATAATTGTGTTTACTAAATAAGTTTCTTTATTTATTTTGAGATTTTTTGGGTCAGTACTACTGCGTATTTTATTTTTCCCGCTTTTTCTATTTTGGAAACAAAGGACCCGCATTTGAATAGCGTCAGTGCGGTCAGCTGATAACATAGTTGATATCTAAAAGGGCGAATCCAGAGATTACATAAGCATTACCTATACACAGGCATACTATTTTAAGGTAAAAAGAGTTTTCATTGGCTAAAGTTATTTTCTGGACCAGGCTATCTGAGCTGAACACCTCGGGTTTAGTGTCAAGTGTCTGGGTATATATACACGTGAATAACTGTGCACAGTCAGTCGCACCCAGAAGTCCTCCGACGCCAGTAAACAACGTGCTATAACAACGTGCTTAGTGTTTTTAACCGGTTTTTAACATCATTATACTAACATTTTATTGCAAGCAGTTATTAGTATTATTATTACTGGGAATCCTTGCGACGGGATTTGGACATCTACAACATTTTTCTCTAAGGTAAATAATTTTCTATTACATTGGAATAATATATACTGTTCTTTGGTGCTATTTTTCGGGCGTTGACTGACGCATCTATTGGTTTCTGTGGAAAAATTTGCTGGAATATTTTTTCTAGAAAATATTCTCATAGTTGAAGCTTATATATCATCTCGGGCGAGTGATATCTGTGAGACTATATTGTTTTGGTGAATCTTTATCTGTGGCAAAATTTTTGGAATATTTTTTCTAGAAAATATTCTCATAGTCAAAGCCCATATATCATCTCGAGTGAGTGATATCGGTTAGACTATACTTTTGGCTTTAGTGAACATTGGTTACAGTGGTGATTTTCTATTAAAAATTAACTGTACATTGGAGATTATTAACTTTATCTTGGTGAACATAAATTGTATCTTGGTGAACTGAAATATATTGAGAGTACATTAAAAAAATTTTCTTCCTATCTGGTAAAAGAAAAAGAATATTCTCTCTTGGTGTAATTACTTCATAAGTTTATTGGAAAATTTCAATTCTATCGCAATTTGTGCATATATATTTTACAGTTTTTCAAGTATCTACCCAAGTTATGGCTACTGGCGGCACTGAGCCGATGGAAGATGACGCAACTTTTAACGAAGATGACGCACCTCTTACGGGCAAACAGAAAGCCACTGCGGCCAGAAAGAACACAACGAGGGTTAATGACAAATTGAAGCATGAAATCGAAGAACTAAAGGTGAACATTATTGCTCAAAAAGAGACTATTGATGAACTGACTATTATTAAAGAAAAATGTGAACGTGAATGTGTAGCAAAATTGGATTTTGCTAAGGATAAGAATATTGAACTTACAGATATAATTACTGTTAAAGAAAGAGAAATTTTGTTACTTCATGAAAAGCTGAATTTTGAGAGGAAAACTAATGCTGACCTGGCTCTATTGAGCAAACCGGTTACACCCGAGTTAAACAGGAATCAACCCAAGATTGATGTCAAACCTAAAGTTCTTATTCTAACTGATGAATGTAACAGCAGGCGCATTGCTGAAATGAGTGATTGTAATGATTTTGAAGTGGTGCCATCTATCAGGTCAGGGACAATTTTTGAATTCAAAAAAGGTATGGATGATGAAAACTGCTTTAAAAGCCTTCGTGACTTCCATGCAATTATTTGCATGCTAGGAGCAGGTGATATGTGTAGTTCCAATAGGAGTGTCACAGTAGATGAGATTAGTACATGTATTAGAAGTATTATTGTTAAATTACAGGAGTCAACACATGCAAAATTAGTGGTTTGTACCCTACTGCCTTTTGATTCTTTCCATGGTGATCAGGCCATTTTAAATGCAAAATTGAGAAATCTAGGAAAACACAAAAACACTACTTTTGTAAATACTATGGATTTATTTGACAATTGTCTCAGAGCTGATTATATGTTGAATGACTCATTCACATTGACCGACCAGGGTGCTCATCGCTTTTTTTAGCAAATAGTAACTAAAATAGTCATTGACAAAACGGTTGACCTTCAGGACTTTCCCAAGGTCACCTCAGAGATATCTGACAAACCTGTTATAAGTGTTGATATTAGTGACTCTGATAGTGAACTAAGTGTTGTAAAAAATGCTCTAGAGTGCTCTCTGAGACATCCATACGCACATGTACTTAGAGAACTCCCAAGTGACAAAATGGGGCTTGTAATAGGGAAATCAGGTGTTACCATAAAGGCAATAAAGCAGATGAGTATGGCCAAAATAAATAAAATTAAATGGAATACATTTGAAGGTACATCAGCCCCCATTGAGGCACAAGGCCTACTTATTATTGGCTCAACTTTGTCAAAATCTAATGCAATGGCGGGTATTGATGCAGCCTTAAAGGGACTTGATATTTATGATTGTTTTGATATTGAGAGACCCATGGAGAGATCCATGGAAAATAGTAAAAATCTATGTCACAATTTTTCGATGTATGGTGAATGTCATTTTGGCACAAATTGCAGGTTTATACATTCATATTCTGGTAAGAAAAGGAAAACTGAAAGATGATGTGTTCCGGGGGGCATGGGCGGAAAGCCTGTTTTAGGAGAATTTTTTAAAGCAAAATTAAAAGGTAATTTTTCAGGAAACCTATTTCAAGACTCAAACAAAATTTCTGATAAAACTTTACAGCTACACAATCTCTCTAAGTCAAAAAATCTATCTCATAGTCAATCTTATTTTAATATTTATAAACATTCAGAGTCCCGCACATGTATGGGCGATTTGCATTGTGCTGGCCCTACATTTCAATTAAATAATAATGAGAAAAATTATGGTAATTTAAAAAACTCAAAATCACATGAAGGATCACACACTGTTTCGGAAAACCTCTGTAAAACTAAATTAACAGGTATCACATCAGAAAATTTTTCAGGAAAGATTAATTGTAAACCTGAGGGTGTTTTGCAACGTGCTGGCCCTACAGGTACTAATAGTAAGTCCAAAGGTGTTTTGCATGGTGCTGACCTTAGTGGCAATTACTATGATAGTAAGCATAAAAGTTCTATAAATAATTATTCATATGGGTATTACAATCATTCAATATCATGTAAGTCCTGTAAGTCGACATTACCAAATCTTTATGGGAAAAATTTAAAGAATGTTAATTCTGGCAAACGTTTGGATAAGATAAAAAGTAATCCTAAGGGTGATTTGCAATGTGCTGGCCCTTCTGGTATTAATAATTATCCTATTGGTGTTTTGCATAATGCTGGCCTTTCAGGAAATTATAATGAAAATATAAGTAATTTTGATAAGCATATTCATGCACATGTACACCATAATATTGGTATTGTGCAACTTAGTGACAAAACACAAAAAAACTGTGATAATATAACAAATATTAGGAGAAGAGGTGCGATTAATGATAAGAAACTAACAGGTTTTAATGCTGGACAATGTTTTAAATATATAAATGATGGAATCTATAGTGAAAAAATTGACTTTAAGAAATGTGATATTTCTGACAATATAACTGAGACAACAAGCTGTGATAATACTCAAAAATGTTGTAAATATATAAATGAGGGAATCAGTGATTTGCATGGTAAAACTGATTTAGCAAACTGTGATTTGCATGATAAAACTGATTTGCATGCTCATATGGAACAAGGTAATCCGTGTAACAAATGTATTTATTGCTTGAAGAGAACAAGGTTTTTAATAAAAAACAATTATTTTAAACACACTGAAACAAAGGCTTCCTTAACTCCATGCCCCCGCAGTCAATTAATGCTAAATAAAATCTATTCCTTCCGAAAAAATGAAACAGAATTCTTAAGGCCCACATATGCTGATGTTTTGAATATCTCTAATAATCAAAAAGAATTTAATCTATACATGTATTGGTGGTACATCCTCTTCAAATAAAATAGTAAGTAGTAACGATAGTATTAGATACATAGCTAGGGGTGAAGGACTTCCCCAAGTAGACACTCTTAATGAAAAGCATCATGGTAATAGCTCTAACATAAGAAACGTAAAGAAACGCTTGAACCAATCAGATGCCTTATCCTGGGCACGTGGTCTAAGTAGACACGCCCACCATAGTATGGTCCGTGAGAGCAAAACAGGATTTTCTACGCCGTTAAAAGAACTATCGATTTCAAATCGATTTGATTATCTTTCTGACAACAACAAAATTATAACACATAACTCTGGTCGAAATGTATACAGCCCTTGTATTGTTAATTCTCTGACAAAGTCTCGAAGCGATCTGACGTTAGCTCCGCCCTCCCTTAATCTGATTGGTCGACGAGGGGGGCAATCTGCTGGGGGTGAAGGGAATTCCCTACATAATGACGTCACAGGGTCATTGACCGGATTCGTATTTGACAGTTGTCTTAATGCTCAGGAGAATATAAATAAAACTAACGTTAAAGGGGGAGTTCCTAATAATTGGGTTGTACCCCAAACCATGTGTTTTTTTGTCATAAAATCATTCATTTGGTTGCCAGTAGTCATCTCACAAATTTCAAGTGTATCTTGAAAGTGGAAACGTTGTGATGATCAAATTTCACTTCAAAGTTTGGATCATGACATATCTCCGAAGTCAGTCCGGAATTTTATTACCCCCTGTCACGTGGGGTGGTGACGTAGAGAGTGTAACATTTTGGGAAAACCCCTAGCCCAGCATCATGGAGTCGGAGGGAGATTTTACAGATCGTGTTTGTTCAACAAGTGTTTCTGACATAATAGAGGTCCAAATTTATGTGGATCATCTGAGGATGAAAGAAGTGGGTCTGAGCCACCTTCAGGTAGCTTTATTGAGCAGGGTAAAGTTCAGGGATGGCAATTTCCCCCCCCCCCCCCACAACAAACAAGACTCGTAGCCTGCAAACTGTGATTGAGAAGAGTCTGACAGTGGGGATGATCTTCAACAAATCAAAATAGTATATGTTATGATAGCAGATAGTATGTTATGACACAACATACCACACTGTGCCAATTAACAATTATGAAAACAAAACACGAACCTTGGCCATGCGATTTAACTTATCTTATTTTTCAGTCATTTGTATGGACCACAAAGTATATACTCAAAGTTTAAAATCTTGAAAAGACTTGCATATCACAAACATGTTCATATAAAATAATAGTTAAAAGAGGTTTTAAAATTAAGGATCATTTCCTTTAAATTTGACAATATTTTGGTAAATGTTTTCCTGGGGACAACACATTGAATCACTGAGGTATCTACATTCACCTCTCATTTCAGCACCCTAACCTAGCATGCTTAGTCTTAGTCTCAGCCTAGTGTTTCTGACACTGCCACTTGATCATGGCATCAGTACAGTAGTGGAGACTTGTCTAGAACTTCTTTCCTCTATTTTGTGGATTGTGAAATGACCTCTGTTCAGCTAATCTAATCATCACTAGGTTTGTGATGTGGTCTAATAAGAATTACAGTTCATTTTAGCCTAGGGAAGCTCTGGTAGTCATTGTTTCAGGCTCAACTGTTACCATATTCTGACTCAAGAACAAAATGTTCTCTTCATAGATAACCCTGGCTATGTTTCAAACCTGCGTATTTTGTGTATTTCAAACTTTTGTTGCCACAATTTTTGGGGAATTGAAAACATTAATCCCTTGTCAATTACTTTTGTCACAAATATTTATAACACACAATTCCCCTGACATTGAGGGCAGCTTATTTTGAGTACATGTTGAGGGGCCAGCTTCACCCACCATTGTGAGACCCAGTTTCCCGGGATAAGGAGTTACACCCGTGACGTATAATCTCCGAAGTTTTATTACCCTCCCGAACCCGACCATTCTTTCCAGGACAGCCTGCTGCCACAACAAAGATCCACTTTGTAAATAAACAGTTGGCCAGATTAATGTAGGAAGTGTGTGATATGATATCTTATTACCATATATTTCATTACATGTTAAAAAAAAATAAGGTTAGATTATTAGGAACTCCCCCTTTAATAGACATACAAAACGTAAACTTAAATATGATAAACATATTAAAATGAACAAAGATCTAATTATTGCAACAGCCAATGTTCAAAGTCTGGGAAACAAGACTGATCTGATAAATTTATATATAAATGAAAATAATGTTGATCTTTTTTTCATAACTGAAACTTGGATTAATGAAATGAATGAACAAATCATTAGAGGTGAGATTAAAGGTGACAATTATGATATTGAACATGTGCCACGTGTCCTAAGGTCTGGCGGAGGTCTGGCGATTATCTATAGACCTGAAATAGACATAAAGAAAATTAATCACACACATAAACTATCGACAATGGAAATGATGGAAATAAATATTAAAACTAAAAATAAAATATGCACTATTATCACGATATACAGACCTGAGCCTTCTGATAAAAACAAATATACCTACACTGAATTTTTTGAAGAATTTAGTGAATTACTGTCTTATTATAGCACATATACACATGAAGTTATATTAGTAGGTGACTATAACTTTCACATGAATAGACCTGAGAGGCCTAATGTAATAAAATTCAATGAAGTCCTAGATCTGTATAATTTACATAATCATGTGACAGAACCAACACATATTATGGGAAATACGCTAGACCTATTAATAACAGGCATACATAGTAATGTAATTAAGGAACATATAGTTGATGAAAAAATATCAGATCACAATATCTTAAGACTTACCTTAAATCTGCAGACTAAAGTCAATAACAAAAAAACTATATCATATAGAAATTACAAAAAAATGAACATAGATGAATTTAAAAGGGACATTGAGGAAATGTTTAACGATAGTCAATCATATCAAGATGCAGATCTAAATAAATTACTTGATAAATATAACAAATTGACAATGGTACTTGACAAACATGCTCCTAATGTGGAGAAAACCATAAATATTAGGAAACCGGCACCATGGTTATCTGATGATTTAAGGACTGAAAAAAGAAAGAAAAGATGACTTGAAAGGAAACATGATAAAACTGGCCTCTCCTCAGATAAGATACAATTTAAAATACAGAGGAACAAATATAATAATATCATTAAGAATTCTAAAAATGATTATTATTCAGGAATAATAATTTCAAATAAATCAGATCCGAAAAAATTATTTAAAATATTAAATAGATTACTACATACTAAAGAAGACACTCCCTTCCCTAGTCATAATGACAAAAAGGAGTTAGCATCAGAATTTAATAATTTTTTTCTGGAAAAAATTGGGAATCTCAGAGAGTCCATGGATCAAATTGATAAAAATAATCAACAAGTAAATGAGGAGGTCAGATTTGATACACAGCTGGGAAAATTCACATTGTTAAGTGATTCTGAAGTCAAAACAATAATTAAAGAATCTGCAAAGAAGTCATGTGAGCTGGATCCAATCCCTACATGGCTTCTAAATGAATGCATGGGGAATTTACTGCCATTAATAAAGGCCATCATAAATAAGTCAATCTCATTAGGAGACATGCCTGATGACCTGAAGATGGCCATCATTAGACCCTTAATTAAGAAATTGGGCCTGGAATTAATAAAGAAGAATTATAGACCAGTCTCGAACCTGGCCTACTTATCAAAATTAATAGAAAGAGCAGTTGCTAAGCAGTTTGTGGGTCATCTGGTTAGAAATGATATTCAAGGCCTATTTCAATCAGCCTATAAGGAGTTCCATAGTACTGAAACTGCACTACTCAAGGTGCAGAATGACATCTTAATGGATATTGATGATGGTAAAACGGTAATGCTAGTGCTACTTGATCTTTCAGCGGCTTTTGACACTATTGATCATGAAATATTGCTAAATAGACTGGAAAAAATATGTGGTATCACAGGGACAGCCCTTAAATGGTTTAGATCATACTTGTCTAACAGAAAACAATGTGTTGTAATAGATGGTGAAAGATCTGATAATATTAAGATTAAATATGGTGTTCCGCAAGGCTCAGTTCTGGGGCCTTTATTATTCACGGCATATATGGAGCCTTTATCAGATATCATTAGCAACTAAGGTCTTAAGCATCACATCTATGCTGACGACACACAACTTTACATCACCATTGATCCTAAGTCTGAAGAAGCTAGAGTTAAGTCCTGCAAGGAGATGGAAAATTGTATTATTAAGGTTAAAAAATTCTTATTAGATAATAAGATGAAGATAAATGATGGAAAGACAGAAATGCTTTTATGTGGTAAAAGCTGTGAATTCAGAAAGGAAAATGTACCTGAAGATATTCTAGTAGGGGAAACTAAAATCTCTAGATCAAATTCTGTCAAGGATCTAGGTGTTATTCTAGATCAAGAACTATCTATGAAATCACAAATCAGAAAAATTTGTAAAAATGGTTTCTTCCATGTAAAAAATTTATCAAGAGTAAGAAGCTGTTTAGATGAGGGAACAGCCAATACCCTTGCTCATGCATTTGTCACTTCTTCCCTTGATTATGGAAATGCCCTTCTAGCGGGTCTTCCTGAATGTGAATTAGCCAAATTACAAAAATTGCAGAACGCTGCAGCGAGGGTAGTTGGGAAACTCAAAAAGAGAGATCATATCACGCATAAACTTAAGGAACTTCACTGGTTGCCAGTAAAGGCTAGGATTGATTTCAAAATCTCTCTATTAACATGGAAGGTGCAAAATGGCTTTGCCCCAAAATATTTGTCTGATTTATTAGAATATAAACAGTTGGGTATGGGACTGCGATCTAATGATAGAAATGAATACGTAGTACCTAGGACTAATATGAAATCTTATGGTGATAGGGCGTTCATGGTGTATGCGCCAAGGAACTGGAATGCGCTGCCCCTTGAAGTAAAAAATTGTAAAACTGTTGAAACTTTCAAAAAGAAACTTAAAACATTTCTATTTAGAAAACACTATCTTAATGAAGCGCTTAGAGCAGACTTGGTCTGATATAGCGCTATATAAATCGTTATTATTATATTATTATTATTATTATAGTGTCACATGTCTACAGGTATTGATGCAGGTAATGTCATGTGTAACTCGCTGTCAGGGTTCAGTGTCCGGAAACGGACAAAGTCATGTCTACTCAGGGCATCAGCAGTTGAATTATCAGCTGAGTAGAGATGAATAGCTTTGTACTGTATGTGATGAATAGTTACATAATGGTACAGCACACGTATCAGCCACATCATCTTGGGCTCCTTGGAACGTCCTGCGTTAACGCAGTAACATACCCCAAGATTGTCAATGTTCATCAGTAGTTGTTTACCGTGCATACGTTGGCCGAAAGTGGCTATGGCTAGAACTACCGCGTATAGTTCCTTCCACGCTATAGACTGGGAGGCCATCCATGAGTTACAGCCATTGAAGGTGAGTACTGACCATGATGCGTTATAATACAGTCCACATGTGTAGTCAGATGCATCGGTAAATAAGATTTCCGAAGTGTCAGGGTCGAATACCCATGGAAACATTGATATGCCATTATGATGACGTACACTGTGATGCCACCAGAGAACGTCCAGTTTGGCTTGGTGGGTGATGGTGATCTTGTGATGGAGCTTCAGAGTCCGTTTTGTTAACCTGATGAGTCGCCCAGTAAAGATGGAGCCGTACTGGACGACTCGAGCACAAAAGGTCAGTTTTCCCCCAGGGTGATGATGTCATCCAGGTAATGGAGCGTGTCAAGGGAAGCCCCCCTTCCTTTGTATATGTAGTCGAGTCCGTCTGCAAATTCATTACAAATTCTTGGGGCGGAACGGAGCCCAAAGGGTAGCACGGACATGTGGTAATATTCACCTCCCCAGTTGAAGCCTAACAGAGGCTGGTCTATAGGATGTACATATACTGACTGAAAGGCAGAGGATAGGTCACATTTAGCTGCCCAGGGGGGGGTGTGATATCAATGTGACAGCATCCATCACCGTGATATATTTGAGTGAACAATGCTCTGGGTCGATACCTGCATTCACTGAGTCAGTGTTGGGCCAGGAGAGATCATGTATCACCCTCGTTTTGCTACTGGCCTGTTTGCGAAATGCCCCCAGGGGGGAGGAACGGAATCCAGAGGGGAGGTCAGCCTCACTGAGTGGACCTCGAACCCGGTGCTGGCTTAAATTCTTATTCAAGAATTCGGTGACGTCTGTGTTAAGCTGACTGGCAGACGGCCAGTTCTTGTTGATCAGGTCCGTGGCACAGCCACTGAAGCCTATCCTAGCTCCGTGCAGGGCGTTCATGTGTAGCCTATGGGCAAACTCCCGATCAGGATGAGCCTCTAACTCCCTCTTCCAAAACTCAGCGGCCTGGGCGACACCCACCGGTCGGGGACCGTCCATGAGCTTGTCGCCTGAGGCCGCTGACGTTTGAGGGTCGAAAGAGGTCCAAACGTCCGAGACCCGCGCCATACCTGTAGGACAAGCATTGTCCGTTGTCAGGTTGACCGAGGTCTCAGACTGGGATGAAGGATGATTGGTGCTGTCACCAGAGGCCCGCGCCTTGCCCGGGTCACTAGGGATGGCCGAGGCCTCAGGGTGGCAGTGGATGAAGTGATGGTGATCCTTATTGGTGAGTGCCTGCGTAGCCCCCTCATGTTGGGGGTTAGCTGAGGCCTCTGAGTGAGTCACATACTTACTGGTGGCTCTGGCTGTTCCTTCCGGATGGTGGAGGTCCGTTAGGATGGGCGAGGCCGCTGGCACACTTCCCTTGTTTGGAACATACCTCATAGGGGAGGGAACCCCTGCAGCCCTTACAGTGGTGGGCTCTTCTGCACATCTTAAAGTTGCACCTGAGTGCGTTCCAGTTATTGCACACCTCAGTGCTTTGAGTGCTGACCTTCTTCGTGGACCTAGGCGGTGCCCCTGGCGCCTTCTGGGATGGCGCCCCCGGGAGAAAGGGGCATTCCAGAGGAGAGGTGTGGTCGAATTCACGACATCTAGGACACCTAGGCGCTGATAGCCTGACTTGAGTGGCGTCGAGGGTGGTCATAACTGTGTCTAGAGGAATAGAGGCGAATTAGAGGTGGCGCCCTCCCATGCCCATGCGATGCTTGGCATCGAGAGCGGCCACAGCCGTCCAATTATACTTCTTACTAAAGTCCAGGATGCGACCTCTATATTCTAGCATATTATCGTACAAGTGGACTCCATGGACCTTCACCAATAAATGTTCATAGGCGTTCCAGGCTTCTAGCCATAACGTCACGTCCGTTATTCGGCGCTTCTGTCTACGAGGACGGTAACGGACGGCTCCGTCAGGATCCAGGTAGGTCTGCATCGTCCCGAACTCTTCTGATTGTATACTGAGGTTAGATAAAAAGTCCTCCAGTTGGATATACTCCCCCTTGAGGGCTGCCCTCAAGGTTTTATCAGGTACGTTCGTTACTTTACAGAGGGGTTTCAGATCCTCCATCGAGTCTGTGTTCCTAGTGCCGGGCACTTTTCCGCCTAGCAGAGGCATGGGTTCCCCCACTGATATGAAGCCTCCGGCTGGCTTGAACGTGGCATCAGTCAATGCATCTGCCTGCATGACTGAGGCTCCAGCGGCCTCGATCCCCTGGTCGTGGTCAATATATGCTATGTTCATACTGTTAGAAAAATCATATGGAAGATTACCTTCTGCTGTCGTTGGGAATGCCGGGGCCTGTTGGCTTGGTCAGTTCCGTGGGTGTGAGCCCTGTTGGGCCGGTTGAACCGGTAGAAGTGCCGGTTGAACTGTCGGTTGAGTGGCCGGTTGGGGTCCCTGCTTCTCCATGGCTTGTCCCTGAGGGGTTACCCGCCGGTATCTAGCTTGCTCTGCTGAGAGTGCCTGTATCTGGGTTTGCATCTCTTTCAGCGTAGAGAATATGATCGTCTGCGTGTCTGGGCTGCTAGTCGCCGTTTCTAACTGTTCTGGTGGCGTGACACTAGCGTTGGTGCCCTACCCCAGTGTGGAGCTGATATCATGAGCATAAAGGGGGTGAACTCTACCTTCTGTCTGCTCGATTGGATGGTCCTCTCCTAGACCTCTATCGGCCTCTATTTCAAGCCTCTCGGCCTCGGCGATCCAGAGGGGCTGGTTTACACATCTCTTTTTCCCAAATGGGCCCGGGTGGCCCTTGATAGGGCGATCGCAGTGGGTACACGTCTTCTCTGCCATCGTAGAGGATCGAGGCTGGTATTGAGATGTCTGAGGCTGTTGGACGGAGCTGTCGGGGCAACTCCCGACCGGTTACTCGGATCTGTGTTGTCGAGGCGACTCCCGACCGGTACACATTAATTATTGTTCATACAGTGTTCATTCAAAATTCAACAAAAACTCACATTAGAGGTCATTGTCCGTGTAAATTCCGTTATTAAAATCCTTATGGCATAAAATCCGTGTAAAAACATTAATCTTTATAAAGTAAGTTAAAACCATCGAATTGTGGTTAAAACCATAAACCATAAAAACATTTACACGTCTGCTTCCTATCATGAACAGAATTTGAATGATTGCTAACCTGCCACTGACCAGTGGCCTGAAGGTGGCATGTGACAGGTGAGTCAGTGGCCTGAGTCAGAGCTGCCCCCATGCTGGCCTTAATAGAAGTAGTGATTCTGTTCACCTCTAACCTCGGTTAAATTAATCTAACCTCTAATTAAAGAAAAACCCTGGTTTAATGATGAGTGCAAAAAAGCTGTCAAGGAGTGGAAAAAAGCTTTAAAAAAATTAAATCAACAGCCAACTCAATATAATTTGCACCAATTTCGTATAAAAAGAGCTAAAGCCCGTTATATTAATAAAATAAGCAAAAGAAAAAGTTGGAAAGATTACATTTCTAAATTAAATACACGTTCACCAATTAAAAAATGCTGGGATATGGTGCGTAAAATTACTGGGAAGGGAGGTGGAGCAAGGATCAAACATCTTAATCATAATGGCCAATTAATTACAAATCCCACCGAAATAGGTAACACAATAGGTCAAACCATTTCCAAGAATTCCTCATCCAATAATTGTTCTGCAAAATTCCAACAAATAAAAAATAGAAAAGAAAGAAACCAACTAAATTTTATATCTTATAACTTGGAACATTATAATAAATCATTTACAATAGAAGATTTTAAACTTGCTTTGAATAAATCTCATGATACCGCTCCTAGGCCTGATCAAATCCACTACCAAATCCTCCCTGACCAATCACTTGGGCATCTTTTAGATATTTTTAATAAACTTTGGGAAAGTGGTGATTTTCCTCCTTCATGGAGTGGAGCCACTATTATTCCCATTCCTAAGCCTGGCAAAAACTTGTCAAATTCTAATAATTAGTCCCATTGCGATTTATTACGGGTTCTCGCCCATACTGATTGGGAAGGGGACCATAATGTTTTATTACAATTATATAGAGCGCTAGTACGTTCCAAACTTGATTATGGGTGTATGGTATATGGATAAGCACGTCCATCGTATATTAAAATGCTCGATCCTGTACAAAATCAAGGGTTAAGACTATGCCTTGGTGCATTTCGTACCTCGCCTGCAGATAGCTTGGCAGTTGAGGCAGATGAACTGCTTCTTGATTTAAGAAGAGAAAAGCTTGCCCTTCAGTATGCTGCAAAAATTGCTGCTTGTACAGACAATCCTGCACATGACGCTATATTCAATCCAAATTATGTTGATCTTTTTGAAAATAAACCAAATACAATACCAACTCTTTACAATCTTTAAATTTAAATCCGAATCACATAGCTAAATTTCAATATCCAGAAACACCTACCTGGACCTATGAAACTTCAAATATTGATGTAGCCATGTCAGAATTAAAGAAACACTCAACCGATCCATCCCTTTATATAAATAGATACAAAGAAATAAAATCTGTTTTCACTGGATATCAGTGTATTTACACTGATGGATCATTTGATGATGACAAGGCTGCTGCAGCTGCTGTTAAGGGCAATCATATTTATTCAGAATGTCTGCCAAATAAATCGTCTATTTATTCTGCAGAACTTCATGCTTTATACCTTGCTTTAGATCATGTGGAGACTTCTCCACATTGGACATTTTTATTTTTTTCTGATTCTTTGTCTTGTTTACAAGCATTGAAAGCAAAGGATTGGAAAAATTTTATTTACAAAATCCTTGAGCGCCATCATAGACTCTGTACTGAGGAAAATAAAGAGACTTGTTTTTACTGGATTCCCAGTCATATTGGAATCCTTGGAAATGAGGCTGCTGACCAAGCTGCCAAAGCAGCATTGGATAAGCGCCCAATAAATATGCTTATACTTTATACAGAGTTTAAGAAATATATTACTGTTTTTTTTTACGTTCTAAATGGCAATTGCGCTGGAACGAAGCTATTTTTAATAAACTTCACGAAATTAAGCCTGTTTTAGGTAAAACCAAAGGTGCTTGTAGAATTAACTGAAGAGAAGAGTCTGTTTTAACACGTATAAGAATTGGACATAGTCATTTGACTCACTGCTATCTTCTTAAAGGCGAAGATCAGCCTCAGTGTATTGGATGTCAAAGGGCTTTGACTATAAAACATGTTTTAATTGAATGTATCGATTTTGATATAATTAGGACTCAATATTTTAATGTGCAAGATTTACATTCGTTATTTGATACTGTAGATACTTCTTGATAGTATCGTCTTTAAACCAAATAGGACTTTATAACCAGTTTTAAGTGTGGAGCTCTTGTTTACTTAGGTCATTGACCTATTTATCAAGAACCGCGAAACATCAGATGGTATTTAAAGTCTTTTAAATTGAATTTATTTATACAAATTTGTTATGTCTATAACTGATATATTGAAAAGATTTTGTTGATATTTTGTGTTGTTAAGATTATTTACATATCATATTGATTTTATAAATGTTTTTACCACTTTTAGGCACTGAATAACCTTAGTGGTTGATGTGCCTCTAAGCAACCATTCATTCATTCATTCCAGATTACTTTGTGGAGGTGGAGCAGGCTGAGATGAGACAAGGTATGTTGGACCCTTCCCACATGATCAGAAAGGAAGGCAATACTAACTTACCTGTATCGATCACTTTATAGGTTTGGCAGAAACCATACCCATGCCAACCAGCCACAGGCCAGTTGGTGAGAGTGCCAGCTTAATAGCACAAGTTCCTCTGGTGATCCTCTGAAGTTCATGGGTTTGAAATCATGATATAATTTCACCCATGAGCCTGAAGGTATATCCCGTTGTCCTTGTAATCTGTGACCATGTGGGTAGTCATATCAAGGACCTGCAACCTGTGAGGCAGCACTATATCTGCAACAAGTAGGTCTCAATACGAAATAATGTTGAAAGTGATGTTAAACCCCAAAACAAAACATACCAACCACGCAGGCTGACGCCATCTGAGATACATTTATGAGGTATGGCCTACCCTAAGCCATTGTCTCAGACAATGGAGGTGTATTTACAGAGAAGGCTTTTGAAAATTGAATGCTGGAGAATGCTTGACATCACCTTATCATCACCAATCCAATAGGATAATTGAACATTTCAATGACCATCCAGAGATGTTGAAACTGAGGGGAGAAGAAGAAAGAAAATGGAACAAATATTTATTCCTATCAGAGGTCTTATATGCTTACAGGATAACTGCATATCCTGCAGGCATGAGCCCATGCCAAGCAGTGTATGGTCAAAAGGCGAGGTTGCCCAGAGCCCAGAGGGAACTGAGAAGCACACCGACTCCGAGGAATATATCTCACCCAGAGACTATTTAATTTAGAAGAAATCCGAGAGACAGCCAAAGTGACGTTTCAGGCAAAGGCCCCAGCAAGATCCAAAAGACTGCCTTTTGGGACTTTGGTTTCTGTGCGTGTGATTAATTCCAGAAAAAGCCAGTCCAAGTGGCAACCAAGTTACTGAGAACTTTCTAATCAAGTAGGAGATCTTCGTGTGGAGCACCTTGAGACAGTAAATGAGTCCAATCCTATGAGGAGGTAGACCCACTACCTGTGCAAAAAGAACCCAAGAAACCTCTCCTCACTTGGAAGCTACCAGAGGGCCCAATGCCAACCCGAGGGCCCAATGTTAACCCGAATGGCCCCAGCTGCCATAGTTAACCAGACTTTTATTGTTCTGATTTGCTTTGCTTACTCTAGGTATATGATTTATTCAAAGCTAAGTAAGAGAGTATACACTTTACGTAGGAATCCAAAACTACTAAGGGGTCGTGTGAATACTACTAAGGAGTTGTGTGAAGCATATACTGAAATAAAAATGTGTAGCATTAATATATAGACAATCCTTACATCACCAAATTTTAACAGAATCATTTTTCAAGGTTTCAATTATATATATAATAAATATATATAAATTATTAAAAAGACCTTAAATACCATTTGATGTACATTGGTTCTTGATAAACAGGTCAAGGACCTAAGTAAACAATAGCTCCACCCTTAAAATTGGTTATAAATTCCTATTTGGTTTAAAAACGATACTATCACAGAAGTATCTACT
Source organism: Amphiduros pacificus (assembly GCA_949316495.1). Taxonomy (NCBI): domain Eukaryota; kingdom Metazoa; phylum Annelida; class Polychaeta; order Phyllodocida; family Hesionidae; genus Amphiduros; species Amphiduros pacificus. Next base: position 28,302,148 of record OX439011.1, read on the forward strand.
GTATCAAATGACATATGCAAACTGATACACTCAATTAAAATATGTTTAACAGTAATAGCTCTTTGATATCCAATACACTGAGGCTGATATTTGCCTTTAAGAAGATAGCAGTGTGTCAAACGACTGTCCATTTCATATACAAGTTAAAACAGACTATTCTCTTCGGCTTTTTCTAGAAGCACCTTTAGTTTGACCAAGAATAGGCTTAATTACATGCAATTCATTAAAAACAACCTCATCCCCATTTACAACGCTGCTCATCCCTGATTGGTAATTGATCCTCTGCATCAGTGGTCATCTAGGGCGAGTCATCCTTCTTTTACACTTATGAATATTGTCTATGATAATACCAGACCGACCCCACTAGCATAGTTGGTAGAGTGTAGGATCTGTGCCTATGTTGGTTAAATACGTGGAGGACGGGAGGTGGTGGGTTCAACTCCCACTGCCGACAGTGTTACTTTCACACTGGGTAAAAGGCTTGAAAGTCGACAGAATATGGCCATAGTTGCTGATAGGGTCGTAAAAACACCATACCATATCTATGATAATATCTATGAAAATGTCACATATATTGCCTTTCACGCACACAGTCATTCTGTGTCCCACAGGTTTACTTTCAAAAAGGTCAACTTAATTTGGATTAAATATGGTATCATGTGCAGGATTGTCTGGACAAGCAGCAATTTTTGCAGCATACTGAAGGGCAAGTTTTTCTCTTCTTAAATCAAGAAGCAGATGATCGGCCCCAATTGCCAAGCTATCTGCAGGCGATGTACAAAATGCACCAAGGCTTTGATTTTGTACAGGATCAAGCATTTTAATATAAGATGGATGTGTTGTTCCATATACCATCCACCCATAATAAAGTTTGTTCTATACAATTGCAAAAAAACATTACGGTCCCCTCCTCAATCGGTACAGGCAAGAACCCGTAATAAATCTAATGCCTTCTGGCACTTCTTTTTAACATATTTAAGATAAGGTATAATAAAGATAATTTCCTGTCAAAAATAAGTCCAAGTAACTTGGTTTCTTCAACAACAGGTATCCAAGTTTGGCCTAAATAAAGATCAGGATTTGGGTCAACCTTCCATTTTTAATAAAAGTGCATAAAATCAGTTTTCTTTAAAGAAAACTTAAATCTGTTATTATCAGCCCATTTTTGTATTCTATTAAGATGTTGTTGGAGCTGTCTTTCTATAGTATGCATGCTTATGGAACTGTAACATAAATTAAAATCATGAACAAATAATGTTCCAGGTCTTACACATTTTACTTTGCTGTTGATTTTTATGATCAATAGGGTAACAGATAATATACTACCCTGTGGAACCCCCATTTCCTGATCAAATGCATCAGAAAGTGATGAACCAACTCGGACCCTGAATTGTCTATTTGACAAAATATTTTGAATACAAAGGGGTGAACGACCCCTTAATCCCATATCATATAAATCACTCATTATCCTATATTCCCATGTGGTGTCTTTTGCCTTCTCTAAATCAAAAAATATACTAACCACATGCTCGCCTTTTACTAAACCCTCTCGTATAAATGTCTCTAAACGTACCAAATGGTCAATAGTACTTCAAGTTTTTCTAGAGCAACTCTGTGCAATAGAAATATAAGCCACAGTTTCTAAAAACCAAACTAAACGCTCGTTAATCATTGATTCCATTGTTTTACAAATACAACTTGTTAATGTAGTGGAAACATAATTATTTGAATCTGAAGAGTTTTTGCCAGGTTTGGGAACGGGAATGATAGTGGCTTCAGTCCATGAAAAAGGAAAATCACCACTTTCCCAAATGTTATTAAAAATATCTAAAAGATGCCCAAGTGATTGGTCAGGGAGGTGTTTAAGGATTTGGTAGCGAATTTGATCAGGCCCAGGAGTGGTATCATGAGATTTATCCAAAGCAAGTTTCAAATCTTCTATTGTAAATGATTTATTATATTGTTCAAAGTTATGAGATATAAAATTTAGTTGGTTTCTTTCTATTCTATCTTTTATTTGTTGACATTTTGTAGAATAATTATTGGATGAGGAATTCTTGGAAATTGTTTGACCTGTTGTGTTATCTATTTCATATCATATAATGTATCTGAAGAGGATCATGTACATTATTTAAAAATTTCTGAAGATATCTGATAGCTAGCATAGGATGATTTTGTTGTGTTGAATGATTCTACATGCTTACATGCCTCTGGAAAAGATATGTTTTCTGTGTGTCCTAGTTGATGAATTTCCTTCTCTTTTAAAAAGGAAGGACAATTCTGGGAATATGATGGGTGATTGCCTTGACTATTCACACATTTGACATTATTTGATAAACAATCTTCTCTATTATGCTGGGCAGAACATTTCATTCCCTTTACATCTGTCAGATCCATGTCCATACCTCTGACACTTGAAGCAGCATAGAAGGTTTGGAATAAAAAAATTTACTTGGATGTTTAAATATCCAACTTTAATCGATGTTGGAAGCTGCGCTGCTTGAAATGTCAGGATGAATGTATTCATTGGTACTTTGGTGCCATCCTTTTGCACTGAACGACATTCTGATCCTTCATTTCATTCGCTATTTCCTCTTCTTAAACTCCCTCTAAGTCTGGGCATCTGATTACACCTTTCTTGTTATTAAGGGTTTTATGGGCCATTATTGAAACTGGGATTTTGGCCAACATTTGGCATCTCAGGAGATTGTCCGCATGGCTTTTTCTTTCCACCTCGATCAACAGACAATTTTTACTGTTTTGCGGACCCCAGCAATGCCTTGTATCCCCTTTGCAATTGCAATGGGGAACAATTTTGCCAGGGTATGTTCACTATCTAAACTTTCCGCCAAAAAAATCTGGGCCATTTTTCTTTGATTAAATCACCATCGCTGTCAGTTTCATTCCTTGCTTTTTTTTGTTTTTGTGCCATGTGTGTTTTGTAATGTTTCATCAGTTAGGTCCACTACACACCACGGAGCCCAACAGGGAGACGCCTTCCTGGGCCGGTAACTCCACACCCTGACGCCTTGAGGATATTCAAGATGATATACATTCGGAACAAAGACTCCACCCTTTCAAATCTCATCTTATTCCCTTGATTGACCCAATCAGCAGTATTCTCCCTTAAGCACTCTTTTATTCATTGTAATAATAAATTAAGTCATTTAATCTAAAATTTTGAATTTTTGAAATCTAAGATATGTAAAATCCATATTAGCCAAAATGATCAAAACTGAAATAAACAAAAGGAGAAGTACCACAAGCCAGTCAAATCAGACCTGGGCCTAATCTGATCTGCCCGTCTGGTGAACATCTGGATCCAAGACAGGCATGTTGCAACTGGACCGGTATTACTGCCAAACTGTGCTCAACAAGTCAGGATTTTATATCCTCCCTGACATGGGTCGCCTCCCACGGTAAACAGGATGCCCCTTTAGTCGCCTTTTACAACATGATGGGGGGGGGGGGGGGGGCAGTGGAGCTATTTTTTAATCCCCTCACCCACAAGTGAGTGTATCCTAGCAGATGTATTTCTAGTAATATGAGATGTTGTTTAGATAAATTTGGAGCGATAGTGTAAACAGTTTGAACATGTTAGTTTGGAGTGGGTAATCAATCAGAGTGGAAAAAAGAGAGCCAATTCCAGGAACCTACTAAACAATGTACAAATTACTAGAGGAATGAAACAGAGTCTAAAGTAAACATGTGTCTTAAGTGATTTCTTCACTGTAAGTTGAACATGCCGAGTTCAGATATACCTCCATTTTGCCTCACCCACAAAAGGGGCATATATGTAATACCACAACCGTATCAGTGCTTTCAGTATCAGTTTCAGTGTATTGGTTGTCAACAACCCAGCCAGTCACAGATTTACAAAGACAATGGGTTGAACTTCAAAGAACGGGCCTCAGCTCATATGAAGAATTGTATCATTAGTTCTATCTCGGTATGGCCGGGGATCGAACTCACGGCCTTTTAATCACTGGTACTGGTGATAATAAGCTGGCGCTCTAACCAACTTCGCCACGGCCCATGGACCATATCAAATGATAATTATTAAAAAGACTTATATATGATACATATCTATTACATACATAACAGATATCTGGAAAACTGATTTTATTAAAATTCATTAATGTAAGGATGGTTTATATATTATATTAATGTTATGTTTATTTATGTTTTTACCATTTATAGGCCCTAAATGGCCTTACCGGTAGATGTACGTTTAAGCCACCACTCAATCATTCATTGGATATCTCTGTTCTATGTCATCCAATCCTTAAATTCAGTGTTTCAAAACGTACTCTGGCCTTACATTGATTAATATTTCTGCCCAAATCTAAGATCACTTGTATAAATATCAGGAAAGCGTGTGATTGAGGGAATCATGGAAATGAATTGTGTCTCACAAAATACATTTTTATTCCTGGGTTCAGTTGGGCGTGACAATGCCTTGTTGGTCTTTGCAAATAATGTTTGCAATTGAACGATAAGGATGCAAAGTTTGTAAACTTCTTAGGGACTAATCTCATTTACAGGGTGTTTCACCACTGAATATTGTTTTCTCTTGGAACAGAAATTTCATCTTCATGAAAGAAACATTGTAAGAAAGCAAAATGTAAGGTTTACAGTTTCTAAACATGCTTTGCTATCCTGGCATTGTATAGATCTTGGAGTAATTAATCTTTCCTTTCTCTATGTATAGATTATATCCCCAAAATTTTGGAATGTATATATTTCTAATCTAATTTGAAATATCAGATTGATAAAAATGGTGCAGGAGTTGTCATACCCTAAGTTTATATATAGTAATACTGTATAAACATGATAAAGACACAAGGCTGAGATCACAGCTATTCTTATCAATTCTCCCTATCTGCTCTCCCATATACGCTGCATTTTCAGAGTGCTGCGATCGTATTTGAACCTATTCTTTGCACGCGGCACATCCGGGAACAGCGGCGACAGCTTGTTTGGGGCATTGTCGCCTCTGCCTTTCATCTTTCCATCGTTTTTTTTTTGTCAGTTTTGTCTCCGCAATGTTGACATTTATACGTAGATTGCAATATAATTATATGAAGATTACACATCAAACACTCAATAGCACTGACATTAGCTTGTCAATGTACGATTCAGTCTGAAATTTCCCTCCCATCTTGAAGCAAGGCGGGCGGAAGTTTACAACGCAACATCTTTCCCGTCATGCATCGCTCTCTCGCGCCAATCCCGTCATTTTTTCACGGACCAGCTAAAAAGCCGGGAGAGCAGATAGCGAGAATTGGTTTGCAGACAGGTCATGCTGTGACCCATTAGGGGCGATCCATTTGATTTTTGTGGGGTGGGGTGGGACAGCAGTACTGGATGAATAATTTTTTTTTCTTTGGTAGGGTGGATGAATAATTTTTTTTTCTGGTGTGGGGTGAATGAATAAATTTTTTTTCTGGGATGGGGTGGGTGAATAATTTTTTTTCTCCAAAATCTCCCACCCCACCCCACAAAAATCAAATGGATCGCCCCTTATGTGGTGCAAGCATTGCATGATATAAAGCACATTAATACTGTCTTATCAATGACTATACTTTGAAGGCGTTGACATAACCCTGGGTCAAATAAACAGTCTATCAGATCAATATTTTATCATACCAAAACAATATTAATGTGGATTTGACTCCCGGCCATGTCAAGATTGAATTCATTATATACATTTTTGTCAAGATTCAATTCATTATAAACAATTTTGTCAAGATTGAATTCATTATATAGAAATTTAGTCAAGATTGAATTCATTATATAGAAATTTAGTCAAGATTGAATTCATTATAAGATTGAATTCCTTATATACAATCTTTGTCAAGATTGCTCCATTATATACATTTTTTCATATGAGCTAAGGTCTATGTTTGAAGGTTAAACCCGTTTTTCCTTGTAAATCCGTGATTGGGTACGTTAATATGTCTTGTGACATGATGAATCAACGAGGCAGCACTGTATATTCCACAATGTCTCATGATATGGCAGAAGTCATGTTGAAAGTGACATAAAACTCCAAACACACACCTATACTTTCCTATACTTCTATCATTTCTACACTTCTATTTATTGCACATTTCTTCCTACTTCTATTTCCATTTCCTATTTCTAAAATAGCTCACTCCACCTATAGATCATTCAATGCATCTATTATTTACACAGATGGTTCCCTCCATTCATTGAACATCCTGTCCTGTTCATTACTAATTCAACTTTTGCAAATACTATTTTATGTTATTTCGGACGAATCAGTAAAACAGTTACATTTTGTAGTGGTCAATATGATATTAAGTCAATAATATTGACCAAGGGAAGTTTTTAATAATGCCATTGGGATTCAAAATATGCTTGTTAAAAACCCTTGATTTCATTTTAGTCACCAAATGTGGACATAAACACAAACTAATCTGATCCATTGTATTGCTATGCTGGAGTGCCAGTGTAATCTCACCATGCCATAGTCCCTTCTCACATTCATCATACAAAAGCTCATATCAAAGCAAATGGTGAACGTCAGCACAGCAAATATAAAATAATATTTCATATTCGCATTTCCCTTAAAATAAAGAATGAAAATCGTGAGGTTTTCACCAGCTTTATTATATTCTTTTTTCAAAGGAAAGCTTACATTTGCATGATATTACGACCCAATAAATGCTTAACCCCAAGGAAATATAGAATGGTTGATAAATACTATCACTGATAATGAGATCTGGACTAAAAGGAAATTCATGTTTGGCCTGTTTCTTTATCTGTTTAATGAGGCTAATTACATTATCAATTGGTCTGTTACGTAGCAGACCAAATAATCTGTTTGTGATTAGATATGAATCTGTCATTCATTCAATAGAATACCGTTATGAAACACAGACACCATATGCATATTACTAGAAAACAATCTTGAATACTGATTTGAATGAAAATTGAATCTTGATTGGATTTAAAGTTGATAATTTATTGGACAAGAAAATCACTGAACTCTACACCTCTTCTGGTAATGGGGTAAGTGCACATGTATATGTACATATAATAATATATTATTTTGTTTGATATTTTGTTTTAATGTGACAACATTGCCACAAGGACCAAAACATACTAAGGATGATTGACAGCTTTTTTCTACATCACTTGGATGTGAAAACTTAAGATCATGAAAAACATGTTGATCAATGCTATTTTTATTCCCTTATGTATGAAAAAAAGAAATCTGGATTCACAACTTCGGCTTTTTTCAGTTTTTTTATAACATAAAAGCGTGGTTATTATTTTCTTGATCAAACTTACCCGCAATGGTATTATACAAAACTTTACCTGGCCTACACGTTTAATCTGATTTATAATTCCTGTCCAAAATATCTGTTGCCATGAGTAAGAAAATATAGACAAGTATTGTCCCTCATAATGTTATAGATATGTTCATTATCAGACATGACAATGTTTTGAATCGTTTTGCCTTATGTGCAACCAGTGATAATGGTTGAATCAACATTCTGGGGTAAAACTACTCTGCATTACACAGGTAGTATTCAATTACTATCTCTGCAGTCATTGCCCTGTTTTTGATCTCATTCAAGGTTTGGAATTCCCCGAGTCATAAATACTTACCATGCTCTCACAAAAATATCATCAAATCTGAATTGACCAATATTAGGTCATAAACTGTAACCAGGTGTTTGACACATAAACTGACCAATCAGTACAACTGCTGGCACAAAACAAATCTATTTATATTCTTTCACCAATCAGTTCACTGCCAGATATGTATGAATACCGATGACTTGCGGTCGATTCTGTACGCACCTTTGGTAGCAGGGACTGATATGACAAAAAAGTCCTGTGGGTAGGGTAAAACCTTATTAAGCGACATCAAATACCACTTTATGAATTGAATTTTACTTTACATTACTGAGGTTTACATTTGCAAAATATATTTTACCATCTTTATAAAGTGAGGATAACATTTTTTAAAATCTGACTATTTACTTTGATCGATAAAAAAGTGGAACGAATAGACAAATAACTGGAAACAGACCTTATCTTATCACAGTTCTGATTACAAATGAGAAATGAAATTCGTTTGTATTGTTAACTTATATCATCACTCACCATAATATGCTCATCACTAGAAATGGCAGACATAGGGATATAACTTTTTTACTACTCAAAATACATCTACAAATGATATGTGATCCAATGTCAACCTTCTTAGGCTATTTTGATCAAATATTGCCAGTGACCTTGAAGTAACCTTTCAATGACCTTGAAAATAGAAAGCTTATTTCCACCAAATTGTCTACATGTTTTATTATCCTATCATCTACATCTTTCAAATACGAGCTCGTAAAGTCCTTATTCATCAAAATCTGTTCATGATTAACGATTTGAGAGCAATTTATAGTTTTATGGTCAATCTATAAGGGAAAACAGAGGAAAATACTATAATACTAAGTTTGTTTTAAATAACATAAAAACGCCAGCTTATTGGGGGTTAGTTTATGAAAATATATAGAATACTGCACAGAAAAACACATTAATACTAAAAAGAAATTGAAAAAAAAGGCCGTCAATTTCAAGATTTATTATGAAGCTAAAATGATTAAAAATAGCTTAAATCGGTAGGGTTACAAAAGTGACAAATTGACGGACTTTAATTTGACCTCACATTTATTTTTGAGATATTAGATAAATTAAATATTAATCTAATTTCAGAAAATAATCAGCAATAAGTTGCTCTTATCATAATGATACCTAAAAAAGAAGAAATATTCCCTGAAAAATATGAGAAAAATTAGTCATGAATAGAAATGATTAAAAATATATAATAAAAAATTATTGAATGTCGAGTCAATTGGGTTATAACATTTAGTAGCTGATGTATTTCTAAAAAAATTCATGTATTTAATTTTTTTCAACAATATGAGGAAGTTAGTGAAATCCTTTTATGAATATGTCTATGAAACACATCACTAAAAGAGGCCAATCATTAAAATGGCCTATAACCCCTTTTACTATTTGGATAATTTCATGCCCATTTCCTTTCAATATTATTATTTTTTTGATAATTTGAAAAAATGGCATTCTTCGTGGTTGATTTGGAGAATGGAAGTTGAACACAGCCAATATTACATGTCACTGAGAGTGCTCTGCAGGGTGCTTTCTGGACGCCCGCTCCTCCCACGGCTATAAACCCGTTACATGTGCTATGTCACTCATTCTCGCTGATGGGTACATTTATGTATGGCCCTGAAGAATGAAAATATTATATTTTTACCTTTCACTTGTAGTCTTTTTTGCTATTTTCTTTGGCAGAGATCTGGGTCAAATGACCAAAGGATAATATAGCGAGGGACATAGCTAAGTATATGCATTTCATACTGTTGTTAAGCATTTTGTTCAAGTAAATAAGGATGAGAATTTAGATATAAACGTAATGATAAACTGATAGTATTTTCATTTTTGATAAATAATATATTAGCCTTGCAGCCCCAAGTAATATGTATTGATTGTAAAATTTGGAATGGATGGAGAATATTGAATCCTTTTGGAAATTGTAATCTGGATTTTTGTTTTAGAATGAAGCCTGACCAAGGATATGCATGGATCACATTAGCCATTGGATTTGTGATGCACATTATACTTGGGGGAGTTCTATACAGTCAAGGAATATTCTATGAGATATTTCTGAATGTCAATGATAAGGAGAGTAAAGCAACTGTAGCTTTAGCTTGTTCTATGACGATTGGCATCTACTGTATGTCAGGACCTTTCATAGCAGCACTGTGCAATTTATTTGGATCCAGAAGGGTTGCTGTGTTTGGCAGTGTCTTGGCCTGTTCTGGTTTGATCCTTTCTTCATTTACCACACAGATTTATCAACTCATCTTCACCTTCGGAATCATGACAGGTATTAAAGCATTCATTAAATCATAATCATAGTCATAGGCAATTTTACAAAGGTTTGGGATATGTTTAAGGCTGTGTTTCCATATGTGCAGTGCGTCATACAGCGCGTGATGCAGCACGTCAATTTTTATATGCGTATTGCTGTCCATAATGACGTCCATAAGCAAATTGATGCATAGCCTTTCACGTAGGGTATCGAATGAAAATGTGATGCATAGAGTGAGGGATACGTGTCCCATAGGTTGCAAACCTAATTTTGGCGCCAAATTGGAAGTTTGACCGAGAAAACATCACAAAACTGACGCATACATGTGAACATCGGATGACGCTCTGCATGACGCACTGCATTACACACTGCTCATATGGAAGCACAACTTAACTGGGGTATTTTATTCAAATCAACCAAAATACATTGACTATGGTCATTGTGATTTACTGAAAGTGCCAAATACTGCCTGTACTATTTTGATCACCAGATGGCAACATGTATACAAGCTTATGACCTCTGTTGTGGTTTGTCCGTGTTTTGGGCCTGTACCAATGTATAAACATTAATGGACAACAGGGCTCTGTAATCCAAATCACTCCATTGTCCCAATTCTGAAGGTGCTCCATAGTTAGCAAAACGTTAATAATCAGGTGTTTGTACAAGATCGCCAGTCAGCTAAACAAAGTTTGTTGATAAAATGTCCAATGGATGATTTGGATTTTAGCAGAAGATGGCACAGACGTCTATGTACAGGAAATATGATGGTTATTAACATTTGATCGCAAAACGTGGGGTGGAAACATCTTTATTATGCAAGGAAAAAGTCCTTGAAAACCATGAATGCTTTAAGGTTTATCTTTTATACTGTGAATCCAATGCTTTTCTTTGGGGATAAAAAAACAACATATTTTCCAACGTTTTGAAATATTGCATTTTATACGTTATACACAGGGGAAGTGTTCTTTTATTCCATATCCTTGGGCTATATTGACATGATTGTTTATTCATATTTATCCCTTCTTGTATCATTATTAAGCAATACCTGAATACAAAATTTCTTGAGAAACTAGTGAATAATCACTTCACAATTTGATCCACTTAAAACAGAGCCTGAATAAGGGACAATAACCAGAGGATAAGATGGGTCTTAATATTAACAAATAATCCTGAATACTTGTTTAATATTGGACAAATCACTTTTTAATTTGGAATGGGTAATTTGATTAATATAAAAAATGTATAGTAATAATTGCACCCAGTAACTTAATTGGCCAATTTGGCTCTTTGGTCCACGTAATTTAAAATGTCAATATAGAATTTCTCATTCAAAGGAATGGTCTCTCTCTCTCTTTCTGATCTATCTCCACCCAAGATACAATTGATGTTTAATGCTTGGTGTTTTGCAGGCTTTGGCATTGGGATGGCATATCTTCCAGTCATGGATACCATGTGTTCCCACTTTGACAAATACAGAAATTTTGCAGTACCATTCTGCACAGTGGGAGCATCTGTTGGGAACTTCTGTTTCCCACCCATGATTAGTTATCTCCAGCAGACATATGGCTGGCGAGGAGCTGTCCTACTTGTAGGTGGGATATCCCTGCACCTCATTGTGTCCAGCGCCCTCTTGCGACCAGACAATAGCTCAGCAAAAGATAAAACAAAACTTTTCAATTTCAAATTACTTACAAATTTACAATTTGTTTTACTCTTAGTGTTTAACCTAATCACGGCAATAGGTCTTTCTGTCATTGGAGTTCACTTGTCTGCTTATGCAGGGTCTCTGGGATTCAGCATGTCTCAGGGAGCATGGCTCTTCTCCGCTGTCGGCTTTGGAGGATTATTTGGAAGAATTGCATATGGTCTCTTAGCTCAAAAAAAAGTGATGTCGCCTCTTGGCCTACTAAACCAAGGTGTGATGCTCTCTGGTCTGTTGACAATACTGTGTCCATTGGTCAAGCAGCTTAGCATTCTGCTGGCATATGCTACATTATACGGAGTGCTGACATCTGCCTATAACTCTGTGCAAGCCATTGTAGTTACAGACATGGTTGGAACTGCCAATGTTAGTAATGCCTTTGGGCTTATATTGTTTTTCGAATCATTTGGATATATCATGGGTGGACCAGTAGCAGGTAAATGCCACTCCATTTTGAATTAGGTGGACAGAATATAAACATATAATCATAATACTAAAATGTGAATTGGATATTATCTGGTTCTTTAATATATATATATATATATATATATATATATATATATATATATATATATATATATATATATATATATATATATATATATATATATATATATATATATATATATATATATATATATATATATAATATATATATATATATATATATATATATATATATATATATATATATATATATATATATATATTATACTCAATTATCTTAGAATTACAAGACATGTAAATATGACATATTCTAATGATATTCCGAAATGTTACTAGTGGGATAAAGCTTTTCTTTTCTTTTAAACACAGGAGTTTTGTATGATCTTACAAACTATTACCCAACTTCCATTTACTTTGGAGGAGCTTGTCAAGTATTTGCTGTGCTGGTCAACTCTTATTTCTGGATGAAAAACAGTTGTGAGCAGAAAAAAGAGGCTGAAGAGGACATTTCCACCACTCAAGATCTCCATCAAAGCACCATTAATAGTGTAACATTTATATCCTCAAAAAGATCTGTAAACAGTATTCATACAGTGCACAGCCTTCCGTTTGGATATGTCACATCTGTGAAATCACTTCATTTGGCTGCAAGTTTGGATTATTCCTCATAGTGTAGCCTTAATCTGGGGCACCTTCCTGTGTTAAAATTATGCAAAAATCGGTTTAAAATGCAGTTCTAGAGGATCATATTCTTACATATGTAACTGAAGAGCGTTTTATTAACTTTAAGATTTGTGTATGATAGTCGATATATAAAGATTAACCCCAAACATGTTCACTTACCACTGTTCTGGCTTAATAACTTTAGTTACATTTTTTATCTCAAACTTGGTTGCTCGAGAGAGTGTTCTGCACCTGTGAGATATTTTTTTGCAGATGACCCCTCTGCTGCACTACTTTCACATCTCACCCCTCTACCAAACTACTTTCCTTTTTATCTTTTTTAAAGTTTCTTTTTATATTTATATTATTTTGAAATGAATAAAATGTTTGTTTAAATATATTTGTGTACAAATGTCATAAAATCTTTCAATTATAAAAGACATTTAATCAGTCAACAGATCATGTGTCAATTTCTCTGAAATGAACATGATAACCGTCGAGGTTTGCTTTGGCCTGGAGCAGATAACATTTTACATTAGGGTCATGGGGACCTTGAAACACAGACAGGTGGGACCCCTGTTGGCAGAGACTGTAACCTTTTGTGGGAATCTGGAAACTGATGACTGTTCTCCCAGTTGAGACAGAATTACACCCATTTCATATAGTGCTTTAAAGGTGGCCTAGTTTCACTGCATGTAGTAATATGAAATTGATTACACTATGTAAATGAGCTGAGAACTTAAATGAGCCACACACAACACAGATCTACACTTATTAACATGTTTTCACTGCTTTGCTTTCAAGATAAAGTTGATTGCAAACCCCGTCTATCTGCAGTGGATAAAAGATCCTTCCACTGGAACCAGCTTGAGAGATCTGTCTCCCTGACCACTGAAAGAATGCATGTTCTTGCATTAGTAATATTTCCTTGTGCACACTTCTTGCAATATAATCATGATAATGACGTCAGACAGTTTTAATCATGAACTTGACCCCAGCACTGCATTGAGCATGTTGAACAACCATGGTTGTAAATTTTATAAATTTTGGTATGCAGGTTATGCAGGTACAATAGTCCTTAAGGGTTAAAGACAGCAACTTATAAATTCCGGAAATTGTGTTCATCATATGGCACCGCTCAGATATCACTCAGATTGGCTGCTCTCGCGCCCTAGTAACAAACAAAACTGTTTACATGTTTTTGAATGGCAGGACTATCCAATTATACCCAAAGACATCGGCAAAATAGACTTGAAATCCACTGTTTCTAGAAACACCACGCACTGCCCATCATATTGAAGTTTCCCCACTAATTAAACTCGACTTCCGGCGATTGATTGTTGCAGTTCTGATCCATGTCATCGTCTTTCCCAGTCATAATATCTATAATTGCAAATCCGTGAGCTTTCTGTAGCGTTTTTTCTCCAGTTTTTTACCAGATATTAAACCTGACAACGTGAAATGGCATTTAGGAGAGTCCAAGTGATGACGTCATGGAAACGCAAAGGGAGAATCTTCATATGACGTCAGAAGGACCACAACGTTGTGGAATTTCAGATCATTGCTGTCACTCCCGTGAATAAACTGACCCACTTTCACCTGATTGCGCAAACTCATAAACAATGGCGAAACGATGCTGAGATCAGGAAAAGACAAAGAAATTTTTTCTAACAAGCCTAAAATCTAATGTTGAATTAATGGAAACATGGTTCCTTTAAAACCTGTTGCCGGAAAACGAGTTCTATTGGAGTCGGGACTTAAAATGGGTGGGCAGTGCATGATGTTTCTGGAAACAGTGGATTTCAAGTCTTTTTTGACGATGTCTTTTGGTATAGTGTATTTGCGTGCTAAATTTATAAAATTTGTAACCATGGTCAGGACTAACCAATTAGCGTATTTGCATGATAAATTTATAAAATTTGTAACCATGGTCATTCAATATGCTCAGCGAAGTGCTGTTGATTACATTGTATAAGTTGCAGCATTACAGAATGTTAAAAATGACGTCATTAAGCCAGAACATCAATGTCCTTCCTGCCCATTGCCAGTGGTGGACGTTGGCGTCTTCCCCTTCAGTTAGGGGTAATGTTAGGGGCATCAGGTACAGGTAACAGAGAAGCAGAGAAGAACAGAGCTGCAGTTCCAATTTTCCCTATCTGCTCTACCATATACGCTGCATTTTCAGAGCGCTGCGATCGTATTTGACCCAATTATTTGCACACGGCACATCAAGGAACAGCGGCGACAGCCTGTTTTGGGCATTGTAGCCTCTGCCTTTCATCTTTCCATCGTTAGTGTTCTCCAATCACCCATCGGCAAAGCCCAGATAGGTGATCTGGAGAGGTCTGAGATTTTTGCTGTTTTGGTCATAATCTCGTTCAGATGTGATTTTTTAAATACCCAACTGTTTAAGTGATAATTCATATTTTATGTATGATTATGTCTAAAATCTCACAAAAAAGCTTGATTATTTTTTGGATCACATTAAATAAAGAAAATATAAATACTTGATAATAATCGCCAGCTGCAAAAATTGAATCAAACCCGTTTTAACGGCAGTTGAAACGGGTTCAATTTTGACGTTTAAACGGGTTTACCAAAGTTTTTGCAGCTGGCGAGTTTTTACTTCACTAGAGCTCAATCAACTCCACCAAACTTTTCTTTGGTTGGAGTTGGTAGAGACCATGGACGTTCGACAAACCCCTCCAGATCACCTATCTGGGCTTTGCCGATGGGTGATTGGAGAACACTATTCCATCGTTGTTTTTGTCAGTTTTGCCTCCATAATGTTGACATAAATTACGTAGATTGCAATATACTAATATAAAGATTACACAACAAACACGCTTTAGTACTGACATTAGCATGTCAATGTACGATGTCAGTCTGAAATTTCCCTCCCATCTTGAAGCAAGGCGGGCGGAAGTTTCCAATGCAACATCTTTCCCGTCATGCATTGCTCTCTCGTGCCAATTTTGTCATTTTTTCACGGACCAGCTAAATATCCGGGAGAGCAGATCTGCACTTTCAGAAATATTCTTGTCTTGTTGTTGTCTGACCCATGCATGTACCAACAAAGTCGAATGGTGTAATAAAGACTGGCAAAAAATTGATAAACTACATCGTAGCTCTGCTGTCATCGCCTCTACTATATTATGGGTGTTTGATTGTAGCAAAAATACCAAAAAGTATCATTATTTCATAGATAAATATTCTACACTTTCACCGCAAATTTGGTTTTACTTAGTTTAATTTGGAGGGAATTTTGATTAACATCAGTTCTATATTTTGAAATATTTAACTTATCTGAAGTTCACATATATTTGACTTATTTCATTTACAAAAGCACAATTTACTTGAGTTATTAGTCCTTTTTAATGTATATCTAAACTAAATAGCATGGTTCTAGCTAAAGATAAATGCCTTAGGTATTCAGATTGGTTGTGCATTTATTCACAAAATGCTGTCAAAGTTAACTCTATCGTATCTTGAAATGTAACCAAAACCCATATTTATCTGGGTTTTACTTCAATTTCAAATCTAGAATTACACAATTTGAATGACTGTTAATATTGAGTTAAAAATCAAATCAAAAATATTCCCTTCCTGTCCATTTGACACATTACCAACCGCAATAATGTTTGTAGTTATTTTGATACTAGGCATTTATCTTGCACTATGTCATTATTGGGGGATCAAATTCGGCGAACATGATTTTTTTCTTGAAGGAAAAGAAGGAATTTAGGAAGACACTGTTAATGTTAAGTTATTTAGGTTTTTTCATTTACATTAAAATCAAAATATTTTATAAATTTTTTTCTCCATCTCATGCAAAAAGACACATGTACTAAATGGTCCTATCTGAAGAAACATTTTTCCTTTGTACAAATTGGCGTTGTGGTTGTGCTCAAAAATGTCAAATCTGTTATTACATATTTAAATGTTCACACAAAAATTGTTTTCAATTTTAAAATAAATAAAATCTTGACAAAATACAGAAGAAAAGCATTTTTACAGGATATAAAAATTTAATACAAAAACACTTTTTATTGCTTTTTCAAATTTACATAACTACACATCACATATTATGAGCAATTCAGTGCTTATTATAGAAATGTCACTTTAAATCATCAGTTCAATGTGTATTGTACACACAATATCTTGTAATTTAATCAATCACATAAAATTTTAACAACAAAAAATATATTTTGAGTCAGAATTGTCTTATCTATCCATCATCATGTTAAATATGAAAGCGATCTATTGACTGATGGCTTCACTTTGTGTTCTTTGACAAACGATGTTAAATTTAAATCTCACTTTTTGATAAAGTGACAGGATTATTGAATATATAAAAGTTAATCATAATATTTTAGCCAATCTTGGCTTTTTTCAGAAATAAAAAAAGCATTCAAAACTAAAAGTTTTTGTCCATGTTCCCCTTTTGCCTAATACTTGAAAAGCAAGTAATTTAGGAACGATCCCTTGAGATGCATATCTCCAATTAATTGCCAGTTAACAATAAAACGTTTAACAAATAGAATATTTAAAAGCCTTTTGAAATATTTGCATTCACAGAAAGTTCCAAGCCTTAAAAGCATAATGTGTCAGTTTGAAGGATTTAAAAAAAATATCATAACAGTGTTGGAACGATCTTTTCAGATGCATATCTCCTCGGTATAATTACAAAAATAAAAATATATAAAAACCAATAAATATTGTGGAGTGACCCCCCTGGGGTGCAACAATCCAAATAGTACAAAAGAAAAATGATAATGAAACAATTAAAAATATGGAACGATCCCTTTGAGATGCATATATCCACAAATAAACAAAAAACAAGAGCACACGGTTTATCTCAAAAGGAAAGTCAAAGTATTATGACGGCTCATGAATTGGCTTCCATAAACTGAACATGTTTACCAAAATTGGTTCAACCCCTTCCCCACATTTGTGTATAATGGAACGATCCCTTGAGATGCATATCTCCATAAATGAATATCAAAGGCCAAGCAGAAGCAATGTTTCTTGAAGATTCTGAATTATGTTCTCCTTTCATTACATATCTAAATGCATTGTGAAAAAATATTTTTGTACGAGGCTAAATATCTTTTTCAGTTTCATAGTTGAATGTATTTATGTGTCGAACAGGTATATTGCAAATATAGAATGAGAAACATTTTTTTCGTCTTGGCCTATTAACAACACAATTATGCTTATTGCTTCTATTCTTTACACTGTGAACCAAACATTTGTACTTTATATAAGAGAAACAACCATATTAAAAGAAACTAAATAAGGTCAACGGCCTGTCTGGGAAATTATCTTTTTTGCTATATTCTATTAGTTCCCCCCTATTTAAATTAATGTGTCCCTATGGGTGAATGGAGGTTGGTAATTTGGCTGATTTCTCTATAGGAAATAACTTGTCATAATTATGTTTGAATTATGCTGTGATAAGTTCTACAACTAGCGCCACCGTGAGGCCAAATGCCTGCGCGATGTATATGGCCAAGATGGTGGAGGTTAGTGTGGATACCTGAAACAAACCAACAAAATATAAATATCTCAGATGATGTATTGCTTTGATATGATTACTCTCAGTCAAAAGGGTTTTGTGGAGACAATGAACTTTTCTGTCCGATATGATTAGCAAAATTTACAAATGAGGTTCATGTATATTTCATTTACAGAGGAAATGTGGGGCAAGATTACTATTGGTAACCGACACATTTGACCTCAGAATGTATGAGAGACTTTCTCAATCTATGTAATGTAAAAGGGACTTTCTCAATCTATATCATGTATGAGGGACTTTCTCAATCTATGTAATGTAAAAGGGACTTTCTCAATCTATATCATGTATTAGGGACTTTCTCAATCTATGTAATGTATTAGGGACTTTCTCAATCTATTTAATGTATAAGAGTCTTCTCAATTTATATTATGTAAAAGGGACTTTCTCAATCTATATCATGTATTAGGGACTTTCCCAATCTATTTAATGTAATAGTAGTCTGTTGAATATCTTATTGTGGATAACACTAAGATGAATACATACTATTTGAGAAAGAACTTTCAATATCAATATGCATCAATTGAACAGATCATTACCAAACCTAAGTAGGACCTTGATAAAAGGACAATTGTATGAAGAGTTTTAGACTTTTATGTCTCATTCTTGAAATATGTTCAATCATACGGCTTGTCCCAAGAGTGAACTGCCAGTTAAATATGTCTCAGAAATTAATATTAACACATGCACCAGTAAACAATAATATTAAACATCCCAAAACAGTTAGAGATAGATATAATTGGAATTAAAGCTACCGCCGTTCTGCATAGCGTAAGGAGCTGTCACCTGGTGTTCTTATTAACAATCCTAAAAGACCCTTAATTCTCAAATCACCATGAAAATTGAAATGCCAATAAGACCATCTGGGGCTATGACGAGCTCAATAAATACTTTAGATAGCTATTTATATATACCGCTTTTGATTGCTCTTCAATGAGGTCCTGTCGATCATCGCCATTTTTGCTCTCGCATATATCAAATTGCACATAGGGGGAGCTACCATCAGCCTTTGCGTAGCGTAGGGCCAGCAGTAGACGTTCTCCTGAGAGCAGGAAGTGCGTGACGACGGTGAAGAGGATGAAAGTTAGGACGAGCCAGTGTGACCAGCTAGGCATAAGGCTTTCCTCCATCTGAACACCAGTAAATAAAGCAGTCCCTGAAGAAAAGTACATTTGAGCTCAAACAATGTTACTATTAAAATGATATACACAGTTAAAACACAATATAGATTTGTTCAGTTTAAATGTTTTAATGATATGAATAGAATACTATGACGAGATTGATAGTATGCATAAAATGAACAATTAATATGAAAGTGTATTCCCCTTGTAAGATAAAATGTGCAAATATACATATATATAGACTGTATAGCCAATAACTGATGATGAGCCAATGTCTACCTGCTAATATGTAGGCCAGATTACCGACCAGAAAGTGGGCCCATTTGAAGTACGGTCTCTTGTCTGATGCGGGCCCTGGGCGCAGAAATGCCATGATTGGCTGTCAAATGACAAGATAGATAACAGCATTAATCATCACATCATATTTGAATTGACATTGTTTATCGTTGCCATAAGGTTTCCATGGTAGCTTTAAGAAAAAGATCGACCACATTTTCAATGTACGTTCAACCATTTGGGTAACATTTATGAACACATTGCAAAATATAAGAGAATATAAGAATATCAAAATATTTCCTCAATAAAGCTGGCAAGTTACATTTCCAATGTACATATACAAGATATGACCAAATTTAACAAAGCTCTTGATTTTATCAGGTCAGGTCAAGTCAGGTCAGGTCAGGTCAGGTCAGGTCATATTAAGATTATACTTACATTGATAAGAGTGAGTGACATCACAATTATTCCCAAAATTGGATGAACTGCCTTTCCCTAAAACATTGAATAAATATGTTAAACTAAGGTAGTAGTCCTTGGGTTAATGGTATTAAACTTCTCTTTCTTTTCATAACAGTTATATTTATCTGTATATTTACATATGTAAGTGTTAACTGTTTCGCTCATATTTGGATGTTCGAGGTTTCATCACGATTAAGTCTACGGAGCATACACGTGTAATTGGTCCATATCGGCTATGTTATGACATCACCAATTTGTATTACACCATCAGATGGCGCTGTGTATAAGAAGTGATTTGTGAGTGCGTGATAGAATACAAACGTTTCCTTGATTTTGCAAACGTATGCACATTTGTTCAGATTGTTATGATATTAATATAATTAACTTGATTGACTTGATGCCAAAAGGAGGCTGCAAATAGCACACAAACTGATAACGTCCAATGACACATACAATACTGTGTCCTCGCCATTTTTCTTACATGATTTATTTTGAAAAATCCAGATGGTACAAAGTAGAAATATAGCAATCAAATTTAACAATACAGTCAGGATAAGACAGATGGGAGAATTGTGTAAATGGTACACATTCTGAATGATAATATATTATTAATAACTTACAATATAGAGATGCCTTTCCTTGACAAAGATGATTATGAATCCAGAAAGTGTCAGACAGAAAGCAAGACCCATCAGACACTGGTGGACCTAAGTAAATGAAAACAAAACATACAGAAATCATCGTCATTATGACATGCTGTTGAGTAGATTGTATTACCATTTTTCTTGTTAAGTCCAATACATTGGGTAAGACACACTACTGGAAGCTGAGATGATGATGATGATGATGATGATGATGATGATGATGATGATGATGATGATGATGATGATGATGATGATGATGATGATGATGATGATGATGATGACGATGATGATGATGATGACGATGATGATGAGGAGGAGGATGATGATGATGATGATGATGATGATGATGATGATGATGATGATGATGATGATGATGATGATGATGATGATGATGATGATGATGATGATGATGATGATCCTAGATTAAAGTAGTGATCAGTCCCACTCATGATATAATGACGATCAAATGCCAAAAATCTTGTACGTACTTGAAACCAGACGTCTTTGCCCAGGATTTTGTAGCCGTTTCCAATTGGTTTGAGATAACGGGCAACGACGATACCGGCGCTTGCCAACAACACCCAGGCTATGATCATCAGACAACCTAAAAAAACACAGACTGGCTTGATTAGTCTGGCATCTTTTAAGTGCATGACGGATAAAACAAATCTTACTACAAAATTTATTACACAATGTGATCTGTAACATACAATGTGATCTGTATCATACAATGTGATATACAGTGTGATCTGTATCATAGAATGTGATCTGTATCACACAATGTGATCTGTATCACACAATGTGATCTGTATCACACCATGTGATCTGCATCATACAATGTGATCTGTATCACACCATGTGATCTGTATCATACAATGTGATCTGTATCATAGAATGTGATCTGCATCATACAATGTGAACTGTATCACACAATGTGATCTATATCATACAATGTGATCTATATCATACAATGTGATCTATATCATACAATGTGATCTATATCATACAATGTGATCTGTATCATAGAATGTGATCTGCATCATACAATGTGAACTGCATCACACCATGTGAATTGTATCATACAATGTGATCTGCATCATACAATGTGATCTGTATCACACAATGTGATCTGCATCATACAATGTGATCTGTATCACACCATGTGATCTGTATCATACAATGTGATCTGTATCATAGAATGTGATCTGCATCATACAATGTGAACTGTATCACACAATGTGATCTATATCATACAATGTGATCTATATCATACAATGTGATCTATATCATACAATGTGATCTATATCATACAATGTGATCTATATCATACAATGTGATCTGTATCATAGAATGTGATCTGCATCATACAATGTGAACTGCATCACACCATGTGAATTGTATCATACAATGTGATCTGTATCATACAATGTGATCTGTATCATACAATGTGATCTGTATCATACAATGTGACCTGTATCATACAATGTGATCTGTATCATAGAATGTGATCTATATCATACAATGTGAACTGTATCATACAATTTGATCTGTATCAAACAATGTGATCTGTATCACACAATATGAACTGTATCATACAATGTGATCTGTATCATAAAATATGAACTGTATCATACAATGTGATCTGCATCATACAATGTGATCTATATCATACAATGTGATCTATATCATACAATGTGATCTATATCATACAATGTGATCTGTATCATAGAATGTGATCTGCATCATACAATGTGAACTGCATCACACCATGTGAATTGTATCATACAATGTGATCTGCATCATACAATGTGATCTGTATCACACAAT
Organism: Amphiduros pacificus; assembly: GCA_949316495.1. Taxonomy (NCBI): domain Eukaryota; kingdom Metazoa; phylum Annelida; class Polychaeta; order Phyllodocida; family Hesionidae; genus Amphiduros; species Amphiduros pacificus. The sequence continues at coordinate 28,324,790 of OX439011.1, forward strand.
GTGATCTGCATCATACAATGTGATCTGTATCACACCATGTGATCTGTATCATACAATGTGATCTGTATCATAGAATGTGATCTGCATCATACAATGTGAACTGTATCACACAATGTGATCTATATCATACAATGTGATCTATATCATACAATGTGATCTATATCATACAATGTGATCTATATCATACAATGTGATCTGTATCATAGAATGTGATCTGCATCATACAATGTGAACTGCATCACACCATGTGAATTGTATCATACAATGTGATCTGTATCATACAATGTGATCTGTATCATACAATGTGATCTGTATCATACAATGTGACCTGTATCATGCAATGTGATCTGTATCATAGAATGTGATCTATATCATACAATGTGAACTGTATCATACAATTTGATCTGTATCAAACAATGTGATCTGTATCACACAATATGAACTGTATCATACAATGTGATCTGTATCATACAATATGAACTGTATCATACAATGTGATCTGCATCATACAATGTGATCTATATCATACAATGTGATCTGTATCACACCATGTGAATTGTATTATACGATGTGATCTGTATCATACAATGTGATCTGTATCATACAATGTGATCTGTATTAAACAATGTGATCTGTATCACACAATGTGATCTGTATCACACAATGTTATCTGTATCATACAATGTGATCTGTATCATAGAATGTGATCTGCATCATACAATGTGAACTGTATCACACCATGTGAATTGTATTATACAATGTGATCTGTATCATACAATGTGATCTGTATCACACAATGTGATCTGTATCACACAATGTGAACTGTATCATACAATGTGATCTGTATCACACAATGTGATCTGTATCATACAATGTGATCTGTATCATACAATGTGATCTGTATCATACAATGTGATCTGTATCATACAATGTGATCTGTATCATACGATGTGATCTGTATCACACAATGTGATCTGTATCACACCATGTGATCTGTATCATACGATGTGAACTGTATCACACAATGTGATCTGTATCATACAATGTGATCTGTATCATAGAATGTGATCTGCATCATACAATGTGATCTGTATCACACAATGTGATCTGTATCACACCATGTGATCTGTATCATACAATGTGATCTGTATCACACAATGTGATCTGTATCACACAATGTGATCTGTATCACACAATGTGACTTGTATCATACAATGTGAACTGTATCATAAAATGTGATTTGTATCATAAAATGTGATTTGTATCATAAAATGTGATTTGTTTCTTTATAACAATGTGATTTTTATCATACAATGTGATTCTTATCATACAGTGTGATTTGTTTCTTTATAACAATGTGATTTTTATCATACAATGTGATTTTTATCATAAAATGTGATTTGTGTCTTTATAATACAATGTGATCTGTATCACACAATGTGATTTGTTTCTTTATAACAATGTGATTTGTATCATACAATGTGATTTGTTTCTTTATAACAATGTGATTTGTATCATACAATGTGATCTGTATCACACAATGTGAACTGTATCATACAATGTGATTTGTTTCTTTATAACAATGTGATTTGTATCATACAATGTGATTTGTTTCTTTATAACAATGTGATTTGTATCATACAATGTGATCTGTATCACACAATGTGAACTGTATCATACAATGTGATTTGTTTCTTTATAACAATGTGATTTGTATCATACAATGTGATATATATCATACAATGTGATTTGTTTCTTTATAACAATGTGATTTGTATCATACAATGTGGTCATATCCAATGTGGTATCCATCATTCGAAGTGATTTGCATTATGCAATGTGATTTTATACAACTTGAATTATAGCAAACAGTGTGATCTGCATCATAAAATGTACTCTGCATCACATGATGATTCAAACGTGAGGAAATTGCCTACAATCTTACCGTGTGCCTTTATCATAGGGTGACCAATGGCTCCCCCTATGTTAACATTCTCTGAGAAGTTCACTTTGTTTGGTGTTGTCAAGGGCACTCTCTCGTGGTATTGTTTCACCCCTGCAAACAGATCAGAATATTAATCGATTAAATACGAATAGTCTATTTTAGGCACATCATGTTGTACTCACGACCTTTTCAGTCTGGTTTAGGCAACATTGGGTCAGAAAGAGGCTTTCATCGGGACTCAATGCCCTACTCCATTTGAATAGCGACTGGAAATCTTTGTTTTGTGTTATAACATTGCAAAACCCTTCGCCATCTTCATCATTTCAAGTCTCATCACTTCAAGTCTCATTATACATGTTGTTTTAAGGGATAATGTGGGTTGTGGCTTAGGTACCTCTTCCCCGTGCCAGCGGCTGGGTTTGATTCGCGGTAAGGGATAATGTGGGTTGTGGCTTAGGTACCTCTTCCCCATGCCAGCAGCTGGGTTTGATTCCCGGTAAGGGATAATGTGGGTTGTGGCTTAGGTACCTCTTCTCCATGCCAGCGGCTGGGTTTGATTCGCGGTAAGGGATAATGTGGGTTATGGCTTAGCTAACCTCTTACCCGTGCCAGCGGCTGGGTTTGATTCCCGGTAAGGGATAATGTGGGTTGTGGCTTAGGTACCTCTTCCCCGTGCCAGCGGCTGGGTTTGATTCCCGGTAAGGGATAATGTGGGTTGTGGCTTAGGTACCTCTTCCCCGTGCCAGCGGCTGGGTTTGATTCCCGGTAAGGGATAATGTGGGTTGTGGCTTAGGTACCTCTTCCCCATGACAGCGGCTGGGTTTGATTCCCGGTAAGGGATAATGTGGGTTGTGGCTTAGGTACCTCTTCCCCATGACAGCGGCTGGGTTTGATTCCCGGTAAGGGATAATGTGGGTTGTGGCTCAGGTACCTCTTCCCCATGACAGCGGCTGGGTTTGATTCCCGGTAAGGGATAATGTGGGTTGTGGCTTAGGTACCTCTTCCCCATGACAGCGGCTGGGTTTGATTCCCGGTAAGGGATAATGTGGGTTGTGGCTTAGGTACCTCTTCCCCATGACAGCGGCTGGGTTTGATTCCCGGTAAGGGATAATGTGGGTTGTGGCTTAGGTACCTCTTCCCCATGCCAGCAGCTGGGTTTGATTCCCGGTAAGGGATAATGTGGGTTGTGGCTTAGATACCTCTTCCCCATGCCAGCGGCTGGGTTTGATTACCGGTTTTGCCAATGACTTTGGTCATGCTGCAATGCGACCTTTCAAGACAATTTACGTTGTTTAAGATGAAATAGAAGTCTCCCTCTTGGACTCTTGGACTTTTAGGAAGAGTGATAATAATCTTGGATATTTCTTTTTGCATTGCCCCACAGGCATGTCAACACAAACCAAGGTTGATGAGCACAAGTGAATAGAAAAATCATACAAGCATGACAGAGGTCTTTGGCACAACCGTACATCAAATACCAACCGACAGTTTGGGAGTCAGTTATCCTGCCATTGAGTCGTGCCTTATTCCCCTCTTTGATCAGATGCAATAGGTAAGTAAATAAGTACCAAATTCATCAGTCGGTCCATACACCAACATGGCATAGAGTGTCTGATTGAGGTCAAACACATACTGACTGCTGGGTAGGGATTTGTCCACCACTTTGGTCCTGCTGAACTCACACATCAACCGGCCGTCAATGAAGGATCCTCTCAGGCTGCCCTCAACCAGGCCTATCTGACTCTGTGAAAATAGAGGATAGGGTACAATTGTAGTATACAAAGTGCAGTAGTAATAATAAGTTCAGTAATAATAAGTGCAGTAGAAATAGTGCAGTAGAAATAATAAAGAAATAATAGGAAATATTAACATAAAATAGTGGGGTAGAAACAGTGCAGCAGAAACAGTGTAGCAGAAACAGTGCAGTAGAAACAGTGTAGCAGAAACAGTGTAGCAGAAACAGTGTAGCAGAAACAGTGCAGTAGAAACAGTGTAGCAGAAACAGTGCAGTAGGAACAGTGTAGCAGAAACAGTGCAGTAGAAACAGTGTAGCAGAAACAGTGCAGTAGAAACAGTGCAGTAGAAACAGTGGAGTAGAAACAGTGCAGTAGAAACAGGTGCAGTAGAAACAGTGCAGTAGAAACAGTGCAGTAGAAACAGTGCAGTAGTGCATAAAGTGAGGGTTGTGAGGAATAAGAGGATGGAATAAATGAAAATCAACAAAATAAAGTTCTGATATAACCAATTGAAGTAAAGATAGTCACGCAAGATAATATTTGATAACTGATAGATTGTAAGGTTTTTTTTTCTGAATACTTTTTAACCACGTTCAGTATTTGTAGGTATTTCTTTTAAATTTCACAATTTGTTGTTAATCTTAACTGTACGTTTCAATAAGATAAATGTTTAATTTTAAAGTGTAGAATGAGTGTAACAAATTTCATGCCATGTTATTTTATAAAATAGAAATAAGGATGTATTCAGATGTCCATTATCCCCCATATGCAAAGATACACTTGATTGATGTTCCCTTATGGTTGAGTTCTCCTGTATACTCACATCTGGTTCCAGGACAAAGTTAGGAGGGTGCCCGTGCTGGTTGGTTGACATCTGAATGATGACGCCTTGGCTGGAGTTACTTATACAGTCCACAACACTGGTATTACTCTGCAATACGCCATATTGAACTTGATAATATAATCTCCTGAATATAATATAAATATAATATAATATAATAAAATATAAAATATAGGTCTGTACTGTGGTTTGCACTTTACTCTGTAGAACATATGTTACTCCACAGAGAATATGTCACACTATAGAATATATGTTACTCTATAGAATATAAGTTACTCTATAGAACATATTTCGCTCTATAGAACATAAGGTAGCCTTTAATACGATATCCTAATATAGAGCTTATAATGAATATGCAATCTGTGTAATGGTCTATTAAATGTCCTAATAATAGAAATGTTTTCAGAATAAATGGATTTCTACAAGATTATGCCTAAATTCATATGTATTCTGGTATGATACCTGCAATATGCTAATATAGACAAGATTATAGAAGCACAATCTTAACAATGGCACAGTCACATAATGGTCCTTGTAATATATCTATGGAAAGATATATAGATTAATGTAGAAAATGTAAAAATCATCATGGAAAGACAACATCTGAATTTAATATGTATTACTAATTAATTTATATTTATAGACGTACACCATTTTCCATTAAAAAGTGGATTGGTGTCATGTACAAAAGAGATCATAACGTTAATGACTTTGATGTTATATTTTATATTATAACAAGAAATGATCAAACATTTATTATCATATATTAAAAGACACATTGCTAAACAGAATACATATAATTTGCTCTTAAAGACGAATACCAATGTGAAATAGAAAACAAAATTGGTTCCATTTAAAAAATAAAACATTTGTTACCTTTATATCATATGTATCAAGGTAAATAATTAAATTCACGTTGGATTGAATAAAGCATTGAGACCCTTACCATTTTGGTATTGTAGGAGTAGCCGACAGTGAGGTAGGGGCGGACGCCCTCAGTGTCGGGGTGGATCTGGCCCTGTACCTCGAAGTGGACCGTCTCCCCATTGTCCCTCCAGGTGAGGATGCTCTGACATGCGTCTCCCTGGCAGTGGCTGGGGTCACGGTAACACCCCTTACTGACTCCACACCCAGATAGGTCTATACCAGATGTTCTCACCTGCATCATACGGGACATATTTTTTTTCATGTAAAGAGAACCAGCCGAATTTGACGAGATCTAATCTGATTGAGAATGGCGCATATAGATTCTCATCACATGAAATGGGGGACACTGAACATGAAATGGTACAAAACTTCCTATTGCAGTGAGTTCATGGTGTCACTTTCCCCCAGCATAAATATAAACAATATAAATATAATATAAAATAGTATAATATAAAATATAGGTTTGTACTACCAATCTATCACAATTTATATTACACAATCTCCAATTTATATACATATTCAAGAAATAAGTTAAGCGCCTTCTTCTTATTGAAGAAAAAAACATAAAATAAAAAAAATGCAGAAAGATATCAACTATTCAATAAGATAATCCATTTGTGTCTACATTTAATACATTTCTTGTCACTTGATGTTTTCTGTTGTAATTTTGGCACACCTTCACAAACTGGGAGAGTTTATCATTTTTGTATGTACCATTATTATTAGAGCATCTTATTGGGGGTTATTTTCTGAAATTACACTCATATTATTAATATTTGAAACTTTAAAAGATCAATATAAAGTCCGTTTTTTCATCTTTTGTCCACCTACCACATTCAAGCTATTTCTTATCAAATTTAGCTTGTTGATAAATCCCAAAATTGATGTACTTTATTTTCATTTTAAAAGTATTTTCTATGAAGTATGATATGTACCTTCATAAAGTAACCACCAATAAGTTGTTAATGTAGATAGGGTTTCCATATAGCTCAACATATCAAAATCTCCTCTAATTTCCCTTGCAGATTGCCTTGCCTACTTACAGAGTTTTGTCTGGTTACAGAGCAACCCTTTCTTTCGAGGTTTCAAAGAAATATGCCTAGTCTTGCCTGGTTATATATATGTTCTTGCCTAGTTGATGAGGTGCATAGTCTTGCCTGGTTATATATGTTCTTGCCTAGTTAATGAGGTGCACAGTCATGCCTGGTTCTTTATGTTTTTGCCTACTTAATGAGGTGCATAGTATTGCTTGGCTATATATGTTCTTGCCTAGTTAATGAGGTACACAGTCTTGCCTGGTTCTTCATGATTTTGCCTACTTAATGAGGTGCACAGTCTTGCCTGGTTATATATGTTCTTACCTAGTTAATGAGGTGCATAGTCTTCCCTGGTTATATATGTTCTTGCCTAGTTAATGTGGCACATGGTCTTGCCTGGTTATATATGTTCTTGCCTAGTTAGTGAGGTGCATAGTGTTGCCTGGTTACATATGTTCTTGCCTAGTTAATGAGGTGCATAGTTTTGCCTGGCTATATATGTTCTTGCCTGGTTAATGAGGTGCATAGTCTTGCCTGGTTATATATGTTCTTGCCTAGTTAATGAGGTGCATAGTGTTGCCTGGTTATATATGTTCTTGCCTAGTTAATGAGGTGCATAGTGTTGCCTGGTTATATGTGTTCATGCCTAGTTAATGAGGTGCATAGTGTTGCCTGGTTACATATGTTCTTGCCTAGTTAATGAGGTGCATAGTGTTGCCTGGTTATATATGTTCTTGCCTAGTTAATGAGGTGCATAGTGTTGCCTGGTTATATGTGTTCATGCCTAGTTAATGAGGTGCATAGTGTTGCCTGGTTACATATGTTCTTGCCTAGTTAATGAGGTTCATAGTGTTGCCTGGTTACACATGTTCTTGCCTAGTTAATGAGGTGCATAGTGTTGCCTGGTTATATGTGTTCTTGCCTAGTTAATGAGGTGCATAGTGTTGCCTGGCTATATATGTTCTTGCCTAGTTAATGAGGTGCATAGTGTTGCCTGGTTAGATATGTTCTTGCCTAGTTAATGAGGTGCATAGTCTTGCCTGGTTAGTGATCATTGCAGTGAGCTCTGTCCCAGTCGCACAGCAGCTGAGCAGGCAGGCTGTCAGGATACATAAAATTTCCCTCATCATGACCTCCTTCCAGCACCCTTCTCCAGCGGCTCAGATTTTGTGTTTAATAATTTCTGTCCATGCTAGGCTATACATAAATAGGTTCTAATGAGACCTTGGTTAGATAACATGAAATGGCATGAGATAACATTACATCATTGCACTATGTACTGGGAAATATATATATATATGTAGGACGATGTATCTACGTGACGGTTCTATTGTCTTATCAAACTGTTCACAAATTGAACATATTCTGAAATCGTGGTCGAGATAAAATGTGATCACGTGACCGGTTTTTCTGTTTGTTCACGTCCGCCAGGTATCACTTGGTTCAAGTAGACCCTAATCAGCAGCAAGGTTTCACCAGTTTCAAGGATATCAATCTGAACTGATACCAAGGTACAACAAGATGGGGATCAGCATTTGTGTTTATGATATAATTCATACACAATGGATTATGGTGTAGTCAACTGGTGAATTGAACTATGGATTTCACGTGGTTTCATTTGATTGTATGCAAATTTAAGATCATAACATGCCAGGACCGGACAACTAATACTTAAAGCATTCATGAAACCATAGAGGTCACAGGCAATTTTACAGAGGTTTGGGGTATGCTTAAATGATATGTGCCCACGAAACTGTGATACAAGCAAGCTATCTCAATAAAATCAACCAAAATACACAGACCATGATTATCGAATTTTGCTGAAAGTGCCGAGTACTGCCTGTACTCGTTTGGCTACATGTATACAATCATGTGACCTCAAGGTATTAGGTCTGTACCACTGCTGGCAAAACCTTACAAAGCAGGTATTTGCACAAGATCACTGTTTGTTGTGTCCAATGGATGATTTGGATTTGCAGAAGACATATCCACTTTCAAATGGCACAGAAATTTATGTAGAGGAAATATGATGGGTAAAAACCTTTGATCGCAAAGGTCGGGGTATAAACATTTATATTATTTATGCTAGGAAAGAGTTCTTGAAAACATCCTTTCATGAATGCTTTAAACTGTAATAGTCCATTTATTTGATTTATATTCCACAGGTTTTTGGCTGTCTTAAAGATGTCTCACTTTGAGACCATAATGGTGTCAGTTTGCGTGCTACAAGCACATGCTTCAGAAAGTCAGGTTAGTACAAATAATTACATAGTATTACATATATAAAAGAATTTGTATGCACTTTCTTTTTTGACAATGATATTTATATTTTTCCATCCCCCAAATATCAAATGGCCTGGCCATAAATCTCGCCAAATGTCGTCTGCTGAAGATGCGTTTGATAATGAAAATCTTATGTTTCCTAGCCGATTTGCAAACTGCTAAAAGAAGAAAATGTGCACGGTTCAGAACAACACTATCCCAAACTTGTTGTGCGAGAGTACGAATTGAATGTGGCTTCATTTACGTTAGTGTTCTCCAATCACCCATTGGCAAAGCCCAGATAGGTGATCTGGAGAGGTCTGAGATTTTTACTTTTTCATGTATAATCTCGTTCAGATGTGATTTTTTAAATACCCAACTGTTTTAGTGATAATTCATATTTTATGTATGATTATGTCTAAAATCTCACAAAAAAGCTTGATTATTCTTTGGATAACATTAAATAAGGAAAATATTAATACTTGATAATAATCGCCAGCTGCAAAAATTGAGTCAAACCTGTTTTAACGTCAGTTTTTTAATGTCAGTATTTGACCTAATTATTGACCGAATGACCGAAGTCCCGCTAGGTTTTGTGCAAAGGAGCCTCCATGGGTGAAATCCAGGCATTGTTTGGCCAGCTCCACGAGAGTTAAAACAGTGATAGGTAGCTGCACAAGTGATAGATAGCCGCACAAACAAGAAATAAGTCAGAGATCTCGACAACAGCGGGAGATTTCTACAATAACGAGAGATAACTGGGAGATAGCTGTAGCGAGACGTGAGAAATAGCTGCACAAAGTGATAGTTACAACAGTGAGAGATAGTTGCACAAGTGAGAGATAGTTGTACAAGTGAGAGATAGCTACAACAGTAAGAGATAACTGAATAAATGAAATATAGCTTCAACAGTCAGACATAGATGCACAAGAGAGAGATATCTGCTCAGATGAGAGATCGATACAACAGTGATAAATATCAGAAGAACATATAACATTTAACGTTAATTGGACCAATCTGCAAGGGAATTTAGAGGAAACAAGCTAAGTTTGCTTAGAAATAGTGTGAATGTGGTTGGTATACAAAAGATGAAAATTGACGGACAATTGACGGATTCGATGCAATCTTTTAAAGTTTCATAAACAATTATATAATATGTAAGTGTAATTTCAGAAATAACCCCTCATAAGTTTCTCTAATCAAAATGGCACACAAAGAAATGGCCAACTCTCAAATTATAAGAAAATGTGCCAAATTTGCAATAGAAAAAAATCAGGTGACAAGAAATATATTAAATGTAGACCTCATTGAATGGCAGATCCCTTTCTGCACATTTTTATATATTTTGTTTTTGTTTTTTTTTCTTTAATAAGAGGAAGGTGCTAAAATAATTTCTTGAACATGTATATAAACTGGAGAATGTGGTGCTATTTATGTTGGGTGAAAGTGACGCCATGTACTGACTGCAATAGGAAGTTTTGTACTACCCATTTCATGATCAATGTCTCCCGATTTCTAGTGATGAGTTTCATAAATGAGAGATATATACATTAGTGAGAGAAAGCTGCAAGAGTGAGAAATACCTACAACAATGAGAAATAAAGAGATGTACAGTTAAAGAGACAGCACAAGTGAGATTGTCACAACAATGAGATATCTGAATAAGTGAGAGATAGCTGTAGAAGTGAGAGATAAATACAACAATAGGAGACAGCTGCTTGAGATAGCTACACAAAAGGTAAATAGCTGCATGAGTGAGAAAAAACTGTATAAGTGTGAGATGGATACAAGAGTGAGAAATAACTGCAAGAGTGAGAAATAACTGCAAGAGTGAGAAATAACTGCAAGAGTGAGAAATAACTGCAAGAGTGAGAGATAGCTGCAAGAGTGAGAGATAGCTGCAAGAGTGAGAGATAGCTGCAAGAGTGAGAGATAGCTGCAAGAGTGAGAGATAGCTGCAAGAGTGAGAGATAGCTGCAAGAGTGAGAGATAGCTGTAAGAGTGAGAGATAGCTGCAAGAGTGAGAGATAGCTGCAAGAGTGAGAGATAGCTGCAAGAGTGAGAGATAGCTGCAAGAGTGAGAGATAGCTGCAAGAGTGAGAGATAGCGGTAAGAGTGAGAGATAGCTACAAGAGTGAGAAATCTGCAAGAGTGAGAAATAACTGTAAGAGTGAGAAATAACTACAAGAGTGAGAGATAACTGCAAGAGTGAGAAATAACTACAAGAGTGAGAGATAGCTGCAAGAGTGAGTGATAGCTGCAAGAGTGAGAGATAGCTGGAAGAGTGAGAGATAGCTGCAAGAGTGAGAAATAGCTACAAAAGTGAAATATTTCATTCCTTCCCAGCCGAAGGCACTTGTCAATAGAACAAAACTTCCCACAATTAATGTGAAATGAACACATCATTTCAACATTGCCCAAAGCACATTATATATTCTGTTTTAAAGACATATATCTTATCATAGTCACAATCAAGACAATGGAGTGATCGAATTGGTATTGTGACCGGAATATGTTGATCTAAATGACTTTGCAATATGTTGATCTAAATGACTTTGCAATATGTTGTTCTATATAACTTTGCAATATGTTGTTCTATATCTATTTGTTTTTTTAATGTAAGAATCTATTTGACCTTAGGATTTTAAGTTGTTGTTAAATATGAATAAATGGACTAGGCATCATATAACTACCTAAAATATGCCCCAATATTCAGATTAATGGGGTGTAATGGGGTCACTTTCATATGTTTAAAGTTGTGGGCAAATCACTGCGCACACATCTGTGCATTATTGCTATATACGCATATTTCTTGATCTAAATTGAGGTTTTATTTGACAAATAAAATAATGATTTCAATATTTGATTATATTTTAAATATAGAAAGTCTACTTCTATATTGTTAATAGTGCTAAACAACTGTGAAACTAAAGAACTATTTTGGAGGCATTGGCGCCATTTCCAAGAGGTGATCTTTGCACATTGGTGGGTCTCAGAAATAGACATACAGGTGGCCTGTGACCTGTTGATTTCCATCCTGTCATTGACTGACATGGTCAAATATTGACGATTCCACAATTTGGAGATCTTGAATATTGGTTTGGAATAAATAGTATAACAATCAGATGGAATGTTTTTATTAGGGGCCGCACCTCGGGGATGTGGGGTTTTAGTGTCTCTCGATGATAACCGAACCTCTGTCTATAGGAGAAGAACCGCAAGCTAGAAAATGCACCCAGGTTGCAGCTGCAGCCTAGTTATGTAGGTATGCACTGGATCTCTCATGCTCATCTTTGATTGGCTATTAGCCTGCGGCGTGACATGCGTATCATCACATGCGTCATCATAACCACATAACCACAGTATTGTCTCTAACATTGTCTCATATATTGTCTCTCATATACACAGTCTTTCTGTGTCCAACAAAACCTCTTCAAAAACTGGGCAAGTATAGCTCTGCAGACATCGAGAACATGAAAGAATCAATAATGTACTTATTCCTTTCTGGTAAAGTGTACAGGGTAGATTGCAAAGAGACAAGTATTACTTAGTTCTGGTTCTGATCAGAACAGGAACAAGAGGGTCGTTCTTACTCAAATGGTTGATCGAAACAATAAGGTTATTAATTACACAATTCACCATAAGTAGGCCTCACCAAAACCATAGATTAATAAGTTGTTATGTTCATGTGCAGAAAGTTCAGATAGATGGTTTCTTTCATTTTATCAAGACGGGAGGATAAGACATGAAGATGGGATTGACAGAATTGTTGAAATTTATAGTTAATAGCTAAAGATGGAATTGTTCAATTAATATCAATTAATCTAATTTATTCCATTCAGAAAAATGAAGAGTTGATCAGAGAGAAACCTTTCCGTGATATTCTTAATGGAATAGATAAATTGTTGGAATTGATGGACAATATGCAAAGATCTCATTGTTCAGATTAGTCATTTTTTCTCCTTTATGGAGTACAACAAGTCTTTATCCAATACAATAATATACCTAATCAATTGTTGGAATTGATGCTGGAAAATGGACGGGGTACTTGCTATGCCTCACTTACACTAATCGGCAAAAATAATTTCACAAATCTGATTAAATAGTGACTCAAGACCAAATGTTATATATATATATTATTCTTTAATTGAAATACATCATGACAAATTGATTGATTCTGATACACATGGACTAGAAATCCTAACACTGATCATAACAATCATAACAATGCACATTGATAAATGTTCAGAATGCATCTCAGAGAGGTAAGAATATTTCTCTCAGAGAGGTTAGTATATGTCTCTCAGAGATATATCTCATCTAGCTCTGTGATAACCATGACTTCATATGTCATTGATAATTTCAGAAACCTCTGCATATCCAATTGTTCTTTTTATCAACGCCTAGTCACATATCTCATTGTTGTTTTTATTGACGCTTGTCTCACTGCGTGTCTCCTCTGTTTATCGCTGTGTCGCTCAGAGATGCCTGTCTATTTCATCATGTCTTTCAGAGACGCCTTTATATTTCATCATGTCTTTCAGAGATGCCTGTCTATTTCATCATGTCTTTCAGAGACGCCTGTATATTTCATCGTCATCATTAATGCCCCACACAGCATTAGTGATGGGGTCTATGGTGATCTGTCTCAGGTTCCCATCTATCTGGTGCCATTCTGTTCCCATGGGGTTGTTACGCTCGATACCCAACCGGAAGTATACCTCGCCACTGTCATTGGTGCCCCACACCACTCCATTACCGGAAGTGATGCACTTCAGCTTGCCACCAACCTCAATCCAATCAGAGCCAACTGGGTCATTGCCATCAAACACACTGGTTCCGGCTCTGTAGAGACAAATGCAAGAATTCCATAAATATTGTGCTTAGTTATACTTATGATTAAAGAAATATATAAGTATCCATTTACTGAAGGATAATGATATTTTATCTGAGCCGATGGGGAGGTTCCAATCTTAGAATATGGAACTCGGTATTGTATATTTATATATATTTTTGTTTCTGGAATAAGGACATACAATTAAAATGAATTGAACTTGTTGGACCATATATTCAACAGCAGGAATTACAAAATGCAGAATGATTTTATAGAATCATTCCAATCTCCTGAGATGTCACTCTTTCATTTAGAATGATTAGTTTCCCTTCAGACATAAAATAGTGTATGACATGATAACTATCCATTTAGATGTCAATATATTGCTGATGTTTGTTTAAATGTTAATATGTTATGCAGTATCTTTCCTATCCCTTTGGAATGGTGATGTAATATACATTATGATTCCCATCCCTTTATATATCTATATATTATACAGTATGATTCCTATCCCTTTAGATATCTATATATCATACAGTATGATTCCTATCCCTTTATATATCTATATATTATACAGTATCTTTCCTATCCCTTTAGATTATACAGTATGACTCCTATCCCTTTAGATATCTATATATTATACAGTATGACTCCTATCCCTTTAGATATCTATATATTATACAGTATCTTTCCTATCCCTTTAGATTATACAGTATGACTCCTGTCCCTTTAGATATCTATATATCATACAGTATGACTCCTATCCCTTTAGATATCTATATATTATACAGTATCTTTCCTATCCCTTTAGATTATACAGTATGACTCCTATCCCTTTAGATATCTATATATCATACAGTATGACTCCTATCCCATTAGATATCTATATATCATACAGTATGATTCCTATCCCTTTAGATATCTATATATCATACAGCATGACTCCTATCCCTTTAGATATCTATATATCATACAGTATGAATCCTATCCCTTTAGATATCTATATATCATACAGTATGAATCCTATCCCTTTAGATATCTATATATCATACAGTATGACTCCTATCCCTTTAGATATCTATATATCATACAGTATGAATCCTATCCCTTTAGATATTTATATATCATACAGTATGAATCCTATCCCTTTAGATTATACAGTATCTTTCCTATCCCTTTAGATATCTATATATCATTCAGTATGACTCCTATCCCTTTAGATATCTATATATCATACAGTATGATTCCTTTGTCTTTAGATGTGAATAAAGCTGTACCTGTAGTAGATATCTTCATCGCTGTTACAGCCCCAGACTCCCGCGTGACCCACCGTGATGTTGGAGAGAGCGCCATCTACCTGCTCCCAGTCATCCCCGGCAGGGTTTCCCCAGCTCACATTAGTTCTGAAAACAAAGGCAATACTGCATTACACTTGCAGAATAGACCACCCTCTCTGTTTGTTTGACAGAAATATCAAAGAGTCTTAACAATGCACATTGATAATTTACAGAATCCATCCTAGAAAGAAAATATATTTCTCAGAGACTTATCGCATCTAGCCTCTGTGATAACCACATAGATATCAGAAAAAATCTCCTGACATAAGTATCAGAAAGAACCAGCATGACAGATTATTCAGAGAGAACTCACCTGACGGAGAACTCAGGACAGAGATATCAAAGAGAACTCAGTTTAAAGATATCAGAGAGAACTTGAGTGAAAGATATATAATAATATCAAAGAGAACTCACTGGCAAATACATCAGAAGGAACCTACAGGCAGAAATATCAGAGATAACTCACCCGATATAGATATCAGAGAAAACTCATATGACAGAATTATGAGAGAACTCACTTGTAGAGATATCAGAGAGAACTCATTGGCAGAGATATTAGAGATGTCAGAGAATCTAGTTGCCAGAGATATCAGAGAGAACTCAGATCAAAGAAAATTCAGTGGGAACTCAGTTGACAAATATATCAGAGGGAACCTACTGGCAGAGATATCAGAGATAAATCATATGACAGAATTATCAGAGAACTCAATTGCAGAGATATCAGAGAGAAGTCACTGGCAGAGATACCAGAGAGAAGTCACTGGCAGAGATACCAGAGAGAAGTCACTGGCAGAGATACCAGAGAGAAGTCACTGGCAGAGATACCAGAGAGAAGTCACTGGCAGAGATACCAGAGAGAAGTCACTGGCAGAGATACCAGAGAGAAGTCACTGGCAGAGGTACCAGAGAGAAGTCACTGGCAGAGATACCAGAGAGAAGTCACTGGCAGAGATACCAGAGAGAAGTCACTGGCAGAGGTACCAGAGAGAAGTCACTGGCAGAGATACCAGAGAGAAGTCACTGGCAGAGATACCAAAGAATATAGTTGACAGAGATCTCAGAGAGATCTCAGAGGGAATTCACCTAACAAATATAACAGATGGAACTCACCTGACAGATATAACGGAGGGAACTCACCTGACAGATATAACAGAGGCAATTCACCTGACAGATATAACAGAGGGAGCTCACCTGACATATATATCATCGCTGTCATTTACCAGCCACACATTGTTGTCTGCGCTGTCCACACAGAGCTGCTTTCCGTTGCCATCTATCTGGATCCAGTCATCTCCGGCCGGGTTATGATGGTTCACACCCTCTCTGAAAAACATCTTCATAGTCTAAAGTTGCATTGCATAAAAAAATTTCCAAAGATTATTTACAATTTGCTGACATAAAGACACCTTGAGCAATCCGCTTGTAGCCAGCATAGTTTGGTAAAATTGCATTTTTTATAATTACTTATTTGTATTTTTGGTGATTTCGTATGTGATTATTGCTAAACTGTGTTGTGGATATTTTGGCAAAATAAATTTGGACATCAATTGTAAATTCAGCACTATTTTATGATAAATATTGAGAGTGAAAGGTGAGTAGTATGTGAGTAGAGGGTGAGCAATAGGAAGTAGGTGAGCAGAAGATGAACGGAAGAGGAGCAGAAGATACAGAAGATGAGCAGTGGGTGAGTAGTAGGTGAGTAGCAGGTGAGCAGTAGGTGAGAAGTAGGTGAGCAGTAGGTGAGAAGTAGGTGAGTAGTGGGTGAGCAGTAGGTGATAAGTAGGTGAGTAGTGGGTGAGTAGTAGATGAGTAGCAGGTGAGTAGCAGGTGAGCAGTAGGTGAGCAGTAGGTGAGCAGTAGGTGAGAAGTAGGTGAGTAGTGGGTGAGCAGTAGGTGATAAGTAGGTGAGTAGTGGCTGAGTAGTGGCTGAGTAGTGGCTGAGCAGTAGGTGAGAAATAGGTGAGTAGTGGGTGAGCGGTAAGTGAGTAGTGAGTAGTAGGTGAGTAGTAGGTGAGTAGTAGGTGAGCAGTAGGTGAGCAGTAAATCAGTGAGTAGTAAGTGAGTAGTAATATGAGGTGAATACCTGTAGTAGATGTCGCCACTGTCGTTGATGAGCCACACGATGTTAGCACCCACGCTGACCCGCTTGCCCTTGCCGTCGATCTGAGTCCAGTCGGTTCCCATGTTCCTGGGATTCCCGTAGCAGTTCTCCCGGAAGTAGACGTCCTCATCATCGTTGACTCCCCAGATGCCGGAGTGACCCGCACTTACCCACCGCAGCTTGCCGGACAGGTTCTCCCAGTCGTAGCCAAACATATGAGCCATCGTGAATTGTTATCAGTCCAAAGCTAAAATCACACAGAAATTTTTTTTTACATTATAAATGACAGCACTATTTTTGTATCATTCAGGAATATTTGCTATAATGTTGTTGGACCCAATTATATTCCATAACTAAACACCTTTCTGAAACATGATTCACATATGTTGTGGAAAAGGTCAAGGTCAAAGTTATATGACGTCTTAGTATTGAGAAATACTTTGAAATATTTAAACATGGTTTAGAATTGCGCCACCAGTTTGAATACCTATTAAACAAACCCCAAAATGTGTCAGTGTATAATGGGAGATATTTTGTTTTATAACATGGCGATTTACTCTTAAGGTCTATAATCCACAATCAGTTTGAAGCATTTGGAGAGAACTTCGGGTGGTCTCGTATATTTACATAACTGCCTTCGGCTCTGGGGCACACGTGGCGGACAAACTCGTTTGCATGAGATTTTTAAATACCCAACTCTTTTAGTGATAATTCTTATTTTATGCCATGATTATATCTAAAATATCCTATAAAAGCTTGATTATTCTTTGGATGGCATTAAATAAAGAAAATATAAATACTTGATATAAGTCGCCAGGTCCAAAAACTGAGTTGAACCCGTTTTAATGGTAGTTAAAACGGGTTCAACTTAAATAATAAAAATTTAAGACTAGCTGGTTAAGTTTACCTTTTCTGTGCTAAATTAACAAATATCATTACTTTGAACACATTTAGGCCACAAAAACATAAATCTGTCCCAGTTTTTCATTGTGGATTATAGACCTTAATTTGGATAGTCCATAGCAGGATGACTTTGACCTTGACAAAGTTAAGAATTATATAGGTTTCTCTTAACTTAAAGAGGGGGGTCCAGTACCCCTGAAAAGCCGTACGGTCAGTTAACCCCACCCCAGATTTTGCCCCAGCTGCTGATTGGTGCTGCTCCACACAACACAGCTACCTCACAAGTTGACCGTTGGTCAAACTGTCCACTCACAGCCCACTGGATGCTGCTGGTGGCTGGGCAGGTTGTTTGTAAACATAGGCAAGAAAGGGGTTGTATCACACCACCCCGCTGACTATCTCAGTGACACTCCTCCTCCTTGGTCTCATAAAGAGAGGGGGAAGAGAATAAAAACAGAAAAGGTGAACCTTATAATTTAAAGTGTGCATATGTCATTATTTACATGTTTATCAATCAAAAACTTTCGGACCATTCAGAAAACATAAATTAAGCACTGAAAAGTTTATCTGAGGAGGACCAGGAAATCAGATTCTTATCTTTACACAAGTTATATAACGAGTCTCTGAAGTTGACCGCTCCCCACCCAGCTGCAGCAACATCTAGCCCATGGGAGGTATGGGGTAAAACCGCAAATATGTTGTAACATGCTGGACACATGCACTCAGCCATGTGCTTGGTATTTATAAACAAACCTAAACCCACATCTCACACACAGTGTCAACTGTCAATCAAATTCAAAATAATTTAAATCTCAGAACACTTTTATTGTTTAAAAGAGCTTTGATATCAAACATTTAGATTTCAGATTAAAATATGTTGTAGTCCTTGTGTTCATGCAGCATTGTACCAAGTATCACACATTTCTATTAGAAAGTAACAAATATATTAGAATGTATTCAATTTATACTGGCTGAGCTCTGGGTGTTTTGATGGTCAAGACCTGTTTAATAGGCTCCACCCCCTTCCTTTTATACTTGAACCCCCTCCTTTAAAGGGATTAAGCACCGATTTTGAAAAAAAAAACGTTTAAAATTCACATATTGGTAATAAATGTCTTTGTCTTTCATGTCTATACATTTTTTGAAAAATGCATCCCCATCATTGTCTGTAAAACCTATTTGAACAAGACCTTAATATATAGGCCCCTAATGAAAGCACACTCCTTTCTTGGCGTCATTTTTATGTGGAGTGTCATCATAGAGGCACTGAAAGGTAAAATGACACCATAAGAGTGTGGCAATATGCTTATGACGTCATAAAATGTATTGTCCTTTGAATAGTACCAAAATGACGTCAAACAGTGCTACCCTACTTTGAGCCTCAATTGAGGTCAAATAAAGTTCATGCTACCCGTGTTTACCCGTCACGTGCAGCTTATAGCTCAGATAGACCTCTGCTGGGAGTGAAACTGCTATGTCTCATAGCAACATATCTTATTACTCTATTATAATTTCAATCGGTCATTATGTCCATATGTGGCTAAGCTTTCAAAAACACCAAATTGTAGAATTGATGCTTAATACCTTTAATACATCATTGAACACCGATATTTTTCCCAATCGCATATTATATTATAAATTATGTAAGCAGTGTGAATTGTCATCATATCCACTAGTTATGAAAGCAGAGACATTTAACACAGAGATTGGAAGCAAGCTGAAGTTCTACACTATCGCTCAGGCGAACCGATCTCATGGCGTCGCCAAAGTAAATACTACATGTAGACCTATAACATGGACCTGGATCTGGATTCACGGACTCATGGACTGGTATAAATATGTCTTTTTTGCAAGAAATTATTAAGAGAACGACTTACATCAATGACATCAAGAATGGAAGAATTTTTGTAATAAATGCAAAACTATTCATCGCTGATCCGCAACAGTTGCATGCCTGAGTTGGATGGTGCACCGTGCTGACACCAAGACCTGTTTCAATATTTCAGACGAAAATGAATGAATTATTCATGGTTTGTTTTTCGCGCAATTTCAAGCGCTGTGGCTATCATGAAGCAAGCAGCGGCCTCTGGGCGCCACACAGGGCTTTGCGCACTCATACAGACCAAACCTTTAGAGAGTTATCATCAATCAAATTAGTGAAGGTAAGTTTGCACAATAACAATATGTAAACCTTGCAATCAATTAAACAGTTTTGTGAGAGACAATATTGAAAACCGCTACGAAAGTCCTGTGAACAGAAATCTTTTTTATTTATTTATTTTTTTTTCATCATTATTTCAAACACTTTTAACATTATTTCATATATTTTCTATTTCTTAAAATCAACTATCAAATATATTAACCACATTAATAGTATTTTATCAATCTTGTGTATTTTTACTTTAGTCTTATCTCAATTTTTTATCTGGATGTTTCATTCTTGACACCGTATTGCTTATAGCGACATGCGCTTCATACATATAAGCACAGACTACTCATATCTGTATATGAAAATGACAGCCTACTTCATTTATTTAATTAAAAAAATAGCAATAAGAGCACATTTTACAGGTTATGAATATTCTCTCCTCGAACATTTCAATACAATCTGAATTCTCTCTTTCTCTTATGAGATTTTATTAAGGCTTTATGTGGCTGTTCCATCGACTACTCAAAATCCTCAGGTAGAAAAGCAGACATGGATGAATGAGAAAGACAATAATGCTGTAATCAATAGTCCGGTCCGCTGTGTGAATATGAAGGATTGACTAGTGAAATAATCCTATTTTGATTAATTTGCTATCCCAAGAACCAGAATGTATAACATAGTTTGACAATGTCCAACATCAACAGAAGGCTTTAAATTTTCAAATTCACGCGTTTTTTTATTTTATTAAAACCTATATTGTAATTTAAATGCATGAATAATACTATAAACATAATATGTTTTACATCGCCTTGATATCAGTTCATGTCATTTTAACGCCCTTAATAATAACTGGGTAGGCTTCAAACCAAGATACGAAGGTAACTGCTTTACCCAAAAGTTCTAATTCATGATTGAAATATTAAGCCGCTATTTTTTATTTTATTTTTTGTTAAAAAATATAATTTATTACTTTAGTTAACAAGCGAAACAACTTATTTGAACACCATTAGTAGAAAGAGTAAGGATGTCTATCCCTTGAAACAGTGAATAGAATTTTGGACTTTATAATTACATGACAGAGTTGAAAATTACCAAATAATTAATTACCTCGGGGATGCTCGTGAAGGGTTTAACTAATCAATATTTACATAATCAAAATCTATGCATGATTAGACATTTGGCATTTGGCACCCAGCCAAACCTCAATTGCCTTAGTTGAACAATTGCACCATTTGTTTCTGTCATCGTGCTTTACAAGTTGCTGGTTCTTTCATCAAGAATATTTCATGAAATTGATATTCTTAATTTATTTGCTTTAAATATAGGATATTACGATTAGTAGTATACGGAAAAGATGTATCAAAGTTAATACTACCAATAACAAAATGATAAACAAACATATCCAAATTTTGTTGGGTTGGACATGAGCTCATGTACAATTCAAAATACCTAATTGAAAATAATAAGACAATAATTATAACTTTACACCTTTCATTCACAGAAGAACATTAAATGGTCATAAAATAAATCAAAATAAAAAAACTATGTTATTAACACACAATAGCTTTTATATAGATATAGATGTATTAAGATATAATCATTTTTCCTTGCTGAGACAAAACCAAGCCATAATGTGAATTTAAGACAGGATTGCAAACTGAATATCGTGCACATGTAAAAACCCTTAAGAAGTGTTTTGTGTTAACAGTTGTGTCACCTTTCCTTCTTATGAAAGATGTAATACAGATGGGGAAAATATTTGTAAAATCTTGAATGTTGTCAAGGTCGCAACTGATTTATACTTGAATGTTCAGTCATAAAGATGGCACTTTTATCATCATTGTTCATTCAAAACTATTCATGGAGATTAGCTTTGTGTTGAGCCCACGGGCAGTACCACTCAAATAAATATAAAATTCTAAGAAACCTTGTCTTTTTAATGGATTTGGCAATATATGACACACTTCTGACTTTTGAATAGCCACTTTTATTAGTCTCCTATGAGCCTGGGGCGTTTATTACCCACAATGCAACTGTCCGGCATGTTGCTTCAGCATGACCCTCTGGGCTGTTCCTGACAAAGCGTGACCTCTGTCGAAGCCTCTTACCAGAAGGCACGGGACCAGTGATAAAATGCTCACATTCTGATTATAGTGCAAATCAAAGAGCGTCTTTCTCTTTTAATGAAAAACTGAACTTCCGTTCATTCAAGAAAATCACTTTTCCAAAAAAGGAGGACTAAATGTACATGATGTCTCACTATTTCCTACCTTTAGCATGTCATTTAGGGAAGTTACTGGACACTTTATTTATGTATGTTTGTGCTGCTTGTGCGCAGATGGTGGTGCGTCGGACGTGTGTTAAAGGAGGCAAGATAATGGTGATATCTGTGTGTATAGGACTGGTCTTACTTCATCTACTCCCAGCCACAGGTAACTACAAACACTTTGAGCATATTCCCAATGTGACTATACAATACCATGATGATCTAGGTAACGATGTATTATCAGGGTATTCTAGGTCACTCTACATTATCAGGATGATCTAGGTAAATTGATATTATCAGAATAATCTCGGTAACTGTACATTATCAAGATGATCTAGGTAACGATGTATCATCGGATTAATGTATCATCGGATAAATCGGTAACTTTATAATATCAGAATATTTTAGGTCACTACATGTTATAAGGATAGTCTAGGTCACCGTATATCATCATGATATTTCGGTAACTAATCTAGGTCACTATATCTTATGATGTACATATGCACTAATCACGACAGTCGAGACAATGGTGGGAGACAATGGCAATCATGTCAACCAATCAGAAAGCAGTTAACAAACGTTTACAAGAATTGTTCATGGTAACAATGGCGGGAAGCGGCGATCACCACGTGTCATCAGGATTATGTTTGTAACTATATGTTATTAGGGTAATCAAGATAACTATCAAGTGTGACATCACTAAGTGTGACATCATCAAATATGACTTCAGTGTTACAGAAATAAAAACCATTTTAACCTAATTCATACTATAATTTGCCGATTCAGATATCCTGACAAATTCTTAATGAAGTTTAAATGCGAGAGATCGGACGATCCACCAGTCTGTGTACTGCTTGCTGAGTGCAGATATTTATGCCAAGAATATTTTGCTTGTATTTGGTGAAAACAAAATCAAATTTTCATGTATCTTCTGTTTCGTAATGTGTATTGTTCGGACATACATGTAGGTTTTGCCAATAAATGTATGCATTTATCTCATAAAATATAGATAATCACCAAAGCAAATGGACAACACATAAGAACCTTGACCAGGGCGTCATCAGAGATCAGGGTGTGATCAGAGACCAGGGTGTCATCAGAGATCAGGGTGTGATCAGAGACCAGGGTGTCATCAGAGATCAGGGTGTCATCAGAGACCAGGGTGTGATCAGAGATCAGGGTGTCATCAGAGACCAGGGTGTCATCAGAGACCAGGGTGTCATCAGCGAGGAACAGGTGAGGGCATATACGGTACTGTTAGTGATTAAACATTAGTTTAGATGTTGAACCATTAGTAATGAATGATATAGATAATAAATCAATTATCAGATCATTAGGGTGAACCCCTAGGGATGAAATTTTAGGGAAAACCACTAGGGAAAACCATTATTTGCCCTTATTTACCCTTATTTGCCCTTATTTGCCTTTAAAATGCATATTGCTTTTTACTTGCCCTTACATAACCAATAAAGTGCATATATTTTCCAAGTATAATCTATGAACACTACGATCTTTTATCAAAATCCCAATATATTCATTTTCTATATGAAATAGTACCATCAGATTTATGCATGTGTTTTACTGTCAGAGGTCATCTGGAGAGGTAGGGGTCATCCAGAACAAGATGGTGGTGTTTTTTGCCTATATGCGGGGCGGATCTTCGTTCATGGGGCGCATGCTGGAGCAGAACCCGGATGTGTTTTACTGGTACGAGCCGCTCTGGGACATCTACAATGGAATGGTGGCTGCTCCTATATACGTCTACCCCCTGCACGTCCTGCTTGATAGACACCAAAATATGAGGTCAGATTCGATATTGGCTTGGCCAATAGTTTGGTTTCTCTGATGTTTTAAGTGGGTAAGCAGGGAGATTATTTTTGAGTGTGCCGAGATTGTCAGCATAGCTTATCATATACCTCATTCTGTCTGTTTGTCTGTCTCTCTGTCAAATTCGTGCATCTCTTTTGAAATTAATTTGTGGATAAAGTATTGTCTGTAAATAAATCCGTTCCATTTTCTATGAAGTTCAGGTTTGTTTTAAATTTGCTTGTGACTTCTTATGACGAAACCACCAACATTACCAAAGAGACCAGCCCGACTAGCACATTTGATAAAGTAAATATATGGTAGGTCCAACTCCCACTGCCGGCAATGTTACTTTCACACTGGTTAAAATGTTTAAAAGTGGACCTGATATGGCCATTGTTGCTGAAATGATCAAAACACCATTTCCTTATTTTCATAAATACACTTTTCCAAGTAACCTGATGGTCTTATTCTTCAACTAAGCTTAACTGTACTTTTTACAATGAATGACTGACCTATGACTGACCTATGACTGACCTATGACTGACCTACGACTGACTTATGAAAAATAGACTTGCGTACCCAGGTAACTAAGTCGCATTGAATCAGAGATAAATGTGTTTTTATTTCTTTGTGTTTCATTGTTTTTATAGGAATGTGACTAAATATGAGAAGGACTACCTACTTAAATACCTTTACTACATGAACACGTGTCAGTTTGAGAGAATGCCGGCAGAGATGCTGACTGCTTGGAGCCTCGGCGAGAGCGGCTCCTCAGTCCATGACTACCGGAAGTGTATCTGGCAGAAACCACACATGCTACAAAACGCTGTTGTTTCACGGTGTCAGAAACCAATAAACAAAGTTTGTCCAAGTCGAACGGAAAAAAGCTTGGAAAATAGATGTCACGAATACCTGGAGGCTGTCCACAATAGACAGACAGAGAAGGAAGTACCCGGATTTCCGCCGGTGAGCTCCTATGCGAATTGTTTGGACCGGGTGGAGTCGCATGTCAGAGCGTGTTTAGGACATCTCACAGATTCTTGTCGCAAACGGTCTGTTAAAGCTGCTAAAATTCTTCGAGCTAATATAGACTTCATGGAGGATATGCTGCGTGTTTTTCCAAACATGAAAGTGGTACATATGCTGAGAGATCCAAGGGGAACTTTATCATCTCGCCGGAAAGACCGAAGAGCCTACAAAAAAAGCCTCCCGGAAGAAGCTAAATATTTGTGCCGAAAAATGGTCTATGATTTAAAGAAAAGAAAAGAATTAGAAAAAAAATACCCAGATTTATTTTTGGAAATTAGATATGAAAATCTAGCAGATAAACCTATAGAAACAGCTGAGAGTATATATGATTTTATTGGTGTTGATTTACCCGCAGAAGTGAAAAATTGGCTAGAAGGCGCCACACGCTCAGTCAAAGATGGCGGAGGATTCTCCGAGTTGCGGAAGAACTCTAGCGCCACGGCTCGGGCATGGACAAGACGCATTAATATAGAAGAAAAAACTGGAATAGACAAGGCTTGTAAAGAATTGTATGAATTATCAGGATATAGCGTATAAACTTCACTCTCCTCCACACGTGTACCTGGAAGATGAACAAAATATCGTGTTGCCATATTGCCCCATTGAAAACAAAATACCGGAACTGCACAACCAAAATCGGAAGTGCCTGAAATAATTTCTAAATATATACATTCAAAAAAAACCAAGACGGTGACCTACAATTGCACTACTAGATTTCTGAAACGTGTTTTGATATTCAGTTTGAGTCGATCAACAGACAAAAGTGTTCAGAATGATGTTTAGTTTGAGTGACATACCAACAGACATCCAAAAGACATCCCAACAGACGAGTCATGTGAAAGCCATGTGGCTTTCTGGTGGATATCGCGGTGGGTTTACCTCTCAAATGGCACCATACAGCTTGCACTACTGTATATGGCCTAAAAACTCTTCAAACAGTTGCATAAGAGAGCCTATTATACACTATGCTAATGCTATCACAGACTGTATGAAAACTATAGATATCAAATGGTTGAGACAGAGTTTATTGTATATTCTGCTAAAGCTAATAGCATCATAGAATGGGATTTTAAAAATAGTGTGTCAGAGCCCATAACACATTATGCTAATGCTAGTGGCATCGTAGAACCTATGCTAACTGGATGTCAAAAGAGTTGCATGATAGAGCCCATCAGACATTATGCTAATGCTAGTGGCATCGTAGAACCTATGCTAACTGGATGTCAAAAGAGTTGCATGATAGAGCCCATCAGACATTATGCTAATGCTAGCGGCATCACAGAACTTATGCAAAATGCAATATCACAAGATTACGTGAGAGAACGTAATGAGTATTTTTTAAAGGTTAAAGCAACCATAGAACCTATGACTATAACCTATAACTAGATATCAGAAATGTAGCGTGACTAGCCTATTACTCATTATGCTAATGCTAGTGGTATCATAGAACTTAGGCTAAATGGAATATCAAATAGGTGCGTGAGAGAGCCTAATGAGTATTTGTAAGGTTAACGCCACCTTAGAATTATGCTAACTAGATATCAAAAACGTTGTGTGACAGAGTCTAAGATCTAGTGCCACGGCTCGGACAAGACGCATTAATAAAGAGGAAAAATGGAATAGATACGGCTTGTAAAGGAACCACGTCTGAAATCGACGTCAAAACCATATCATTTCAACCAAGTTTGACTGTTTGGATTAGTGTTTAGAACGGTGTGGGATTGGCATGAATCATCGCCCTTTATCATGTTTATTCTAGTCAAATGGTCCATACATTTAATTTCATCTCATAAACATCTGTCTTGAAGGTTATGTTTTTGAGTCTATCCGCAGGGAGTGCATTCTCCCATCAATTCGTCAACAGTGTGACGAGCATGTACTACTGCCTAATCACGTCAATAATTGACGTACTGGGAGGCAACATTCGTCGCATGTGGACGAGTATACCAGAACAAATTAAACCGTCATCAATTAGCCTATATCAGGGAGTTCAGAACTGTTGTACACTACTATACATCTATACATGAAAAAAAGTTCATTAAAAAATCATCTATACATGAAAAAAAGTTCATTAAAAAATCATCCATACATGAAAAAAAGTTCATTAAAAAATCATCTATACATGAAAAAAAGTTCATTAAAAAACGTGACCAGACATTACATGATATATAGCCTACTACGATGGGAGCCTACGTCAGCACGTCTCATATGGACGTGCCTGCCCATTTGACCCTCGTCACTTTAGTGCCTCGTCACTATAGGACGTATGCATGGAGAATATGTTGCCGCAGGTTTGTTTGCAAAACCGTGAGAACAGATTTTTAGGAAACTAAATGAATAAATGCCAAAGCCACTTGTACTATTTGCTCCCTACAACTTTATTTTTCATTCAGAGCCTAACACAGTTCCTTCCAATGTTTATCCCTGTTGCTATGCATCTATACAACTGTTTTCTATTTGTTATAATATTTGTACATACATTCGTTTAATCAGCTGTCAAGTTTTAGCGCCAAATACAAATATTGCACGACTATAGATTTAGTAACGTGCATATGAATATGTAAGGTTGAAAACAATTTGTATTGATAGCTCAATGTGCAAACAGAAGTTTGTTTGCACAAAATAAGTTGGTGATAACTTGAGAATACTAATCATTTAGGATTTTTTGGAGATCGGAATGGAACAAAATGTTTGGGTTGGATGAAAAAGATTGGAATGGATTAAAATAGATCAGAATGGATGAAAAAATCAAAATGAGTTTTAGAGTGGCACTTTATTTGGGAGTAAACACGTTTTGTGCTTCAAGCCATTTGTCAAAAGACCCATTATAATCACGATAAGTCTAGGAAGCATATCTAGCTAACAGGTCTAGTTATCTAGATATCACGTTTAGGTATCATGTCTAGCTAACAGGTCTAGTTATCTAGATATCACGTTTAGGTATCATGTCTAGGTAACAGGTCTAGTTATCTAGATATCACGTTTAGGTATCATGTCTAGGTAACAGGTCTAGTTATCTAGATATCACGTTTAGGTATCATGTCTAGGTAACAGGTCTAGTTATCTAGATATCACGTTTAGGTATCATGTCTAGGTAACAGGTCTAGTTATCTAGATATCACGTTTAGGTATCATGTCTAGCTAACAGGTCTAGTTATCTAGATATCACGTTTAGGTATCATGTCTAGGTAACAGGTCTAGTTATCTAGATATCACGTTTAGGTATCATGTCTTGCTAACAGGTCTAGTTATCTAGATATCACGTTTAGGTATCATGTCTAGCTAACAGGTCTAGTTATCTAGATATCACGTTTAGGTCTCATGTCTAGGTAACAGGTCTAGTTATCTAGATATCACGTTTAGGTATCATGTCTAGCTAACAGGTCTAGTTATCTAGATATCACGTTTAGGTATCATGTCTAGGTAACAGGTCTAGTTATCTAGATATCACGTTTAGGTATCATGTCTAGCTAACAGGTCTAGTTATCTAGATATCACGTTTAGGTCTCATGTCTAGCTAACAGGTCTAGTTATCTAGATATCACGTTTAGGTATCATGTCTAGGTAACAGGTCTAGTTATCTAGATATCACGTTTAGGTATCATGTCTAGGTAACAGGTCTAGTTATCTAGATATCACGTTTAGGTATCATGTCTAGCTAACAGGTCTAGTTATCTAGATATCACGTTTAGGTATCATGTCTAGGTAACAGGTCTAGTTATCTAGATATCACGTTTAGGTATCATGTCTAGCTAACAGGTCTAGTTATCTAGATATCACGTTTAGGTCTCATGTCTAGCTAACAGGTCTAGTTATCTAGATATCACGTTTAGGTATCATGTCTAGCTAACAGGTCTAGTTATCTAGATATCACGTTTAGGTATCATGTCTAGGTAACAGGTCTAGTTATCTAGATATCACGTTTAGGTATCGTGTCTAGCTAACAGGTCTAGTTATCTAGATATCACGTTTAGGTATCATGTCTAGCTAACAGGTCTAGTTATCTAGATATCACGTTTAGGTATCATGTCTAGGTAACAGGTCTAGTTATCTAGATATCACGTTTAGGTATCATGTCTAGGTAACAGGTCTAGTTATCTAGATATCACGTTTAGGTATCATGTCTAGCTAACAGGTCTAGTTATCTAGATATCACGTTTAGGTCTCATATCTAGCTAACAGGTCTAGTTATCTAGATATCACGTTTAGGTATCATATCTAGCTAACAGGTCTAGTTATCTAGATATCACGTTTAGGTATCATGTCTAGCTAACATGTCTAGTTATCTAGATATCACGTTTAGGTCTCATGTCTAGCTAACAGGTCTAGTTATCTAGATATCACGTTTAGGTATCATGTCTAGGTAACAGGTCTAGTTATCTAGATATCACGTTTAGGTATCATGTCTAGGTAACAGGTCTAGTTATCTTGATATCACGTTTAGGTATCATGTCTTGCTAACAGGTCTAGTTATCTAGATATCACGTTTAGGTATCATGTCTAGGTAACAGGTCTAGTTATCTAGATATCACGTTTAGGTCTCATGTCTAGGTAACAGGTCTAGTTATCTAGATATCACGTTTAGGTATCATGTCTAGGTAACAGGTCTAGTTATCTAGATATCACGTTTAGGTATCATGTCTAGGTAACAGGTCTAGTTATCTAGATATCACGTTTAGGTATCATGTCTAGGTAACAGGTCTAGTTATCTAGATATCACGTTTAGGTATCATGTCTAGGTAACAGGTCTAGTTATCTAGATATCACGTTTAGGTATCATGTCTAGGTAACAGGTCTAGTTATCTAGATATCACGTTTAGGTATCATGTCTAGGTAACAGGTCTAGTTATCTAGATATCACGTTTAGGTATCATGTCTAGCTAACAGGTCTAGTTATCTAGATATCACGTTTAGGTATCATGTCTAGGTAACAGGTCTAGTTATCTAGATATCACGTTTAGGTATCATGTCTAGCTAACAGGTCTAGTTATCTAGATATCACGTTTAGGTATCATGTCTAGGTAACAGGTCTAGTTATCTAGATATCACGTTTAGGTATCATGTCTAGCTAACAGGTCTAGTTATCTAGATATCACGTTTAGGTCTCATGTCTAGCTAACAGGTCTAGTTATCTAGATATCACGTTTAGGTATCATGTCTAGGTAACAGGTCTAGTTATCTAGATATCACGTTTAGGTATCATGTCTAGGTAACAGGTCTAGTTATCTAGATATCACGTTTAGGTATCATGTCTAGCTAACAGGTCTAGTTATCTAGATATCACGTTTAGGTATCCTGTCTAGCTAACAGGTCTAGTTATCTAGATATCACGTTTAGGTATCATGTCTAGGTAACAGGTCTAGTTATCTAGATATCACGTTTAGGTATCATGTCTAGGTAACAGGTCTAGTTATCTAGATATCACGTTTAGGTATCATGTCTAGGTAACAGGTCTAGTTATCTAGATATCACGTTTAGGTATCATGTCTAGGTAACAGGTCTAGTTATCTAGATATCACGTTTAGGTATCATGTCTAGGTATCACCTTTAGATATCAGATCTAAGTCTCAGGTCCAACTCTTGCATCTAAGTAACACTTTTTGGTATCATATTTATGTATCATACGATCATTTGATAAAATCATTAGATGTTTGATGTTTGTCACAAATGTTAATCAGGTTTTCATTTGTTATATAAAAGTATGCAAATGTGAGTAGAATTTAGGTAAAATTTAATATTGTTTTAACAACTAATCGGGAAGACCCCATTGCACAGTTGGAAAAGTAATGGATTTGAGCCTTTCCAAATAAAAAAGTGGAGGGCGGGAAGTTGTAGGTTTGACTCCCATTGCCTGTAGGGTTACTTTCGCACAGACTTGAAGGTCTGCTTGATTTAGCCATTTAACCAAAGGGTTGTAAAAACACCATTTCACAATTTCTTAACAAGAGATTAAAGGTATTTTCTATCTTTAATTTCTATCTCTAAATGTAAATTAAGATAACACTTGATGCTCATTGGCAAAGTTTAATATATCCGTGACTACTAGTCGTGGGAAACATACTTAAAACATAAACAATATATTGGTTTTTTTCATTTTGTCTCCCATTATGATGTAAAATATTGTCTGGTTTATCTTAAAACAATCAAGAGTCTTTCACGGTAAAATTATCATGTGACACAACGCGAGATCAGACTCGGGAATCTGCGAGACATGATATTTGAGGACTACACAAAAGGACCAATCGATTTCATCATCAGCCCAGCGGAATCTCAAACCTGCAGCTTGTTACTGCGGTTGTCACGGTGCACAGTTTGTATACACGATATTACGTTACAGTTTTAGCTGTTCATTTCAACATGCATGTTGTTAGCACAGCACTAAATTTAAGTTTGGCAAGAAGAATTAATGCTTTGTCATCTATGAGACATTTTAGGAAATGTAGGGGTAATACAAAACAATATTTGATGCCATTTTCTGCCGGGATAATGCTGGGTCAGCTGTGTATGCTCACATCATAATATATATCAAATAAACTGATGTACAAAACCATGACTACTTGAATTAATGACTACTTGAAATAGTTGTATTAATTATTAATTGGTGCAAATAACTCACACTTAAGAATAAAAATAAGGATGTGTGCGCCCTCAGAAAAAATTGTCATAGATAAATATTGAGATTGGCATTGCCCAAGTAAAAAATATGGATTTATTTTTCTTATCCTCCCCTCCCCCATTTTTGTAAATGGACCATCCCGACCTGATGTTATGCCATTATGCCTATTTTTTTATGTTTTTAACACTCTGACTAAATATCTAATTAACCGTCTCTTGTTTGCTGAGTTGTAAGACATAGCGGGTGTACGTGGTCTCTTTGGACTCACAGTCTGCTATGGCAAACAAAGAGTGCAGTTATGGTCGTCATACCATAGAGAAAGGAAAGATCTTAATTACTCCATGGTCATACCCATGGCGGACTTCATGATCTCTTGTTGCCCACTATAGATAATCACGTGGAGATCTTTTGAGGATAGCATGCTGCCCCCCCCCCCCCCCCCCCACCCGTGATAACGTGCTGCCCCCTGGTGAAGATAACTCCCCGTGATGATAACGTGCTGCCCCCTGGTGTAGATAACTCCCCCGTGATGATAACATGCTGTCCCCTGGTGTAGATAAAGTGCTGCCCACCGTGTTCAAATTATATGCCAAAATTGACCCAAAAAGATATACAGGGGACTAATTTACAGATAGAAAAGATATGCACTGAGTTTTGATGTATTGATGGTAAAGAAACAAAGCTTAAGAAAGAAAAGTATTCAAAAATGTAGGTCTACAAATGATGAATAACAAAGGATATTGAGCTTACAAGAATAAGTACGATTTTTATAAATTCGTTGTTTAGAAAAAGTGTTAACTTTTTACCGAAATCAAACACAATAAAAATGATGTTCCCCATTGTGTTGTCACGGTTGACCTTGACAATATATAGGACTGTTAATTACTGTCAAACATGGTGATTTTTTTTATTTTGTCGTTGCACCTATTATACCAACTTTCTCTTGCTAAGGGTAAAACATAATCTGTCACAAATTTTTTTTTATATCATTTTATTCCAGTACAAGATTCTTAATGGGATGACTGACATTAAAATTATGACCAATTATATGTGATATATTTTTAGGAAAGCTGATATATTTTTTCAGTTTTCATTATCAGGTTATATGGCAGGGACTGCTGTTTTTTCACAGGGACCGCTGTTTTTCACAGGGACCGCTGTTTTTATACTTCTATTTGTAAACTTTTCTTACATTGCATGAAATTGCTTCCACTGTCTCATGTTTCAACATTTCAACTTCAAGCTTTTTCAGACTTCTTGGCTTTTCTTTTTTTGATATTGTGTTCATTATCTATTTGCGAACATTTCAAACTTATTTTTGTCTTTCCTTTTGTAAAAAAATACTATTTCACTTTCAAATATCAACAGATTCAAGTTGTTGATAATTTAGAGGATCCTAGTGTAAATATCGCCATTTTCATTGGTACCCCAAACAGCATTAGTGATTGGATCAACAGATATTTGACTGAGACTTCCGTCGACCCTCTCCCAGCTGGTTCCGGTAGGGGCGTCACGCTCAATGCCCTTCCGGTAGTAAATCTCTCCATCAGCGTTGACTCCCCACACCATGTTGTTACCGGAAGAGACGCACTTGAGACGCCCGTCCATCTGGGTCCAGTCAGAGCCCCGCACATCATTTCCCTGGAACACGCTAGTGCCCTCTCGGTAGTAGATATCGCCATCGGGGTTACAGCCCCACACTCCGGAATGACCCACGGACACGTTGGCTAGGGTTCCGTTCAGGTTCTCCCAGTCATCTCCACCAGGGTTGGCCAGGCTCACACCGCTCCGGAAGTAGATGGCGCCCTCAAGGTTGACGAGCCACACTGCGTTATCAGCACTGTCCACGCATAACTGAGCAGCATTGCAGCCATCGGCCATCACCCACTCATCACCTTGGGGGTTATCCACGCTGATACCGGTCCGGTAGAAGATTTCTCCGGCCTCATTGACAACCCACACGATGTTTGCACCCACGCTTATTTTGACAGCTGTGCCGTTCACTTCAGTCCAGTCACTGCCCTTTGCACGGGGATTGTTATAAGTGCCCTCCCGGTAGTAGATGGTGCCCTCGGAGTTGAGTCCCCAAACTCCGGCCTGACCGGAGCTGACCCATGTCAGTCCGCCATCAATGCATTCCCAGTCGTGTCCACAACCCTGAGCGCAGTCCATCTTGAATACTGGTTAAACACTGGAAGATCAAACAAGCCGTTGTCAACACTATTCGAATAAGGAAATAATTTGCCTTAGTTTTCCTAAGTATAATCGTTTATCATCATCATCATCATCATCATCATCATCATCATCATCATCATCATCATCATCATCATCATCATCGCCATCATCATCGCCATCATCAGCTTCTTCATCACCACCATCATCATCATCATCATTATCACATCCAATGCAAAAAAGGGGGAATCCTTATCACTATGGTAGGTTTGAAGCAAGGAATTACATTGAATTTGAAGAGATGATTTCTGGAAGTCCTGTTGGATGATATAAGAACTGCATATCTACTGGCCTTGGGGTAATAATCTATATCCAGGAAGTCAATATACTCCTCCCGTTTGCTCCTTCAGCTATGGCATCTAAACCACTTGCACTTTTGATATCTAAAGTACTAGAAACTAGGTTAGTATATTTATAAGTATGTATATTTAATTGCTGAAAACTTGATGATCAGGTGGATAGCTGTATTTGATTAAGGTAAAGCAATTCTTATATAGGTTATTAAAATTACTTGAGAGAACTGTAAGATTAGGTCGTCAGCCCTTTAAAGGATATAGAGAAAAAATAGGTTTTAATGTTAAACACAACTTTGTTGTATATCTGAAATCACAGTAGATGATATATATGTTTGTAATCACCACGAAGACTATTTCAGTCCTATGAGTCGAAAGGACATTCTGTTAAAAGAAAAGAGGTCCACATTGTTCACATCATATAACAATTTGGTATCCATTTATCATTTATTTACACAGAAGAAAAGATGCTGTAAACAAGAGCCAGGGTTAGGCAAGTAATATGGGTTCCTATAAAGAAGAGCAAGGAGTTTATGAGGGCACAGTAAAACAGAGGGCGCAACAAACAATAGCTATGATTTGATGGTGAGGTTGCACACAAAGGATAGGAGTTAAGTTAGATAAAGCGTTAGTTATTTTGATGAGTCGAGTATGACTGTGTTTGTTTGCATGCACGATACACGATTCCTTTTCATTGGGGTTCAGTGCCCTGCAATTCCCTCGACTGACAGCCGGCTTTGAGGCCCAAGTTGGAAATGAGAAACAATTCATTGTAAATACAATTACTAACGTTAACAATATTCTTATTTCTTACAAAACGCAACCAACCAGTGCCAGCCAAAGTAGAATTATGAAAAAGTAGATTGCGTTGCAACAATTTATAACTCGCCAATGCGATTTCTTTGGGTGATGCATGGCAATGTTTTGAACAGATCAAATCATTCGCCAGGCATTGGCGAGCACCAGACGATTTGTGAAGAACAATAAATAGCCACAAAGACTACGAGATACTTGAGATGAACTGCACAGAAACCTACCAAATAACTTATCAGTCAGTTCAGTTCTCAGCGTAATCTCGCCACTGGGGTATAAAGAAAGTATATTCTGTGACTTTCAGATTGTTATTGTCAGAGTGTTGATCTTGTTTGCCACTTGTTACATACAAGTAAACAATGATAGTAAGAACAAGGGCGGGTAGTGTGTCCACAAACTGTGCCAAAGATCTCCATGCTTTCTCGTCAGTTGCAAACCAATATTAAGTAAGTGTTTGCTCTAGATAGACTCAGATCAGTGATCAGCTAACACAGGTAAACGGCTGGTATACAATTTAACAGGCAATGATTAATAGATAAATCTTAATGGTATAGAAATTGGGAATAATGTGTTAAGACTGAATCAAGTAAGAGGATGAATTTTGATACTTGTCATCACTTATTGTGCCAGGAATATTTTGAATTGTTCGCATTGCATCAACTTTTTATATTGAGAACTGGGGTTCAAATATTTGATTGAAATAAATGTTTAAATTGTGTGCAGATGAAGAATTCACAGAAGATACATATATATATATATATATATATATATATATATATATATATATATATATATATATATATATATATATATATATATATACCAGATTAATCATTAATTAATGGTATGTAAATACCAGATTAATCATATTGCCAAATATATAGCATACCGGATCAATCATCATATTGCCAAATATATAGCATACCAGATCGATCACCAGATTACCCAGACACCAGATAATGTTTACGCTATCTCCAGAACGCTGATAGGTAAGTTTATATTGTAAATACCTGTGATATCATAAGATGATAAGGTTGTTAGCGACGCTGATAACACTAAATGCTAGATAGAACAGGTTATATCCAATCGTTCCCACAGCATTGTATGAAGTGCTCAGGCTTGACACTTCTCTGCATGACAGAGGTAGCATTCAATTACTACCTCTGCAGGCACTGCCCTATATTGGATACCATTCTAAATTTGGAATTCCCCAAGTTATAGATGCTTGCCTTGCTAACAAAAATATCACGAAATCTGAATTGACCAACATTAGGTCATAATCTGTAACCAGGTGTCTGGCACATATACTGACCAATCAGTACAACTGCTGGTACAAAACAAATCTATTTATATTCTTTCACGAATTAGGTGATAGCCAGACTTTTCTGAATTCTGATGACTTGGGCGCGTTTCTGTGCGCACCTTTATACCTTTGGTAGCAGGGACTAATATGATAAAGAAGTGCTGCTATGGAGTAGACACTAATAACATGTCCATATATGATTTGGAGTAGATTTGGACTAGCATAGTCTAGCGATGGAGGGTAGCTTGACAAATGTGTGCACCCAATTTGATATTTCTCACCAGATGGCAGCACTAAATGCGTACTTCCGGAACCCAAACAAGCACATAAGCATCAGTTTGATATATATGCAAATTGTCACGATTAGAAACTCCAATGTAAATGCCACAAATATTTTGCCCCTGTTATCTTTTCACAGGTTAAAATTGCATTTCTCCATAAAATTAAGAGAACGGTCACAAAACTTTTCACTATATAGGTCTAAATATGTCAGTGTGTATTTGTGTCTTCCCCGTTTCGTCTCTATCATTCAACATGTATTTTGTATTACCATATTGTTAGTGGTCCGTAATCAGATTTTAATTTACTTTTCTCACAATCAGTGCCAAATCCCCAAGGCATAATAAAGGAGTGAAACAATACGTCATAATATGATAAAGTGATTGACTTTTTTGTTTGCAATCAGATGTTTACAACCCATTAATGTTCTGTTATATATTTGTGGATGTCTGGATATCCACGGTATCAAAGCACTTTTAAGTATAAAAAAACAACTTGTCAAACACAAGATGTCTGAGGTCTGCTTTGGTTCTCTCTTGTTCCTGTTGTGAATCCATGTTTTTTTTCTACTTTAATGTTATCTAATGTGCCTTCTTTTTCTATGGGTCTCAGCTATGGCACGTGTAGACACATAAAAATGTAAAAAAAACATAATAAATGGTATCCAACAACCTGATCTGAAAATCAAAAGAAAGGGGCCTGACTGATATTGAAGTATCAAATCAGCAACTTATTTTACCCATTTGCAATATTAACTGATAGATGCCCCAGACACTGTAGATTTTGATGTAAGCTTACAACGTCACATTGTGTTACTGCTGTGTATGGATTTTCATCGCTATTCAATATCTAGTGATGTTAAATGTGATGTAACCTGAATAGATCGAAGTCCCTCCTAATAGATGTATGTGTGTATGTGTTTATGGCGGCTCTGACTTGTGTATATAACTTTGGCCTCAATGGAGATCAGAGTTATTTATAACATGTTATATCGTATGTGATTGAGGTATGAGACTTACCGGAGCGAAGTACGGGTAGAGTGTGCTGTAGTGTGTGTATCTCAGAGACAGAGTGGACACACACTGGACACACACTGGACATATAGCACCACAGGGTCACGTGGTACAGGCTTACACGTAAGGTGGGTGGTGCAGTCCGAGATTTACAGAACGAGGGGATTCCCACAATACACCACGAGGCGGCTCCCACAATGCAACACGGGGAATATGGCTGTCTTAATAGTACTGTTATTATGATATTGAACAAGAACAATTATCTGTAAAAAAATATATTTTCTCTCAGGTTAGCATCATATAATAGGGATCTAATATGGCACACCTAGATTCTGGGCCGACATAAAAAACTATTAATATTCAACGTAAGATATGTAGTGGAAATTGAAAAATCTGAAATAATCCACAATATTTGAATGAAGCCAATGGCGACTCCTTATCTGAAAGCAAGATTAAAAAATAGTAATTAGTTTTTCTTTTCGAAGTTTACCCAAACAAAAGTCTATTTGTTCATGTGTAAATGTGACCCATATTATGTCACGAAATGGTTTTGCTTGCGTGATCCCACTTGGGCATGTTTGTGCGTGACCAAATAGATGTCTGGCTTAAACTGGAATATTGAACCAACTGTATTGTACTTCATAACATGGTATCTGAGGAATGGTACCACGTGATCCCCGGCCAGCCATTATATAATGCCTATTTGTGTTGAGTAACCTTTGACCTCAAGCTTATCTAATAACATATGTTCATTGTTAATATAGTGCATTCATAATAGTCATTTCAAGCATTGACACTCATATAATAACATATTTTCTCCTTATCAAGCATGTGTGAGCTCCAATCCCTGTCTGTTCCCCTTTCAGTATTCATATATTCGCATCACCAAAACATCTTTGCAGAATCAATAAGTTAATTGCATTGGAAATATGAGTTGGAGTTTAGTGAAAAGGAAATAAACATGATGCATTTCAACAGTATGGACATAATAAATTATTATGAATCCAGATATAGTATAGTTTGCTTGCTTTAATCAATTAATAGTCACACACAGACAATTGTCTCAAGACCATCTGAACACGCAAGACTATACAGTATACTTTTAACCATAGCAACCCCGAAGTATGCACAGGCTGTTTATAACATTAGCACTAACACAAATGTATGCAAGGGATTATCTGAGCAATGATGTTGTAACATGACAGTGTATTAGATGGCCGGTCTACAAGTCAGCTCCCTCTAGCGGCAGAAAAATATATGCCACCCAGTTAGACTGGTTGTGTTTTGTGGCCATTAGGAATTCCTAACAGATTTTGTATTTGTCAATTTGTCTAAACCTGTCTCATTAGAGTGTGTCATCTTTACAGTAATAATTTGAATAGTTTGTCACACACTGCAATTCAGTTTTCACACTTTCCAATCTAAATACATAAGCGCCACCAACTGGCAGAATAGCCTAAAGATGGCCGCAAAACTTATGACAAAGAGAGAAAATACAGTAGCAATCCATAGACTTACAGCTTATTGAGTTGAAACCTCAATCATCCAGTCCTTGAGGCAAACAAAGGGTAATGACAAACAAGTGTTGATTTTACAAAAATCAAGTTCGCGTAAGTTTACAAAATCCTAATGCAAAATGCACGAAATCTTCTAACTCATACACTCTCAAATCACTTCTCATACAAAATCTGACGATGTAAGCAGAAATTCCGAACCAAAAACATGGCCGCCATGGACCGATAATAGGTGTATGCTTCATAGACTTACAGCTTAATCATGTCGAAACCGAAAGTCAAAACAAACGCGAGCGAAAAGTCTTGACCCTGAAGGTCCCATCTGGGTTTGGCTTGATGGAGGTTTGCTCAATGAGAAGTATGTCCGCAAACTCCACCAGAGGGCGACGTGGTGAACCTATCACCTCTGTACAAGGTGCCTTTTTGTGCTGGTTCAGCACATCCACCAATTTTTATGTAATTGTCCATCTTACTTATTTTTTTTCTTAAATTGTACTCAGATTGGTATATTATGATATATTTCACCCTTAATACAAAATTTTGTGCATGTAGAAACAACTATTACGAGAAATAAAACTTGGAACTACTTTCTCAACCGGAGGAGCCATTTCCTGGAGTAGTGATAAGGCGGAACCACAACAAAGATGGCCGCTTTGTTTACAATTTGAATTCTCATAATCTTTTATACTTTTGGTCAATATAACCAACAAAAAATGTTCAAATGTTAACAAATGAACTCAAATACATCTCAAGGCAACTTCATATTCGATATTAAGAGATGTTAATATGTCAATCACATTTACAACACACTGACAGTTCTTGAGCACATGGCCAGTAAAAGTAGTACTGGAGGAATATTAATCTGGGTTGGCCAGAGGTAATAGTTTGCGTGTGCCTCTGGTGGACAGTGTGGTATGTCCGTCCTACTACCGGAACCGGAATGTCAGAGAGGCACCAGACCCTAACGCTATTTCTGATATGTCTTTGCCTGGTACAACTGTAACCTATCTGACCCTGCGCTATTGTGAAAATTATAAATATAAATGAAAAACAACCAGGTTTTTGTATTTTATATAAAGAAAACACTTAATTTTGGCATTTTGCTCAAATTACTAGAGACAATTAACCCCGGGCAATTAACCAATACTTTTTGCCTGTACTTTATATTTGCTGTATTGTAGATAGATGCCAGGACATTTTATAATTGTGTGCAGAATGAAGACAACTCCACTGAATATAGTTGAGAGGACATTTTTGGAACTATACTGGAACTAATTATTGTCACAACGAGGAATGCACTGTACAAAATAAACATACGATTACATCATTAGGATTTTATAATCTTTGTTATCAGATTATACCAACAACGTGCAGACAGCTCTTATCAACCTCAGAAATTAAACGAGACATAATATAACAGGGATATATGTGATATGTGATGTTAGATTATGATTCACATCAATATTCTGCAGAAATAAAGGTATTCCCATCCCATACACCACTAGGGTTACAAACCATACGTAACAATATCATCATTTTTAATATAGTCACATCAATATTCTGCAGAAATAAAGGTATTCCCATATATCATCATGTTTTAATATAGTCACATCAATATTCTGTAGAAATAAAGGTATTCCCACATATCATCATGTTTTAATATAGTCACATCAATATTCTGTAGAAATAAAGGTATTCCCATATATCATCATGTTTTAATAAAGGCACATCAATATTCTGCAGAAATAAAGGTATTCCCATCCCATACACCACTAGGGTTACAAACCATACGTAACAATATCATCATGTTTTACTATAGTCACATCAATATTCTGCAGAAATAAAGTTATTCCCACATATCATCATGTAAATAAAGTCACATCAATATTCTGTAGAAATAAAGGTATTCCCATATATCATCATGTTTTAATATAGTCACATCAATATTCTGTAGAAATAAAGGTATTCCCATATATCATCATGTTTTAATAAAGTCACATCAATATTATCTAGAAATAAAGGTATTCCCATATATCATCATGTTTTAATATAGTCACATCAATATTCTGTAGAAATAAAGGTATTCCCACATATCATCATGTTTTAATAAAGTCACATCAATATTCTGTAGAAATAAAGGTATTCCCATATATCATCATGTTTTAATAAAGTCACATCAATATTATCTAGAAATAAAGGTATTCCCATATATCATCATGTTTTAATAAAGTCACATCAATATTATCTAGAGATAAAGGTATTCCCATATATCATCATGTTTTAATATAGTCACATCAATATTCTGTAGAAATAAAGGTATTCCCATATATCATCATGTTTTAATAAAGTCACATCAATATTCTGTAGAAATAAAGGTATTCCCACATATCATCATGTTTTAATATAGTCACATCAATATTCTGTAGAAATAAAGGTATTCCCACATATCATCATGTTTTACTATAGTCACATCAATATTCTGCAGAAATAAAGTTATTCCCACATATCATCATGTTTTAATAAAGTCACATCAATATTATGTAGAAATAAAGGTATTCCCACATATCATCATGTAAATAAAGTCACATCAATATTCTGTAGAAATAAAGGTATTCCCATATATCATCATGTTTTAATAAAGTCACATCAATATTATCTAGAGATAAAGGTATTCCCATATATCATCATGTTTTAATATAGTCACATCAATATTCTGTAGAAATAAAGGTATTCCCATATATCATCATGTTTTAATAAAGTCACATCAATATTCTGTAGAAATAAAGTTATTCCCACATATCATCATGTTTTAATATAGTCACATCAATATTCTGTAGAAATAAAGGTATTCCCACATATCATCATGTTTTAATATAGTCACATCAATATTCTGTAGAAATAAAGGTATTCCCATATATCATCATGTTTTAATATAGTCACATCAATATTCTGCAGAAATAAAGGTATTCCCATATATCATCATGTTTTAATATAGTCACATCAATATTCTGCAGAAATAAAGGTATTCCCATATATCATCATGTTTTAATAAAGTCACATCAATATTATCTAGAGATAAAGGTATTCCCATATATCATCATGTTTTAGTATAGTCACATCAATATTCTGTAGAAATAAAGGTATTCTCACATATCATTAGTGCTGTACAGGGCACCACAAGCTTAAGGCCACGGACCCTGCATCAGTTGGTTAGAGCGCCAGCTTATTAGCGCCAGTTCCTCTGTGGTGATCAAAGGTCGTGGGTTCGATCCTGGGCCATGCAGAGGTTGAATTTATAGTACAATTTCACACATGAGCTGAGGCCCGTGCTAAAGGGTAAACCCGTTGTCCTTGTAAATCTGTGAACGGGCTGGTTGTCATGTCAAGGACCTGCGACATGACAATTCAGCGAGCCAGCACTATATCTGCTACAAGAAGGTCTCATCATGAAATGACTGAAATAATGTTGCAAATGATGTAAAACCCAAAACAATCCAAACAAACCACAAGCTTGAATTAGAGAATTAATTCAGAGGAAATGACATAGGATTTGTAACAAATTTTAAATCCTGGGGGTTAAAATATTGTTGTTTGTCTGTTTGTTAGTTTGAGGTTTAACGTCACTTTCAGTCATTCCATGACGAGACCTACTTGCAGTAAATATATATATTGTTGCCTCACAGAATTGGCATGTCGCAGGTCCTCATGTGACAACCCACCCGATCACACATTCTGGTAATTTGTGCATTGAGCTCGTGTTTATGTTCCAGTGAGTTGATGTTCATTTTATCCTCTAGCTTGATACCTAAGAAACTCATATTTCTTTGCTAGAGCAACTAAATGACAAAGTATTTCAATACATAAAATGTGGTGGTACAAAACAATAGCCTGAACTTATCGTACCGTGATGTGCCAGTTTTATATTGATTTGAAATTGACACTGGAGGTATCATAAAAGAATGAATTAACTGTGATGTCATCGATGTAAAACTCTTTTGGCAATAATTTAGACATTGACTTATGACATAACCATATAGTATTAACAATGGTTGAATAACACGATATAGCTTTGATAATAATTCTAATGTGTCGTGAAATTAATTTATCATGATGAAGTTTTTGCAATGTCTTATTGTTATGGAGTCCATAGTGTTGTTGAACTCATGGTTCTGAAATGCAGGAGAAAGTTACTGTTAATCTATGTAATATATACTCACCAGTGTGACTGGATTATGAGATAATCTTGAGCTTGGGCAGACGTGTAGGTGAGTGGGCAGAGTTCACCAAGACCTCAGAGTGTATATGTATTCAGCTCACCATTCAGTGCAGTTTTACGCCAACCAAATGCTCTGTTTTTTTTAATCCTAGCCGGGATTATTTGATTCAGAGAAGAAGTAAAGAAAGGTTCACCAGATGATCTGAAATAAAAATGACATCGGTTATCTTGACAGTAAAGTCTTTCCACTGATAAGGAACACACGTATTGATCATATTGGTTGGTGCTGGCAAAAGTGATAAAATGAAGCAATAAAAACCATTTTGCCTTTTCTAAAACCTAACTTATTTTCACTGTCCTGTTTTGGCATTCTAATGGACATGATTAGTTTTAATACTGTGATATGTTAGAAGTAGCTATACTGAGAAATAAAGACATTGCCGTCAATGGTGTGCATTGTGATATTAAGCCTTATTCGATCACAAGACAGCCAGACATTAAAAAGAGTCCCCTCATTTATAGAAATCAACCAAGATGAGGGGATTATACATGTGCCATATGTTATAACTCGAAGAAAATATATGTAATGGTCAACATTGCAATAAATTAATATAAGAAATATAACAAAAATCATATGAGAAATATTTTCACCAAGTCTATACCTTGAATTACATGTAACAACACTGATAGAATTAGAATTAGAAATTATATTATATCAGAACATAACTCAAAATTAAGGAAGAGTAGAAGGTGAATTTAAGGAGTAAGGTATGGCACAAATATTTACCAAGTAAACAATATCTGATAATTCATGTCAGAACAGGAACCCAATCATGACCAGTTTCATCGTGTCAAGTGCGTGATTACGGAAACAACTTATCTTATCTGGTCATGTGATCACATTGAACGATAATCCTCAAAGTTTGCACATATTTTTATAAACCATTGGAGACTGCCATAGTTATTAGAAAGGAATTGTGTTGCCTTTGTTCACATATAGAAATAAAGACGTTTACATAGGCAGAAACATGTATTTCTCAAAGAATATTGATATTTGATTATACAAAATTAAATTGGTACACATCAAAATATATTTGTATCATTCTTTCAGCACTGTGTTGGCTCTATCACCCCAGAGAAAAATGCCTGCCACAAATACACAATGCCCTACCCTGCCCGAAGAGTGGTTGGGACTGTTCGCATTTTCATCCAGGTATAATGTGTGCAACTGCTGATTGTAAAATCCGTTACAACCGTGACACTGTCCAGTAATGAAAACCACTCGTGTGGCATTTATAAATATCTACTTTCTTGGCACGGTCTACAAATGATAATTGCTGCTGTGACAAGAATGAAAACCACTTGTGTGTGTATCAACATCACGTTGTCTTGCAGAAATTGCATTCATAATACAATTTTCCAAATGGGCTGAGGCCTGT
The DNA here is from genome assembly GCA_949316495.1 of Amphiduros pacificus. Taxonomy (NCBI): domain Eukaryota; kingdom Metazoa; phylum Annelida; class Polychaeta; order Phyllodocida; family Hesionidae; genus Amphiduros; species Amphiduros pacificus. The sequence continues at coordinate 28,369,684 of OX439011.1, forward strand.
GCCAAATAAACCTGTTGTCCTTGGACATCTGTAATGGTTGGGTTCTACATCTAGCATCTACGCCATGACAATTCAGTGAGGCAACACTGCATTTGATAATGTAAACAAAAGATCCCCAGTCGCTCTTCGAAGAGAGTGGGGCGTTGAGTGTCGATGACATGCTTCTATCTTGCATAATATAGCCTGAATAGTGCTGAAAATGTCATTTACACAAAATTAAATCGAAATTGATAGCATTTATCAAGCCAAGCCAGACATCTTCATTATTCATGATCCTTTTTCACATATATCTGGTTCGATATATACATTTTGGTGCATCCATTCTCAAAATATATATTGATATGAAATAACATTGATATATAGTAATCTATTGATGTCAAAATGTGATCAATTTGCTGACAACGTATTGTGCAACAATTCAGTATGATTGCATGCGATAAAGACAAGGACATGGCGTACACACCGTAATGTATATCTTATCCCAAGAATAAGGACATCTGATTGACATCTCATCTTATTAAACACTTACACATAGATTCCTCTTCTATGACTAGAACATATCTATTCAGTGCACACCTGACATGCCTTTATCATGTATCCAGTCAGATTCAATACACAACCACTTTTGATACATAATAGTTAATCTAGGACATAAGATATGAGAATGAGAACTCCCACATTGCCTCAACACTCTCCAGTATCTCTGCTTCATCTACCCACCAAAGATATTGTGAAATGGTGATTTGTAAGGCCAGTTCAGGAACAATGGCCATATCAGATCGACTCTCAAGCTTTTGAACTAGTGTGAGAGTAACACTACCTGAGAGTGTCCAACCCAGCAATTTTTATCTTCCACTTCCACTGATCCAGAAAGGCACAGATCCATTACTTTACCAACTGTGATAGTGGGGACGGTCAGATTGATTGTTAAAACAATGATATTAAATTGCATTTGAAACCTACTCAGATTTGCATAATTTTATATAACAAATGAAATCTCTTAAAACGTGTGACCATCAAAGACTAATGATTTATCAAATAAACCCAAGATTCGTATGATACCTAAAGACGATGAGCTGTTGCGTGGGTATTTTTAGGCGCCATACTCAAGACTCAAAACTCAAGACTCAAGAATATTTATTTTAACCCATAAACATATATACATAAACAATTTATGTTTGTTTGTTTGTTTTTTGACATGGGTCCAGGAGTCCAAACGTTAAGACCATAAAGTGGTTGCTTTATATGCCGGCCACCTGAGAGTTGCTATGTATTATATTCATATATGAGTATGATGAATTCACATAATAAGCAAATATATATATATATATATATATATATATATATATATATATATATATATATATATATATATATATATATATATATATATATATATATATATATATATATATATATTGCCACAAAAATTGCAATGACCAAAAAAATTGAAAGGTGAAAAAAAATTGTTGAAATTGGACCTTGAAAACAAGAGAAAAAACAATATATATTCTGCAATTAAAAATAATTATGAAATATTTTCAATGGTGTTGTCCTTTATAGGGATTCATCTATAGGGTCCCTAGTACATTCCAGAATTTTGCACTAATTGAGCAATTAACAGAAGGGGTTGAATTAAGTGGTCAAACATTAGAAAGAGATTAAAAATTATAAATTATAATTTCTTTTGTACATTACTTTTTTCATATGAGAGATGTTCCAATGGTGTTTTCCTTTATAGGGATTCATATATAGGGTACATAGTATCTGGTATATAGTATATATAGTATCTGCAAATCTTTTTCACTAATTGAGCAATTAGGATAAAGGGTTGAACGAAGAGGTCAAACATGAAAAAATTGAAAAAGTAACCCATTTTTAAATGAGGGATATTCTTTTCATACGAGAGATGTTTCAATGGTGTTGTCCTTTATAGAAATTCATAAATGGGGTATGTAATACATTCATGAATTTTTCACTAATTGAGCAACTAATATAAGGGGTTGATTTAGGGGATCAAACATAGATATATTACAAAATCATCATATTTTAAATGTTTTTAGCATGATTTTTTGTTCAATATAAGAGATGTTTCAATGTTGTTGTCCTTTATAGGGAATCAACTATAGGGTACCTAGTACCTCCCTGATTTTTTCACTAATTGAGCAATTTTTATAAGGGGTTGAATTAGGAGCTGAAAGTTCTGAAAAATGAAAACTCTTCATAATTTTAATGGTTTTTTGCACAAAGATTATTTTATATGAGAGATGTTTCAATGTTGTTTTCCTTAGTAGGGAACCATCTATAGGGTACCTAATACCTACCTGAAATTTTCACTAATTGAGCAATTTATATAAGTAGTTGAATTAGGGGGTTAAACATTACGCAAAATGAAAAATTCTCACTGTTTTAATGGTTTTTTGCCATTAAGAACTCACTATAAAGAAATGGCGATAAGCTGTGACCCTTATAAATACAGTGGTTTTCCCCAAGGACTATGACTGACTGGAATAACCTTCCACCTCATTTCACTACATTGGAAACAGGAAGCTTGGAATGTTTCAGGAACTCCCTTGCCAGAGTGCCAAGTCTGGTGTCAAGCAGCTGGTATAGACCAGCTGCCCCCCCTAGTGTAATCTTGCACTCTCGGTGGGGTGCCAATTGGTTTTGCCAAGTAAACTTGTAGATAGATTGAGACATGTGGTGATCACCGTTTCCCACCATTGCTACTATGGGTACTTCTTGTAATCGTCTGTTAGCTGCTCTCTGGTTGGTCAAAAAGATCGCCATTGTTTCCAACATTGTCTCATCTGCCAAGTTATGGATCCACATAAAAAAATTAAAACTTTGGAGCCATTTGTTTAAAGTGGATTACTTCTACCTTTCTTTTATAGTGACTCCAGTCATTAGGGGCAGCTATGGATTTGTCTACTATATAATAAATTCAAGAGTTACGAGGCAACCAGAATATGATGATGATGATGATGATGATGATGATGTTGATGATGATGATGATGATGATGATGATGATGATGATGCCATCTTTAGACAAGTCTTAGGCACAGATATATAAGCAGTGTCATTGCCTAGGATCTCTTTCACTCTTTCCAACAAGAAGTAGGTCTTCCACATCAGAGAGTACCTTACCATTTAGGGTCTTCCAGGGAGTGAGGGGTATCTTGAATTCAATTCTTGTACACATGGGAAACCAGTGCAATTCCTTTAATTTCTCAGATATGTGATAAAATGTTCTGATCCTTCCCACAATATCTGCTGCAGAGTTCTGCTGATATTGCAGTTTCTTGATATCTGAATTAGGAAGACCCACAAAGAGACCATTTCCATAATCCAGAGTAGACGTGACAAAGGCATGGGTTAGGGTCTCAGCAGTTTTATCATCTAGACACTGTCTGATGGCAGCAATATTCCTGATGTGATAATATCCCTTCTTGCACATTCTCTTGATTTCGGCCTTCATATCCATATTTGAGTCAAATGTGATACCCAAGTCAACCACAGACTCGCAAGGTAAAATGGTAGTATCGCCAATCCTCACAGTATTGATATAGTGTCTAACAGCAATGCTGTGCTAATCAGTGCAGATATACATGTGTGTAAGTGCAGATATACATCTCTGTTTTGCCATCATTAATTTTCATTTTATTTGTAATTAGGAAGGACCTGAGCTCACTTATACATTTCACAAGTTATTTCTTAAACATGTCTAAGCGATGTCTGTTAGTCTGATCCATGTAAATCTGGGTATCATCTGCATAGATGTGATAGTTTATGCCATACTTTGCAAGGATGCCAGCCAAGGGAGACATGTATATCGAAAAAAGGATGGGACCCAAAACTGATCCCTGAGGGACACCATACTTAAACAACTTCAGAGAGGATCTGACATATTCCACCTTGACACAATCCTTCCTGTCCACTATGTATGACCTGATCCAATCCAACACATGATCATCTGAACCAGATGTGTGTACGGAAATCATAAGATTACACACATCCGGTTGAGGGACCAATCACAGCAGTCGAGACAATGGTGGGAGATATATATAAATCAAATAAATCAGCAATATGATTTCATCTGAACTTATTGCTAATACATAATGTATAGAGTACTCACAAAATATATTTGAATGTTTATTTACACTGATTTGAATATGCTTATTTACAATGACCATCATGCAAATATATAAGAGATGAGTTACTAGTTGAAAAAGACCTTGTATGCATGACATTTTTTTCTATGAGCAAATATACATAAACAGTCATGGGGCCTGAAATATTGAACAGGGTACAGGGTTGAAAGCAATTGTATTACCATGAAAATCACTTGTGATACCTGCCAACATGCTGAGAAAACACCAAAACTAAGATGGCCGAAAGGGTCTACCATGAACAGGAATGCATCCACTGATGGTCAGGGGAGGATAAATATCAATAATCAAATACAAGGCACATTTTAGTTTTCATATTTTGAAAGCTCCATAATAAAAGAAGCCATCTGATCTCTTAAGTTGGAGGATTACTATGCTAATCAAAGATAGTCTATCCTCAACCTACCTCTGCCTCCATTGACAAAATTCACGACCAACACCAGCCGCAGATTATGAATATTCATATTATATAAATATGTTTTTCAGGCACCATCAGACATCTAACCGTGCCTGCTAAATGTTTTCTTGCCTTTGACAAGGCCAGAACTTTTCTTAATTGCTTTGTTTGACCCCACAAATGTCAAATGTCATGATAACAAAACTGATGTGCCAATTTGAATATTGACTCAAAGATGTTTCCAGTGATGACAGTTGACTACTGGTGCCATTTCTCTACAGATTCAAGCAAAAGAAGTTTTCCAACCAAAACAAAGCTTTCAATTCTATCAACATAATCAAATAGTCCAGAATCAACTTAAATATTATCATACACAGTACAGTCCAAATTGAACCTCACAGAATTGAGTGAAACTATACATAAAACTTTACATATAACCTGACTTGATGCCACATTTCAACATCCCCCCATGAAGCTGAGAACAAAATTCAAAACTGTGCTCTACTTCAGGGGATTTAAAGCAAAATTAATGATGAGATGAAATAATATCTTAGATATATATTATACATCATAAAACGATCAAATCATTCAACTATGGGTGGAGATTACTTGGTGTTCCTAGAGGTTTTTTTTAATCATTTCATCCTTTCTGTGAATAATGATGATATCTTATTCATATCATAATGCCATTACTTCACAAACATTAACACTTCACTGTTATTTTAGATTATATATTACAGTTTAACAGCTGTGTGGAAATGTGGTTAGTATAAATAAATAATGCTCTTTTTTATTGTAAATCATTATGTTATTTAGATTTGATATATCAGTTATACTTTTTGGATGATTCATCATACCCACAGAACATAAAACCCAATTTATAGCATGATTTAAAGAAATCTTTTTCAAAATAAATATTTTCATTAAAGGAAATGTTATGGCCATGATATTATTCAACATTTTGAAAAAATTTAGTTCCAAGATTTGCCATTTGATACAGTTTGCTAATATATGATTTCTTTCATTTTTCAAATTAATAATAGTGGAGGTCCAGAAATGTTCAATGCTCATATTTGTTTGGTTGTAGGTGCCTGGATCCAAATCGCACACGATCCCTGGATCACCTGACTATTAAATGCCTGGATATCTAGGGACTAGTATTGCACGGTGAGTGTTGTTGGAGGTTGATGTTTGAGTAATCTTGTTGGCGTTCCAGGGGTTCTCTTCATCTTGGGCTGGGGTTGTGTCATTGCTGTCTCATATGTTTTCTGAAGAATAAATGTAATTGCATATGGTATATTCAATATATCTTGTAGGAAAAATACATCATTGATATATCAATTTGTTTATCTGGGATTTTGGGATTTTTACATCACTTTCAACAGTACTTTTTGCTTCTTCCTTGAAAGTTAACGCTCCATTCCCTGTTAATTTTTGTCTCACTATTTTGGTATAGGTGTCACTCACATCTGAACTCATTTGTTGTTATGCTCACTCTCTAGTAAAAGAAAATGATGTCAATTGGCCATGTTACAACGTGAGCAAAATATCTGATTTATGGCCCTTTACTTGCAGAACCTGGTATAATCCCCGGATCTGTTAAATAATTGCTAAGATTGGATAGTCAGAATTTAAACCCAATGAATAAAAATCAAATATAGGGGATTCTGACGAATCAAAGCCGAACTTTATATGTCCATACCAGACCCAGCTCATGATTTGGGTTGTGTACAAGGCTACCAACTGCAAAGCTGTCTGTTAATTATGCTGTCCTGTATAGAAAATATCTTACTTACCCTTCTTTGTGTTCGCATTTTGGCATTGTAGAATGCTGCTGAGTCCGGATTCTCCATCAGTAGCGCCATCTGCAGGCTTTCAAACTTCTCCTGCTCATCCTGCACCTGCTGGCAACAAAGTACAACATAACTACATGCCACACTCTGCTACTTCCAACATAACTATATACCACATTCTACTACCTCCAACATAACTATATACCACATTCTACTACCTCCAACATAACTATATACCACATTCTACTACCTCCAACATAACTATATACCACACTCTGCTACTTCCAACATAACTATATACTACTTCCAACATAACTGTGTGACACACTCTGCTACTTCCAACATAACTGTGTGACACACTCTGCTACTTCCAACATAACTGTGTGACACACTCTGCTACTTCCAACATAACTGTGTGGCACACTCTGCTACTTCCAACATAACTGTGTGACACACTCTGTTACTTCCAACATAACTGTGCGACACACTCTGCTACTTCCAACATACTGTAACTACAATAGACTACTACTACCAACATAACTGTTAACTGATAAATGCTTCATAGTGGACTTTTATTGGTAAATAGATATATCAAATTTCTAACCATATGATTAAAAAGGTGATATTTATGTTTATAGTGCTGATTCCTGACACTGTCTGCTCATAGTACTTGATAATAACTGGCCTGGATTCGAACCAGAAATCTCTGGGTCTCATGGCAAATATATTACCAAATTAGCTATTTAGGCTATCTTTAAGTTAGAAATAGTAAGTTTGGATGGTGTTCTGTGCTAACTTACCACTGCTGGTTGCTGTCTGTTGGAGGGTTGTAGGCCAGCTCTGTTGCCGGCCTCCGCACTCGTCTGGGTCTCACTCTCCTGCAGAAAACTCTCCCCGTACCAATTATCAAACTCTGCAACAGGTCAATAACTCACAGTAAGTATGAAAGTGAGTCAAGATGCAAATAAAAATATCACTCTAAAATAAAATTTAATATTTATTGATTGTTTTGCAAATTAATATTGAAAAAAATATAGTGTGATTGTGGGTCACCATCTTGTCTATTTATAATGATTATATTATAGACAGCTTATTGTCCACTTGCTATTATTTGTGCAATTGCAGTTTGTTGTTTTCAATGGGACAAGATAGTGACCTGCCAATCAGCCTATTAAGATATTGGTGGTCAAGTCACCTGAGATAAGTCTTTGTCGGCATTGGTCGACCAGTTTCTGACAATATTGTACTTCTGATTTGAGCCCACGAAACTCGTCAAAATCTTGTCTGTATGCTCCCTTTAAATCCTTTAGACGCTGGATTTCTAAGTATTCTTCTTCACTGATAATGACGTCCCCATCATCATTCGTTAATGGGCCTGAATTACAAAAATATACATATAATAATGACATGTACAATGTTACAAAAAGCACCAAATATATGTATAATGAAACCAACATTGAGATTCCTTTTTCTGCATTACATTTTCAATACCACACAACATTTAAAGCTTTTATGCATCTATTGTACAATTAAAATGTTAACATGAAACAAAACAAAAACTTATACCATGACATTTTTTATCTGAAGTAATGGACCCAGATCTTGAAGGATTGAGACGGAACCCAGAATTTACTCTTTCTTTTCCAATAAGGATAATTTTGTCCTCAATACATGCTAAGCATAGTATATCATGTAAATGAATGAACACTAGGTGTCGCCACTTACCCTGGGCCTCTCTTTCCTGTTGCATTGCTTCCAGCTTTCCCCGAGTTTTGTCCATGTCCATCTTAGTGTAGTTGATCTGTCGTGCTAAGTCAGCATACGCTTTTTTCTTGGCACCCAATATTTCTGTACGCATCAAATAAATAATAAAAAATTATCTAAAGTAGCAGAATATTATTTGATCATGTATGAGATAAATGTATTATCACTGCTCAGATTTCAACACATGTGATCCACCAGGTGTCTCTTGTGTTTTGTGCTGGGATCCCGGGGTTGGGATAGGTTAACCTGACTATTATCTGAGAAAATATAATATAAAATACTATTAAATGAATAAAATACGACACTGACAGTAAGTTTTGTACAGATTGAAGGCCTTGAGTGACCTGAGTTTTTCAATATTACCAATGGTTTAATTTGGCAGTAATTATAATGGTTTCAATGTGAATTGTTGTCAATATCATATGGAGTGATACAATCGGTACAAGTGTTATAAATAATTCGCTTTGCAGCTGTCAAACTGTTTTCACTCACTTGTCGCATTGTCTTACTTTCTCGAGCCAGGGTTTGAGTGTAGTAAATTGTCTGTAGCTTGAATGATTTGATTTGACTGTCTGTAGCCTGAATGATTTGATTGTCTGTAGCCTGAATGATTTGATTGTCTGTAGCCTGAATAATTTGATTATCTGTAGCTTGAATGCTTTGACTGTCTGTAGCCTGCATAATTTGATTTGATTGTCTGTAGCCTGAATAATCTCATTGTCTGTAGCCTGAATAAATTCATTGTCTGTAGCCTGAATAATTGGATTGTCTGTAGCCTGAATAATTGGATTTGACTGTCTGTAGCCTGCATAATTGGATTGTCTGTAGCCTGAATACTTTGACTTTATTATCTATTATCTAAGATTTCTTCAGAAAAAAACATTTCCTATAAAAATAGCTTACTGATACATATTTGCTTGAGACATTTTGCCAAGACAAACATATATTTTTACTCCTGGCCACTTTTATTAGGTCACATTTGAGATTTCACCATTTGAAACAATTCTTGATATTTTTTGCTAAAAAATTGCACAAAAAATATTTCTTGATGAAAAAAAATTTTTTTTCCTAAATCTTTTGACTCCTTGCAACTTTAACAATGCCATATTTGAAATTTCAGAACTTTTTCATTTCCGCAATTAAAAAAAAATGCACTTTTTTGGTAGAAATTTTGCAAAAAATTATTTCTTGATTTTTGCTTTTATAATGCCAAGTTTGGCATATACTTCAAAATATGATCAAGAAGTATCCTTTAAGATTTCAAAATCATTTACAACAAGCAGATTACATATGCACAAAAGGAGATCATCTGTTTCACGAGGGTGAACAACTCTCTTCACAGCAAACAATAAGGTGTGATGTTTTGTCAATACCAATAAAAAGATTTCAATGACACATACATTTGGAAGGGTACTCTTCAGGAAACTAGAAAATAAATAAATGCTTGGTTGAATGTATGCGTTCTTGTAAACTTACCTTTATTTTCATTCAAAATTCTATAAATTTCACTCCCAGTTTCACGTTTGAATTCTTCGAAGGCCTCAGTGCGTGGTGGTGGTGTACTGGAAAACCATAAAATAAAACATTTCAAATCAACATTTGGGATCATTGTGGCAATATAACTGAAAACAATCATCATGCAAGAATTTGGACCCTCGATATCATTCACCAATCTGCCACATATTGTACATGGCAGATCGTGCCCGACCAGTTTTCCGTCACTACTCATAGCCGCTGAATACAGTGGATATGAAGGAGAGGAACCTTATAGCCACTGGCAGTTATGGTCTACTTCATTGGTGGAAACTGGTCCTTGACAAATAATTTTATACATTTTCAGTTATTTAACTGTTACCCGCTCAAGTTGAATCCAGTTCCATACTTTGTACATCCATCACTAAACAGAGTTTAGGGGGATTATAAAATATGCCTAGTAATATACAAGTGGGAATGAGGGCCTTTGTACCTGGATCTGGGTGGCTTTGAGTCAGATTTCTGCGCGGCATCTGCGGAGCTTGTGGGTGTTCCTGCTTCTTCGCGGTCCATATCTTTCTTATCTCCTGATGGAGTCTGACTAGTGCTGCCCTCATGTTGACCTTTACCACTCGCTGGACTTCCAGCTGCTCGGTTTGCTACAACTGGACTGATGATCAAAGAATAAAAAATATTTATTAATTTTTTTATCAATAATCAAAATTCATGTTAATGAGGGAAATGTCAAAGGTCATTAATCGTAAAGGGGAGCCATATCAGGGGAACATACAAATATTTGGAATGGTGACTGGCTGTTTTGCATGAGCCCCATTGTCATAATTTTATTCTGAATGTCAAGGTCATGGTCACTGTTACAAGGTCAAAAATACAGTTGGAAAACTCACTGAACTAATTTGATATGAGTTTAAGCTTTGAGTTAATGAGGTTAAACATAGATTTGCACAGATTTAGTTTCTCAGGTAAATTGTTGAGGACAAATTTTAGTGCTAAAATATCTGTAGAAGGCCTTAAAAAAGAAAAATTCTCAACAAACACAAACCTTGCCCTATCTCTTGATCTGCCGCGCTTCACCTCTCTTCTACGGGCATTTACAACAGAAGATGCAGGGGGTCTTGCACTAGATGGCGCTGTGCCAATGCCAAAACTCTGGCCGTCAGGCTCTCCAACGAGCTCTCCCTCATCCGAGATAGCAATGCCGGCCTGCTGAGCTGCAGCGATGGATGCCGGGTCGGATTTGTCCACCAGCATGTACTTGGCACGTAGCCGATCCTCAACATCACGCTCCATTTGTCTGTATACCAAACAAGATTGGAATAAACAATAAATTGATATAGTGGTGTTCTAAAAAAAAAAGGCACAACGAAGCACAATTTTTACCTGAGAATTTATGTCTGCTGAATAATTTTATATTTTTGGTGTATAATTTGATGTGAAAGCAGTCATTTGGCCTAAAATAAATACACACATTTGGTGAACACAGATATGAAACACAAAATATGGTAAATGCTATCATATTATATATTTACAGCAATCTGTAACAGACATGACGTCTGAAAAAATAAAATAAAATAAAATAATGCATAAGATAAACAATATTGCATTGGAATTCATAAACATTTTTGCCAGACTCAAAATTCATAAACATCTATATGCAAATATCTAAACACAAAGTGAAATCATCACATGTTAGGACTATGCTCTTCTGTATTGGAGATGCTATAACATCATCAGTGACAAACATCCATAACTGCCTGATTATTGTGCCCAAATCCACTGCCAAGTGTAGAGTTGGAAGAGGCTTGAACAATGTTTTGTTCTGGTAGGATGTAGATCATTTGATATACGTTTACAGTTCTCCAACAAAAAAGAGTTGTGACTTAAATTTCCCAACAATACCACAGTGAAATTTAGGTCAATATATTAATTAGTAAAATGAAGTCTTATACACATGTATTGCTGCCTCATGTGTTCTGATGTTAGATACTTGATCAGTTATGAATATCACATTACTTACGCTGAGATTTCCTTAAAAGTCTCGTATACGCCTTGTATCTGTCGCACATTTACGATCTGAAATCAAAATCACCGCAATATTCAAACTATGTGACATCTTTTTTTTTTAATGTTGAGAATATTTAACATCCTGATCAATAATAACAGTCCCAGTCTGAAGTGCTTTAGAGAAGACCTTCTGTAAAATGGTTAACTACTGAAAAAATATTTATAAATAAACCTATCTGATGAGATGAATTTTAAGATAAACGAAACTAAGAAGTTTATTTTTGCAGTTTATGCCACATCACCTTACCTTACACCACAACAAAAAGCTAGTCTAAACATGGTTACCACAGGTCAGGGAAAAGTCAGGGAAAAGTTTTTTTTTCAAGGTTTGGGAAAAATCAGGGAATTTTATCTTGAAGCATCATTGGAAGCAAAAATTTTCAATAGTTACTGTCAATTATTTTACGTACATCAACTTCGTCGAGATTTCCGTCAATGTACTGCGTCACTTGTTGTCTGATCTCGTATCTCTGCTGCTCAGACAAAGGCTCGTAAGAAATATGGCTCCGGTTCGTCTGAAAACCAAAATACACATTCAATATGACGTGACTGTCTATAACTACACAGACCATTTAATTCAATAAAAAACAAAGTAATTTAAACCTTTCCTTAAAAATGACTATGGGTAGATTGAAAATCCATGTTACCATGGTTACCAGAATAAATGGCCTAACCAAATAGTATAACACAGAAGATGTTAAACATTATATCCTTGATAAGGTACATAGGATAAGAGGAAAATTACTAGAATAAGAGGAGGCATAATCTAAACTTGAAAAAAAAAAATTCCAAAAACATAAACCTATAAATATTTGTAATGGTCGAAAACAAAAAAAATGCATCAAGAACAAATGACAATTTAATTCTGCAGTGCCGCAGTCTATTGTCACTTGAGACTAGAACTTATTTGGTTCTTGGAATACTTACCAGAAAGATTTACGATGCATGCATATCTAATCAATTTAATAATGCAAAATGTAAAATGCATTCAAGGTTTTAGATAAATATGTGATGAAGACAATATAAAAAATGTTGCGACTGGAGAATTGTGCATAAAATGTGATATTTCATGAGTGTAAACTATGTTATGGTGCATAGTTGATGATTAAGAAAAAAATGCAACAATTTATTCCACAACAAAAATCATAAATATTTCTCACAAATGAAGACAAAAAAAATCTTTTCTTTGTCAGCTTTATTTATCTATACCTAACCTTGTCTACACCTAAACTTGTCTACACCTAACCTTGTCTACACCTAAACCTGTCTACACCTAACCCTGTCTACACCTAAACCTGTCTACACCTTACCCTGTCTACACCTAACCTTGTCTACACCTAACCTTGTCTACACCTAACCTTGTCTACACCTAACCCTGTCTCCACCTAACTTTGTCTTCACCTATCTTTGTCTTTTCATTGGTTTGTTTCTCCTCTCTTACGTGTTCATCTTCTTGCTTATCTCTTACCTCTTTTCCTAGAACTGTTCATATAAGGCTTTAGAATTTGGAATAATATATACATGTATATGTATGCCAGTAGAAGCCATGTTGACGATGACAATGACACCTCCCTCATGTAGAGCATGACATGTTTTTACCTCAAGAGAACAAACCTCTGGAGTCTGGAGTGAAACACAAAGTGAGGAACATGTGTGGGAGGTAACAAAATCAGATGGGTTGAGAAGAGAGTGCATTTACGGGTACTGTATTTCAGATAAAATCATTTGTGGTTGTGGCAGCCATGCTGTGAAACGAATGAAGCCAAGATGGCCGAATGTTGGTTGAAAATTGCCTCAAAATCACTTAAGGGCTGGCTTAACACATAATGGTGAGGGACATGAAAGCTGCAATTTCTAATTAATTCTAATCTTTGCCTTATCTTGACACATTTCTGTTTTATGCAACAACCTGATGTGAATGTGCACATGCACTTAAAAGCCTCAGAAAATGGAACAACAGCTTTCATATTTGTCTGTGGCTTTCATGCTCCTCACTGTACTTTCTGTGCATGTTATGTTAATGTTATATACTTACGACTTGCTAGTTAAAGGTTAATAGTGGTTAATAAATATATAATTAGCAACATATTTAATACATAACCCCCCTGGAATGCCCATGCTACAGATCATCTACATACATGGTACCAGTGGCCATAACGTTAAACTGAGTGAGAACTCTGTGTGATTGATTAATACATACAGATAGAAAGAATCAAATTTACATAAGATAAATGATTTTTTGCATATATTCCATGTTTAACAGATTCATATAGCAAAGGAACATGATATGATTTTTTTTAAATAATAAAGATGATTTCATACACAGAAATTATATAGCAATAGAAACAGCATTCACTTATTAATGCACTTACTGCTGCTTGAAAGCCAAGCTTAAATCAATCATATTTCTGGGTCCAAATATTAATTTGGTCAGTCAAGTTTATGAGACTATAGCATATAGCATGCATATATAAAAACAATCATAATGAGACATCCCAGAAGTTTATAGTTCCAGATGTTGGAACCAATAATTCCAGATATTTGACCCAGTAATTCCAGATGTTGGAACAAGTATTTCCAGATGTTGGACCCAATAATTCTAGATATTGTACCCAGCAATTCCAGATGCTGGACCATGTGGTTCTAGATGTTGGACCATGTGGTCCCAGATGTTGGACCATGTGGTTCTAGATGCTGGACCATGTGGTTCTACATGTAGATGTTGGACCATGTGGTTCAAGATGATGGACCATGTGGTTCAAGAAGATGGACCATGTGGTTCCAGATGATGGACCATGTGGTTCTAGATGATGGACCATGTGGTTCTAGATGTTGGACCTTGAATTTCCAGAAGTTGAACTTTGTATTTCCAGATGGAGGAGGTAGTAAAGTGTTTGAGGAGAGTACTTACCAGAGTGTCGTGCATTGCCAGCTCGTGTTTCAAGGCTCGGATCTCCTTCTCTAACTTCTTCACCATCAACTAAAATATAAAATAAATAAACCCTAAATCAGAAACCAATCGGCAAAATCAAAGGAACATAATATTTAATTTATGATATGAAATGCAGCTATGGACACTGAATTAACCTGGTCAAGGTACTGAGTGATAACGGTCACCGTGATTCAAGTTGACAAGGTGAGGGAGATATCGTAAAAACATAAAAAAGATGTATTTAGATACATTAGTTTGTAGACATTTTGATAAAAATTGTAAAAGAAAGGTCGACACTGTAGAAGTTGTTTGATAATTGAGTTCTATCAAAAGTTGAAAAGCTGCTTGTAAAAGTATTGAAAATTATGATGCACACATTTCTTGTTAGTATTTGAAGTAAGTGACTATTTTCTATTGTCTGTTATGTAAATAAAAATATCATCGAGCATAACTGCTTCTCAATATTACCGTAGCCAACTTTTCAGGAGCATTCTTAATGTAAAAGATGCGAAAACCAACCAAACAGATATGAAATATTTCAGGGAATATTCTTCTCTACATCTTTGTTGCCATGGTTATGTGTGAGTCGTTTTAGCAATGCTCCTCCCACATGAGACAGTGTGTTCCACCAATTTCCGGCTTAACTGTTTAGTATGAAAATTGGCATCATCAGAGTAGAAATTTAGTTATGATACTGTAAACTGTTATCATCATATGATAAATTTAGTCATGATATTAGAGTGTAAGCTGTTATTGTCACAATAGAAATTTAGTAATGTTATTAGATTTAGCAACTACATATACCACATGTCGAATCAGTATATCAATTTTGGACAATTTAGATTATTGCAAATATTTCAAATATCAGATGCTCTTAATATTTGACATTTCAAAAATTAATCATTGATCTGGTTCATGAAATTGCAATCACATTAAACCCTGTTTTGGCCTATTAAATCCTGTTTTGGCCCTTTACACCCCATTATGGCCCTTTACACCCCATTATGGCGCTTAACACCCCATTATTGCACTTTACACCCCATTATGGCCCTTTACACCCCATTATGCCCTTTACACCCCATTATAGCAGTTTACATCCCATTATGGCAGTTTACACCCCATTATGGTCCGTTATTCCCCATTAAGGCCCTTTACACCCCATTATGGCCCTTTATACCCCATTATGGCTCTTTATACCCCATTATGGCCCTTTATTCCCCATTATGGCAGTTTACACCCCATTATGGCCCTTTACACCCCATTATGCCCTTTACACCCCATTATGGCAGTTTACACCCCATTATGGCCCGTTATTCCCCATATGGCCCATTATTCCCCATTATGGCCCTTTATTCCCCATTATGGCAGTTTACACCCCATTATGGCCCTTTACACCTCATTATGCCCTTTACACCCCATTATGCCCTTTACACCCCATTATGGCAGTTTACACCCCATTATGGCCCTTTATTACCCATTATGGCCCTTTACACCCCATCATGGCCCTTTATTCCCCATTATGGCCCTTTTATACCCCATTATGGCCCTTTATGCAGAGCTGACATTGAATTTCATTGGGCATTTGACAGTAAGTTGAAGATTAGATGTAAATTAGCCACCAGTCCCTTCCTCTCCTGGTACCTGGCCTCAAACTGTTAACATTTAACTGTAAATGGTTGTCTTTCCTATATTAGTTTTGTGGGTGTAATATGTTCTGTGTGTAATTGGTGTTCCTTAGAGTTCTATTCTCATCCTACTTTTCTCTCCTCATAATGTTTATTTCGCTGAAATAAAGACAAAATTGTTACATCTGGACCCTCATAAAACAAATTGCTCATCACAATATTTCCATTTTCCAATATCTTATCAATAAATGCAAACATTTTATAGATTTAAAGAGTAAAAAATTGTTTATTTAAATAATGAATTCACTCCCATCTAAAGCAAATTTTCTTCCTGCAATGTATATTATGGAAGTAATTTTTACATTAAAAAAAACCGTGTTAATATGAATGTTAAGTTTTTAAAATAATTTTGAAAACATTTAAAATTTTTGTCACAGTGTGCTGATAGGATCATCAGGCCACAAAAAAAGAACTAATTTATTTCACATATTTTTAAATCTGCAAAAAATCTACATAAAATGTTGAATGAATGGCAGAGATAACTTCTCTACCTGTTTGACTTTTTCAGTAGGTGACTCACTTCTTTTAACAATTGTCCAAAAACTATAATACCAATTATCTGCAAAAATATTGCCTCTCATTGCAATAACTGTTTGAAAATCATTCAATTAATTTCAAAGCATAATTATATGAATATCTTTGCTTGTATGTTTGAAATTATTTAAAAATGAATTTGTGAATTGAATATCTTAAAATCAATACTTTTTCTCTTTTTTTTTCATTTTTCATGGAGATGGTTAAAAAATATTTAAATGTATAAATTGCAAACGCTATGAAATTTGTGTAAGATTTTCATATCCTTCTCTATTTTAACAAATCTTCAGAAGATATTTAAACACAATTCTTGGCCCAATCTTGAATGAATGTCTACTTTAGCCAAGAGGTTTTAAATTAGTGTTTATTTTAGACTTTAAATATCAACTGAAACAAATAATAATAATAAACATTTTTAAAGCTGCTTGTTTGATATAATCCTCAACTTGAGTAATGTCACACTGAAGAAAGATACTTAAGACTGATTTATTAATGAATTCTCCCTGCTCGAGTTTCAGCATTTGTGATCCACCAGGTGTCTCTTATGTCACATATAATGTATTCTGGTTTTGATTTGTAGACATGACAGTTGATATGACTTCCATCATTTTGTATGCTTTGAAGGCAACATATTATTATTTGGCAACAAATACATGTACAGTAAAAAATTATCAGTCTGGGAATCTTGAAAAGAATAGAAAGACTGTTACAGGTGTAATAATCTGACTGTATTTAAATGGCAAGTTAATCAACATTTGTCACTTCTACATGCATATAGCAAACTCTCATGTCTACAAATTTCCCTCATGTGTGACAAATTTTAAGACACCAGGTGGCAGCATGGCTCAGCAGTAAGAGTTAAGCACATTCAAATGGGATAAAAGGTACTAGATATATGCAATGTTTTTGTCTACTCTTGTTTGTTTTTATAAATTATCTTACATAAATATTGGAATGTCAGATTCTAAAAAAAAATATATACTTCTTTCTGTAATTGTTTATATATGTGAATATAACAACCAATTTCATTGTATTTTAATCAATTAATCCTTGTTCGACTTCTGTCAATTTCTGGTTCGACTTCTCTCAATTTCTGGTGGCCTCCATTATTTTACAATATCTTATTGCAACTATATCTTAAGAAATATTTTAAATAAACTTGATATCATATCATATCTTACCACAGGGTCATAATGCTGGTTAACTGCTGGTTCGTTGGCTACACACATCATTCGACTTGCAAACCGTAAGGTTGAGATCTGTTGAAAAAAATAAGAAGAAATAAATCATGATTGTAAGCATCACGTGTGAAACTATTGGTTGATATTTTTTTAAAGAACATACAAGACTTTAAGATCAATTGAAATATAGATATATATTTATCTTAGGAATCATAACAAAGATGAAACTGACAAAATATGTCAACTAGCAAAGTGACAAGAAAATGAGTTATCTAATTTGAGTGTAGAGGTTTTGAAAACAAATTTCAAGTTACACATTAATAATTTATTTATTTTTTGATAGATCACTGTTTTTCACCACATAAATTGGCCCCTAAAATATTATGCAAAGCCTTAAAAAAACAATTACTTGTCTCTGATCTTGCCCAGTATTTGATAATACAATATTTAGTTTTAAATTGTTATATCTCATGAGATAATCCAGTAATTATTAGCAGGCACAGACAGACCTCAACATAGTAATGGCCAAGTGTTGCTGAGGGGTAAAAACAGCTAGATTAGATAAGTAGAATGCTTACAGTCTCTTCAATCTGTGGAGCTTCCCCCCAGATGTTTGCTATCATGATGGTGTTACAGTTTCCGCCGATGGAATCCTTGAGGCAGTGGGTGAGCTTGGTCTGCCGGAATGGCACATGCTCCCGCCGCTTGTCAGCCAGGGCGATGACCGTCTGCTCTAGGAAGGTCAGAGATTTGTTGATGTACATTGCCTCCTGTTGTGTTCTGCCCTCAGACTGTGACACATCAAAGGATAATCAATCATAGACATAGACACAAATTACATAGTTGACACAGACTGGAGATCAAAATTTAGCCTTTTGATATATGATAATGTACATTTAGATTTTTGCTACTATTCCTTCTAAAATTTAATGCTAATTGGTTATCCAATCACAGCAGTCAAGACATTGGTGGGAGACAATGGCAATTATATTGACCAATCAGAGAGCAGCTAAAAATTGTTATGATTATGAGAAGTGTCGAAAGTAACAATGGCGGGAGATAGCGATCACCATATGTCTGCATTTCAAAATCGCATAGATGATTTTCTCCGCATATATAATAGACACAAATCATTTACCAGCCGAGAATAAAAAATCAACAATAACAACAATGATAATTACCGGTACTTAATATTAATGATAATGACAGAGAGTTTTAATTAACAGACAACAGGGTCATTTGGGGCAGCTATGGATTGTCTAATATTACATAAATATTTACTAGGATTTAATATTTCGGCAAATTATTTTACAAAATGACTTCAAAATTAAAATTCAAAAATTCAAAATTCAAAATTATAACATCTCAAAAAAGTATGCTGAAGGGAAATATCAAAATCTTTGTAAATTGTAGAATATATATTTATTTATTATATTTTGAAAACTGGTTCTTAAACTGGTTCTTATTGCAGGATTTTGTTGTTGTTATTTATCACATATAGAACCACAGATTATTTTACCATGGAATACAATTTATGCAGTACTTTGGACTTCAAATATCTTCAAACATTAAGACTTTTCAAACATCTGGTATGATATATTCCATTGTTTTTAAAGGCCAAAGCTGGTAGAACTCACCTTAGTTTTACTCAGTCTCTCAGATCCAGCTAAATCAACAAAGTTGAGTTTAGAGACTGTATATTTGGCCTCTGATTGTACCCTTGAGCGACTCTGTGGTAAACAGACATATTCTGTAATCAGTTATATTCTGCAATTTGCAGTTGATATTTGTCCTTGAGAAAGTTTCTTATACATGATAACCTGGATCATTTTAAACATAAAAAAATGTCCCCCGAAATAACTAATTTCTTATTGATGGGGTGTAAACCAAGTTAAAAACTTCCTGTTTGCATTGGATGTTGTGACCTCATAAAAATAGGTCAAGGTCCTTCATCTTTCCAAAGGCTTCTGATACATCATAAAATACATACTTGGAATAAGTTGTGTATATCGCAACTGAGTGATTGACTTTGACTCACCTCAACATAGACAGTGAATATGCAGTGAGATCTAGAACTCTGGCTGTTCAACGTGTGCTCTGCTATGGCACGGTTTGTTTCTCCCTGAAATATTTGTACATTCCACATTAATTACTCATTATTTTTACAATATTTATGTTTACATGCTATGAATGTAACATTAGCCTCAATGGATACTTTATGCCAAGGACAAAAACAACAACCTTTTGTAAAAACTAACCTTTGTAAAGTAAAGTTTGGTCATTCTTGCACTTCTCATTTAATATATGCCTTTCCCACAATTAATCTATTTGGCTCTTACAATGATAACTCCACATATATCTGGACCAATCAAAAATGGCCACACATTTGAGGGGAAAAATGGCATCTGCTGACGCTTTCCAGTAAAATTTGTTGTAAGAGATGTCAAGATGACTTGTAAAAGGAAGTAAATTACTGAATGTTAGTGGCTGAGCATCATATCAATGGGAAACCATGTCTGGACAAAATGGTGGAGCAATCTTTGGCAAGGGTAGGGCATAAATAATGAGTTGTCTGGCAAAATATGATTTGTTGCAAACTTTACCCAAAAATATGATATTTTTTACCTCAAAGAGTAGATTTAGAGCTTCTTCCTCACTCTGAGCAAGGTGACACGTCAAACCTTTGACGTATACCCCATTCTCATCCTCGACAACCGTCATATTATTCATATTAGACTGCACTCCCATGGATTCTGGTAAAGTTCCCAGAAGGTCAAACATCGTCTCATTGTAGATTTCCAAATAAGAAATCCTGGAAAATATTATTTGTTCAAATATTTATTTGGGGGCAAATCGCTCACATATTAAAATAACAATAAGAATTCAATTTTAAAATAATAATAATAAAACTGAGAACATAATTATTTACACTAATCTATCAATTTATCTGAAATAAAGATGCAATACTTTCACTATATTCCACCAGAGAATTATGTTACATGTGGATAAGTTGGAAGGTAACACTCAAAATTACAATTTTTATCTCAAATAAATATTTTAAACCCAAAAAGAACATTCCTACTGACATCATCACTGCTTGGTGAGAACCCAAATTAATAAGATAACTTTACAGTTAATTTAACATTGTTTGGAGTTACAGTTACAGGTGTCAGGTTAGTTCTCTCCGTACAGACCTCCTTACCTATGTCCCATGTGTACCTTGAGATTATATTAGACAACTGCTGACTGTGCTTTTGGGTAGATTTTGTACAAATAACATGAAGATGATTATGCTCTCTTATCAAATATCAAACAGGGACTGAGTGGTGAAGATGTCAGATTTAATGGTTGGTCACTTGTGTCTCACCTGACAGATATGGCTGTTTCTGGTCTCTCATCTATCTCCTTGTAGATCTGGGCAAGGGAGCGAGGAATGAGGCCTCTGTGTTTGTAGTTCTCTGTGGCACCGGTCATGCTGAATGTTTTACCGGCCCCGGTCTGTCCATAGCACATCAGCGTACCTGTCAAAAGGTCCCAAACATCATGATTTTTAACCCTTGCATTTTGATACAAATAGTAATGTGTAATACTTAAAATTATCACAGGAGACTTGATTAAACAAGAAAAAAAATTAAACAAACAAACCAAAAAATAAAGAAACAACACAATACTAAACAAGAAATTGTGCGACATGGATGGCAAACAAAACAGAAAGTAAAAAAACAAACATTTTGAAACCAACCCCAAAATAAGGGAATAACACAACATTAATACAAAATAATAACTTGACAAACAAAACAAAATTATTCAAAAACAAATATTTATAATAAACAAAACAAACATTGCATACAGATGGGTTGTATTCTAAAAACATTTATTTCCATATTTTGCTCCACAAGGCGTTGCCTCTGTATTACATACTCTGTTGTTTCCTCTCAGTTTTTGTGAACAAAGAGTGATGTCATTGTCTACTCTATCAC
Source organism: Amphiduros pacificus (assembly GCA_949316495.1). Lineage (NCBI taxonomy): Eukaryota > Metazoa > Annelida > Polychaeta > Phyllodocida > Hesionidae > Amphiduros > Amphiduros pacificus. Next base: position 28,391,674 of record OX439011.1, read on the forward strand.
AAACTGTGACATCATCACACTGTAATATTTATATGTAAACAATCTGTGACATCATTGTGCATTACTTTCTATGGGCCCAAGACAAACACTCCATGGTGACATCAATTACCTCAAATCATAATGACCACTAAATGAAACAATTTACAAAAGACAACTCAAAAGGATAGATTTCAGAAAGGAACCAAACGTGAAATAAACAATATCATCAAAAGAAATATTAAATTAAACCTACCATTGAATCCATCAAGAGTTTTGGTAATTATATCAGAGGCAACAGTGTCAAACACATGATCCTGGCTGGAGTTATGCAGGATGCCATCTAGCTTGAAGGACCAATCCAATATCTGATTGTTCACCACCCCACGCTTTGAGTCTCTCTTACAGTGAATGTTTATGGCCTGAAAATCATTCAGTGCTCATTAATGTAACGTTAAAGTAAATGATATTAGTGCCACAGTATGGACCTTGTAGTGATATCACTGCTCTCAACAATACCATCTTAATATTCAGAAAGTCATAAAGTTAGTGCACACAGAAAAATGATTTAATTTTGTTGCAAATACTAATGTCACAGAAATGGAAATGTTCCAGCTTAAATTTCATGTCATTGTATTGATTACTTGACCTGGTATGAAAGTAGCAAAATCCAAAATGTCAAAGTCTTGTGAAATCGTTGGTTTGAAAGATATTTACCTGATTTCCAGCCTCCAGGTCGATCATGTCATGAGCAAAGTTGGATGTTGGCCGGGTTCGTACCCAGACCTTCACTTTTTTCGACCTTCCACTCATTCTGAAAACTATAAGACCATGCACTTTTGATTTGCAATTTAGAAATATGCATATTGGTTCAGTATCCACAACATTAATTATCAATGTTGAAGCAATATGTCGAGTGTGGAGTGGGACTGCGCCTCAACAAATGCTGTGTTCTCATGGATGTGGAACAGACACACCATCTTATAAACCCTTGACATCTACTATATTACACTCCCAAACTTTACGTAATTGTCAGGACGATCTAAATTTTCTAAGGACGAAATTTGCTGTAAATTGTTCTCATGGGTAGCAAAAGAAAATGCCATTTGATGACATCAAAATAATGTCAGACATCAAAACAGCACTGGATGTTTATGACCTTAATGTCTGTTAATTGTGATATTGTGAAAACGCACAAACCAGGCTTTAACCCCTAACGGACGGGAAGGACGGCAACATCCACCACCGGTAACGTACGGGAGGGACGTTGACGTCCCCATTGTTCTGTCTTGATGATGTCATTTGTCACATTCTGAAGGGCTGCAACTTGTTACAATGTAATCATGATAATGACGTCAGACTGTCTTAATCATGAACATTTGACCCCAGCAATTCATTAAGCATATCTAATAACCATGGTTATACATTTTATTAATTTAGTATTTAGATACACTAATCCAGAAAAATTGGTTAGACCTGCCAATCAACAAAATTAAGATAGCCTAGTCCCTTAGGGGTTAAGATCGCTCTTCGCCTTTGCTATTTTTGTCCTTCTACTTCTTTATTTTCAAACTTCTACTTCTCTATTTCGCCATTCAACTTCTTCATTTTTGCACATGTACTTCTTTATTTCACACTTCTATTTCACTATGTTCTCTCTTAACCGGGAGCTTCATAGTCATTGAATACTGTTTGTTATTAATATTGAACTGCTAACTGTGAAAATAGTGAAGTAGAAGTACAAATTTAGCGTAGTATAACTAGAAGTGTGAAAATAGCGGAGGTGAAGGGCGAAGTGCGAATAATGCTTCTACATCTATAAGTTTACTCAACAAAAGAAACTGGCATCACGCCGAGAATTTAGCAAAGAAGAAGTGCGAAGAGCTTCATAAGATCTTCATAACTTCCATCTTCCCACAGTAATTCTGATCGCATGGATCGAGGCTCTTGTCAGTCTTGATCGAAATATTGACATTATTGTTTTCATTCATTCAATGCAATGCCCATTTTCCTACTCCTACTTGACAGTCAACCGAAGAAGCTAAATTTGCACTATTTATATAGTAAACTGTATATTTCATATAATCTTACCTTATTATTCTTTTATCTGTTGATTATTCAAACAATTTTCTTTGGTAGAATCCAGAAAGTCTTTGAGCTGCCAAGTTTGTTGTCGTTGTTGTCATGAGTACTGCGCATGCTCAACCCAAATCTCGTAAAGCACGAGACTTATTCCAAGATGGACGTCGATGAAAACAAGTGATGATTTAGCGGGTGATTTTCTTCAATTTACCATGGCATCTGAAGACGAAAAGTGAGTGGCATATAAAATTTATGTGTATTTGCGTTTTGGGGAATATGCATATATACTTTTATTGCGAATACGCATTCTAATTTTTGCATAATCAACAAATATATGTTTGACAGATGTGAGAATTATGTTTGACATTGCATTCATTGCACTTTCAATGCTGAGCACACTGCAGCCAACGCCAAAAAGAAAAATCGCAATATGACCATGAGTCACCAAGTTAATAGCAATTCTACATCTGATCAAAGCACCAATGCTATAAATTTTGCCATTAGCTAACCCAGAAAGGCCTTGAAATAATATGCAGTTTTATATTGATATTTTACATGATTCGATGACAGTATGCATTTAAATTAAAATGAAATACAGATGTTGTCAATTCCATAACTATCTCTGCCTTCACTGCTCAGATTACTGAGTGCAGACACTAACAGCATGTGCTGCATTGCCGTATAATGTAATAATGTTGTAGCTTGTGGCCAATCCTCAGTGCAAATAAAGACAGTGGTGGCAGAGGAAGTAAGAGTATTTACTACCTGCAATGAAGAATAGTTGAGTGGTAATTTTGTGAATAGTAGAAAGGGGACTGGCCAAAATTTACACAAGACAAAAAGATTAAAGATAAAATTGGTGGAGTTCATATTCATAACCCTTAAAAGACAGTAACAGTTGGGAAAGCACAATCATGTCCATTGTTCTGAATACAATGTTATAGTGATATCTGTTTATGTCATTAGCGAGTGCCGCTAGAGTGTAAAAGTGTCAGTGCTTGGAACATGAACTTTTTACCAGAGTACCTTAAAATAATTGTTGGCAATTTCAACTAGCCATGGATATAAACCTGCATTTTAAGCCTGCAGGTTGATTTGTAAAAGAAAAAAAGTTGATTCATTCAGCCAAAAACACTTAAATTTTGGTAAGCCAGACCTTTAAGGATTTTATATATAAGATGGGAATGTGATGTTTTCAAGGTTATTTTCAGTCCATTTGCTGATAATCTAGGAAGGTTCACAAAAAATTTGAAAAAATATTTTTGTTTACTGTGGGTATTTACAGTCAGATTATTTTCATTATCAGGTCAACCTCCAAAACTGCAAATCAGTGAAGGTAAACTCCTTGATATATTGCAATGAATTGGTGATAGAGAATTGACTTTAGGTGAATTTTAATATGTTTATTAAGAGTTTTGATGTGTTTATTACATTCTATAAAAAAATCATTAGCACGACCAAAGCAGTGTGATGAGATTTGAAAAAGTTTACCTTTCTGTATTTTGGCAGTGTTACAACCATTGCTAAATTGACCTAATTATATAGGTCCCGCTAGATTTTGTACAGACGACCTACATGAGTGAAATGCAGACATTGCTCAGCCAGCCACATAACTGAGATATACATGGGTGCTGGTCCTCCGTCTACAGACGGATTTCCGTCAAAATTTAAAATCCGTGAACGGAAAATCCGTCAAATCGAATCGATTCCTCCGTAAAAAAAATAATTTCGTGTCATCAAAATTGCACAAATCGACCCAAAACATCGAAAATTCAGTCGTTTTTGCTTACCGCTTGTGGCCGCCGCCTTGTTTTGGTGTTGCGGGCTGCTTCGGTAGAGTTTGACGGATTTTGATTGGCTAATATTTTGACGACTCGGCTACCCACACCAATCGCTTTTCGGTTAAGTTTGCGAGGCTCGCTTTTCGCCGAAAATGTTCCGTCAAAATTTTTTTCTCACCAGCACCCATGGATATAGTTACAACAGTGAGAGATAGCTGCTCAAGTGAGAAATAGCTGCATAAGTGAGAGTTGCACAAATGAGATAGCTACAACAATGAGGGACAGGTCCACAAGTGAAAGATAGCTGCACAAATGAGGAATAGTTGAATAAGTGAGAGATAGCTACCACTGTGAGAGGCAGCTGCACACGTGATAGATGGCATCCCTTTTCAGCTGAAGGCACTTGATTTATTAAAGAGAACCAATGTCTTAGCCCTGTCACTCAAACTTGAACTAAATATAGTTAAATCAGATTGACCTGATTGACCTGATGGAAAAAAGAACTTTTGTAAAATTAGTAAAAACAATTTATAGCACAAAATTGAAAAGTTTTCACTTAAACTCACAGATTAACTGTAGGTTGATAGAAATTAATCACAATTTGAAGAACTTCAAGGCAGACATTTTGATTCATTGACTTCAACCTACCAAAGTTGGCACTGTTATGGATGTTCCAGTAAATATTAAGGAAGAGAAAGACTTTTCAAGTTACTGAATTAAAACTGATACACTGGAATAATAATGATCTGTATGATACAAATATATGTATGATCACATAATATAGTTATGAAAACTTAAATTTTAACATAATTACTTCGAAACTCAGTTTAGTCATATTCATTTTTTAAAATTTATGTTTTGTTATGTTGAGTACATTCGGTGATACTCTTTTTATTAAATTTATTTTTTGTTTTGTTCATGCTCATTTTTTAAATTCATTTCTTTTATGTTCAGCTCATTTAGACATATATACTATTTTCAAGATTATATTTTTGTCATGTTCAGCACATTAGATCTTGCAATGGTGTGACTATGGCCAGTTACACATTTGATTGACTCTATGTTACACATTTGATTGACTCTATGTTACACATTTGATTGACTCTATGTTACACATTTGATTGACTCTATGTTACACATTTGATTGACTCTATGTTACACATTTGATTGACTCTATGTTACACATTTGATTGACTCTATGTTACACATTTGATTGACTCTATGTTACACATTTGATTGACTCTATGTTACACATTTGATTGACTCTATGTTACACATTTGATTGACTCTATGTTACACATTTGATTGACTATATGTTATGCCTATACTTGCAAGGAACCAAGAATCAGGGATCATCAATTATGAATCAGGCTCACTGACTACGCCAACCCTGTAGTATTAAATGCCCCTGACCACAGAAATGGCTGGACAAAGGAGAGTGCTTCATTATTCAATATTAATCAGTCATATACAAAGAATAGCTCAGGTCTTATCCATAGAGTAGTTCCAATCCAACATGTACAGTGCTCCAGATCCAACGCATACAGTAGTTCAGATCCATCACATACAGTAGTTCAGATCCAACACATACAGTAGTTCTGATCCAACGCATACAGTAGTTCAGATCCATCACATACAGTAGTTCAGATCCAACGCATACAGTAGTTTAGATCCATCACATACAGTAGTTCTGATCCAACGCATACAGTAGTTCAGATCCAACGCATACAGTAGTTAAGATCCAACGCATACAGTAGTTCAGATCCAATGCATACAGTAGTTCAGATCCATCACATACAGTAGTTCAGATCCAATGCATACAGTAGTTCAGATCCAATGCATACAGTAGTTTAGATCCAACACATACAGTAGTTCAGATCCAATGCATACAGTAGTTCAGATCCAATGCATACAGTAGTTCAGATCCAATGCATACAGTAGTTAAGATCCAACGCATACAGTAGTTCAGATCCAATGCATACAGTAGTTCAGATCCAATGCATACAGTAGTTCTGATCCAATGCATACAGTAGTTCAGATCCAATGCATACAGTAGTTCAGATTCATAACATACAGTAGTTCAGATCTATCACATACAGTAGTTCAGATCTATCACATACAGTAGTTCAGATCTATCACATACAGTAGTTCGGATCCAATGCATACAGTAGTTCAGGTTTTAAACGCACAGCAATTCAAATCCTATACTTCTATACTTGCAGAAGTTTATCTCTTAATTATTCAAGCAGTTCAGGTCTCAGACACACAGAAGTTTAGATCCTATAGACACAAAAGTTTTCTTAGAAATAGATTTTAGAAATACAACTTCTTAGAAATACAACTTCACATAAGCTTTTCATACATTATTAAAAAAAATTGTTACAACTATATTTAGAGGAATTTGCCGAACGTGAAATAATTTGATATTGGTTTGTCATTTACATCACTACTTATCTGGCAACTAGGTTCTCTGCAGCTAATAATTAAATAATTATAGTGTTTATTATATTATTTTTGCCATGGCTGCAGGCATTTTGCTGTGGGATTACTGAGGATATCTAGCTGCCAGAGAATTGCATCTTCCCAATGTCAACACAACCCAAGCTTTCCCTGTAAATGTTAAACTCCATCAGGCCACATAAAAACATCTCTGTGTTTCTCATATGTTCATATCACTTATATATTTTATTGGCTTCCAATGATAAAATTGGTTTTTTTTTCAAAATTAGTGAGAAAAGTATTACTGTTTTTAGCAGATCTGCTGGATATGAATATATATTTGGAATATGTATTAGGAGATTATTTTTGTGTTCACAAAAATGATCGAAAGAAAATTCAGAAAATAATTTATTTGCCAGAAGGATTGACCATTTTGGGGTCTCAGTTTCTACAGAGCATTTCTCTTGTTCAATTATTCAGTCAGTAAATATGATGTAAGTGGGTGGATGGTTTTGTACATTAACAACCCATCCTTTGTTAATCCTTTGAGATATGGGGAAAAGGTCAATTTTGGCTAATACATCGCAAGTAAAGTAAACATCCAAGGAAAAGGTCGCAAGTTTTCTGTGAATAAAGATAGGGTGTCACAAAAAAAAGAAAAATGTATATTTTAGTTAGACGCTGACATCACACCACATAGAAAATATTCTGAAATCTCATTTTAAGAAAGATTGGAAAATATTTCTACATACTGGTTTGAACTAATTCAATTTTCTTTATTATGAATAAAGTATTTCATCATGAGCAAATACCATATAGTTCCATGATTGTCTCCTGAAGCAATATCAGTGTGGTACCATGTGTTAGCACAATAAGGAAGACAAAACACGTTAATGACGGCCAAACATGGTAAGGAAGGCCAAGTACAGTAAGGAAGGCCAAACACATGAAGGGATGACAAACATGGTAAGGAAGGCCAAATATATTAAGGGATGCCAAACACATGAAGGCCAAACACGGTAAGGAAGGCCAAGTACAGTAAGGAAGGCCAAACACAGAAAGGAAGGCCAAACACATTAAAGGTATTAAGCACCAATCCTGTTTTCTTGGTTTTGCAACAGTATATATACATATGAACACCATGACGTATTAAAGTCTGACATCGAGCACCAAGAAAAGTTACTACAAGACATAGAAGTTGCACAGTCTGTATAAGATTTTCTCAGCCTATGGCTGCACGTGACGGGTAAACACGGGTAGCGTGAACTTTATTTGACCTCAATTGAGGCTCAAAGTAGGGTAGCACTGTTTGACGTCATTTTGGTGCTATTTAAAAGACAATACATGTCATGACGTCATAAGCATATTGCCATGCTGTTATGACGTCATTTTACCTTTCAGTGCCTCTATGATGACACTCCACATAAAAATGACGCCAAGAAAGGAGTGTGCTTTCATTAGGGGCCTATATATTAGGTTCATGTTCAAATAGGTTTTACAGACAATGATGGGGATGCATTTTTCAAAAAGTTTATAGACATGAAAGACAAATACATTTATCACCAATATGTGAATTTTAAACGTTTTTTTCAAAATCGGTGCTTAATCCCTTTAAGAAAGACCAATCACAGAAAGGAAGGCCAAACACATTAAGAAAAGCCATGCACAGTAAGGAAGGCCAAACACAGTAAGGAAGGCCAAACACATTAAGAAAGACCAATCAAAGAAAGGAAGGCCAAACATGGTAAGGAAGGCCAAGTACAGTAAGGAAGGCCAAACACATGAAGGGATGACAAACATGGTAAGGAAGGCCAAATATATTAAGGGATGCCAAACACATTAATGAAGGCCAAACACGGTAAGGAAGGCCAAGTACAGTAAGGAAGGCCAAACACAGAAAGGAAGGCCAAACACATTAAGAAAGACCAATCAAAGAAAGGAAGGCCAAACACAATAAGGAAGGCCAAACACATTAAGAAAGACCAATCAAAGAAAGGAAGGCCAAACACATTAAGAAAAGCCATGCACAGTAAGGAAGGCCAAACACAGAAAGGAAGGCCAAACACAGTAAAAAGGCCAAACACAGTAAGGAAGGCCAAACACATTAAGAAAGGCCAAGCAGAGTAAGGAAGGCCAAACACAATAAGGAAGGCCAAGCAGAGTAAGGAAGGCCAAGTACAGTAAGGAAGGCCAAACACAATAAGGAAGGCCAATCATAGAAAGGAAGGTCAAACACAGTAAGGAAGGCCAAACACAGTAAGGAAGGCCAAACACAATAAGGAAGGCCAATCATAGAAAGGAAGGCCAAACACAGTAAGGAAGGCCAAACACAATAAGGTAGGCCAAGTACAGTAAAGAAGGCCAAGCACAGAAAGGAAGGCCAAACACATTAAGAAAGTCAAACACAATAAGGAATGCCAAACACAGAAAGGAAGGCCAAACACAGTAAGGAAGGCCAAACACAATATGGAAGGCCAAACACAGTAAGGAAGGCCAAACACAGTAAGGAAGGCTAAACACGATAAGGAAGGCCAAGCACAGAAATGAAGGCCAAACACATTAAGAAAGGCCAAGCAGAGTAAGGAAGGCCAAGCACAGAAAGGAAGGCCAAACACATTAAGAAATGTCAAACACAATAAGAAATGCCAAACACAATAAGGAAGGCCAATCATAGAAAGGAAAGCCAAACACAGAAAGGAAGGCCAAACATCCGAAAGGAAGGCTAAAACACAGTACTTAAGGAAGGCACAAAGGTCCAGAATGAGAGAGAAAGTGCAGAAGAATGCAGAATGTTGTCTGCTGGAGATCTCTACCACTGCTTCTGGAAGTGACACATAGTTTTTGTGATAATTTCTTATTGGTTTTGGCATCATCAGTTTTTGAAACCTTTTTGAAACATTCAGTAATTATCCTGCATTGACTTTCTGTTTGGAGGAATGACACTCCTGGGACATTATGTGTATATTTCAATTACATCATAAACATGCATGAACATATTGGAATGCTCTGAACAGATTGCTAAACAGGCTAATGCAGCCACTATGATGGGTGCAATGCAGCCACTATGATGGGTGCTCAGTCATTATTGACTGGCATTGATTGGCTGACTCACTCGCCTCGGTCCAGGGTTCACACAACCATTGCCAGGGTGGTCACAATAATTGGCTGTGACTTTAGTATTTTGAAAATCCATTCCAGATCTTTGACATTTTGCTTTGGCTGAGCAAAAATGGTCTCACAAACTCTAGTTTTTTAAACTGGTACTACATGTATTTATTTGTAATCCACAGCTAGGTCATGATAGACAAATTAATGACTTTAATAGATTCTCCTGATTTTGCAGCAAACGGGATTTTGAGCCCTGCATGAGGTGAATCCTGTGCCTTGTACATATATGTAAATGGCTAATGTTGAGCCCTGCATGAGGTGATTCTTGTGCCTTGTAAATCATGGTAAATGTTGAGCCCTGCATAAGGTGAATCCTGTGCCTTGTAAATGGTTAATGTTGAGCCCTGCATAAGGTGAATCCTGTGCCTTGTAAATGGTTAATGTTGAGTCCTGCATGAGGTGAATCCTGTGCCTTGTAAATGGCTAATGTTGAGCCCTGCATGAGGTGATTCTTGTGCCTTGTAAATCATGCTTAATGTTGAGCCCTGCATGAGGTGATTCTTGTGCCTTGTAAATCATGGTAAATGTTGAGCCCTGCATAAGGTGAATCCTGTGCCTTGTAAATGGTTAATGTTGAGCCGTGCATGAGGTGATTCTTGTACCTTGTGAATGGTTAATGTTGAGCCCTGCATAAAGTGATTCTTGTGCCTTTTAAATGGTGAGTGATTAATGTTGGTAGTAGTGTGATTAATGGTGTCTGCTTCGTTAGCTACAAGCTCCTTTATCATTCATATCTGAACTACATTCTATCATTTATGATTAGTTGATTCAGATGTCCCTATGATATTATGATGAGTGTACTCATGCCCAGTTCATTGACCTATCAAGGGAGCTGAAACAATGGTAGGGTTGAAGAGCAATTTCTTTTCACCAATCAGAGACCAGTAAACAAATAGTGGGAGAGGTCTGTCTGCATTTCAACCTTGCAAAACTCAAGAATAGCTGTATTATAATCAAATTACAATTTGATTTTTGGTTGCAAAACATATTTAGTATTAATCTGATATAATCATATTGCTGCTTATGTTCAAGCATTGATGTTAAATTGAGATGCTATGTGATTGAAGCTGAGATAACATTTGGTTGTATTCAGTCACATTGAGATATTATGTCTACATTTGGTAAATTGAGATATTATTTGTCTGAAATTGGTTAATTTAAGATTTAATTATATTTTTTAGATTGCTGCATATAATTATTATATGGTTAGTTTCAGTCCAGTTGAGATATCCAGTGGCTGCATTCAGTCCAATTGAGTGATATCCAGTGGCTGCATTCATGCAGATTGAGATATCTGGGGGCTGCATTCATGCAGATTGAGATATCCGGTGGCTGCATTCATGCAGATTAAGATATCCGGTGGCTGCATTCAGTCCAATTGAGATATCCAGTGGCTGCATTGATGCAGATTGAGATATCCAGTGGCTGCATTGAGGCAGATTGAGATATCCAGTGGCTGCATTCAGTCCAATTGAGATATCCAGTGGCTGCATTGAGGCAGATTGAGATATCCAGTGGCTGCATTGAGGCAAATTGACTGAGATATCCGGTGGCTGCATTCAGTCCAATTGAGATATCCAGTGGCTGCATTGAGATAGATTGAGATATCCAGTGGCAACATTGAGGCAGATTGAGATATCTAGTGACTACATTCAGGCAGATTGAGATATCCAGTGGCTGCATTCAGTCCAATTGAGATATCCAGTGGCTGCATTGATGCAGATTGAGATATCCAGTGGCTGCATTGAGGCAGATTGAGATATCCAGTGACTGCATTCAGGCAGATTGAGATATCCAGTGGCTGCATTCAGATATGAGATATCCAGTGGCTGCATACGGTCCAATTGAGATATCCAGTGGCTGCATTCAGGCAAATTGACTGAGATATCCAGTGGCTGCATTTAGATATGAGATATCCAGTGGCTGCATTGAGGCAAATTGAGATATCCAGTGACTGCATTCAGGCAGATTGAGATATCCAGTGGCTGCATTCAGTCCGATTGAGACATCCAGTGGCTGCATTCAGTCTAATTGAGATATCCGGTGGCTGCATTCAGTCCAATTGAGATATCCAGTGACTGCATTCAGGCAAATTGAGATATCCAGTGGCTGCATTCAGGCAGATTGAGATATCCAGTGGCTGCATTCAGTCCAATTGAGATATCCAGTGGCTGCATTCAGGCAGATTGAGATATCCAGTGGCTGCATTCAGTCCAATTGAGATATCCAGTGGCTGCATTCAGGCAGATTGAGATATCCAGTGGCTGCATTCAGTCCAATTGAGATATCCAGTGGCTGCATTCGGTCAAATTGAGATATCCAGTGGCTGCATTCAGGCAGATGGACTGAGATATCCAGTGGCTACATTCAGGCCAATTGAGATATTAAATGGTTGCATCCAATAAAATTGAGATATTATATTGTTATGTTTAATAAAATAAATCAGAAAATTGTTAGCACTGCTTTGGACACATATCAATATGTTTATTGTTTCTAAATCAAGATTTAATGCACTTTAAATAGAAAAACTGTTATGTAGATCTACATTTCAATTTCCTATGCTAATTTATAGCACTGGGATTATGTTTCAGGCAGTATTTAGATTATCAACATCCAAAGCCGAGGTCTAACTTCACCTCTTGATTGTATCAAAATTCACTCTCTGATTGCCAGGGATGTGGCATGCTGTCAGTACAAGTATATATTGCATTGACTTAGGATTAGCATCTTAACACAGTCAGTGGTACTGATAGGCACATAACATGTTGAGATGAAGCCTACCACTGGGCAATATTGCTCCATTAACAATATCAAGCAGGATGCAACTAATAACAAGTCAGATTGCTCTCAGCTTAATCGCAGAATTGCATTTTGCCATTGACACCACAGTGTTATTATGAGTGCCATCTGGTGGCAAGAAATTAAGTTAGTGATGACACCTGGTGGTTAGATCTTTGAAGTTCCACAGTTAATTATCATTTTATTTTTAGTGACACTTATAAATAGGCATTTTTGAGATTCACATTTGATAATATTAAATAAGTTTTTATGGCTTTTTTCAGACAGAATAAAGACAAAAGAAAGAGTAAAACATTCATGGTGGTGCCCTCTCCGAGCATAACATCCAACCATACATACCAAAGGTACAAAGGAAACATTCCAGTTATATCTCTTAGATCTCGGTTTTCAATAAATAAGCAGGAATGAAATATAAAAAGATGAGTATACCAAAAAAAGAAAATATGTTAGCAAAATGCCACTGTATAAACCCAAAACATTTCCTTTGTTTAATTATTAAATATGGTGTCCTGTAGATAAATATGGTGTCCTGTAGATTATAATATTGATACACAAGACTTAAGAGTTTTACATTGAATTTACATAAGTGGTTTAAGGATCTTTGATTTTGATTCGATTGGAGTGTAATATTGAAAACTGAGATTGAAGAAAACTTGGATGTACCTTTAGAATCTCTTTGCTGTGTGTAAGGGTGATGGTATTCTTTGCTTACTAGAATATAAAATCCACAAATATGACTAGATAGTTATACAAACTATCAATATTATATAAGATATTAGGCTAAAACATTATTGAGTGCTCCTCATATGGACTGTTGATACTGTTCTGAAAATACTAATACCATACTAGAAATTGCTCTACACGTGGTGTGTAAATGGCTATTAAATGTCAGTAGGACATTTAAAGTTACTATGCATAATTTCTCATTAACCATGGGCATCTTATGATTGTTTTGAAGCTGAACATAGTTATAGCCTTGAACTCATGTTGGATAACAGAGTTCATGTGACCTGTCTTAGCTGGGTTCTCCCCCAGAGCTCTCCATAGACTCTGTGTGATATTGCTATTTATCTGTTATTTATATTGGAATAAAAATTATTGTTAATTTTTTTTATTTAAAATTTTTTGGGGTTAAAGATTCATATACTGTGATATATATCTGTAGCTGCCTAAAATGAGCCTATTGCCAGTCAATTTTAACATTTTTTTTCTCAGTTTTTCAATGATTTGTCTCTATTAATTCTTCTGAGAAAGTCACCTATGTGATGTTGAAATGTAGATGCGTGGTGAATACCGTTTCCCACTACTATGGGCACATCTTGTAATCCTTTGTCAGCTCCTCTCTGATTGGCTGAAATAATTGCCATTGTCTTCCACCATTGTCTTGACTGCTGTGATTGGTCAGCGATGTTTGTGCAGTGCTTATAATATTACTATTAGGATAATTTAATGTGAAGTCCTGGTTATATATTGGTACATGTCTTGCTGTTACCATGGCTACCCTTGTTTCCCTTGGAGCATATTTGACTCATCCTTTCTGCAATTCAGAGTGACTCATCATCATATTAAAGAAAAAATAATGTAAAAAATGAGTCGAATTGCAATGTTTATCTGAGCTCTAATTAACAAATACTTTTTTTAAAGAATCTTTTAGGATTTTGTTCACAGGCTTAGATATTTTAGATGTACTTGACTTCCAGTGAAATGCGTGGCCCATAACATAAGACAGATTTTTTTTAGAAATATCAACCACATCTGGGCCCCGTGGTTTTATATTCAATGGAGCCAGAGGATCTAAATAAATGGCCAGTTTTTAATGTCAACCCCTTTAATGTGTGTAGCCCTGTGTATTTGAATGGTGATATGCCATGTTAGATTGTAGGCTTGTGAGAAGTGGCAGTCCATAAATGCGGACATGATGGACGCTTTCAAACATTGAAGTTTGTGTGATAGCACACTCAGATAGGACTGGGTACCTGACAAATAGTCACTTCTGACTGGGGCACTGTTGTTTAATCAATGTTAGCGTGTGCAGCCACAATTACGGGTGTCCTTTCCTCGCAGTTCACCAATAATTACTTGACGTGTCTTGATGAAATAGAATCTCAGGGTTTGTTGACTCAGAATAGCGTATTTGCCCATGAAAAATAAGGTGCAAAGGGGCGTGTCAAGATGGGGGGGTTTATGGTTGGATCAACAGAAGCTTGTCCAGATCATAACTGGGATTTTTTAACATCGGTGTATACATGGTAAGATGGAAAGGGTGTTGATATTTCCCCCAGCAGATTGTCAGGTGCATGCCCAGCTATTGGCAGTGGGGTAGGTTTAATAATATTTACAGACAATATCATGATTCCCTTAAACATACTCAACTCTAACTGGTGTGGTAAAGCAAAGCCTGGGTGGGTGGTGGTCACATTCAGGTTGTACTTCAAACATATCAAATTGGCTTTCTCCTGGATATTTAACGTTTGATCTTGATAACTGTCAATTTAAGTTTTTAAAGAAATTTTTGAATTATTAAAATAACATCTCCATAACTTTTGTTTTGCCAAGCCAAGAAGTAACTAATAGGCAAAATGAAAAATTGTTGTTAATAGATAATATCGATATAACAAAAACTTTCAATATTTGTTGAGGAGAATTATGAATGGTTTTGTATACTTTGCAGAAGTGTTCTCACTATGGTTGCCGACAGTGGGACATTGTGGGGTTGATTAAACATGAGGTGTTATTTGATATAGCACTGTGAACTAGTGTAAACCTGATGCATAGTAATTGTTTATGTATTTTGTGTTGCCCTGGGGAGATGCTTAAACAAAGTAAAAAGCATTGTACAAGTATTTCAAAAAAACTTCATGTTGGCTTTCACCCGCCTGGGTTTCTGACAAAGAATCATTAAACCATATGTCTGGTATGACAAGTTTCTAACAAGGATCCATTAAGCCATATATATTTGTTTTGTATGACAAGTTTCTGACAGAGATCCATTAAACCATATGTATTTGTGTCTTGTACTTGTACCACATATTTTTGTTTTGCCCTGTAAAAATAAATTAGGTCGGCAACATGCAAAAAGCTTTGAGTAAGTTGAGATGAGGTGATAGAAAGGTTAAGAATCAATGGTTTTGCATAATTAATTCTCTCAGCTTTGCATTGTAAACATTCTGGCAGAGTGTCAGGTGTGATGCTAGAATTAGGCTTGATGATCAGCAGTCGGGGTTCTGGCAGAGGGTCAGGTGTGATGCTAGAATTAGGCTTGATGATCAGCAGTCAGGGTTCTGGCAGAGTGTCAGGTGTGACGCTAGAATTAGGCTTGATGATCAGCAGTCAGGGTTCTGGCAGAGTGTCAGGTGTGATGCTAGAATTAGGCTTGATGATCAGCAGTCAGGGTTCTGGCAGAGGGTCAGGTGTGATGCTAGAATTAGGCTTGATGATCAGCAGTCAGGGTTCTGGCAGAGTGTCAGGTGTGACGCTAGAATTAGGCTTGATGATCAGCAGTCAGGGTTCTGGCAGAGTGTCAGGTGCGATGCTAGAATTAGGCTTGATGATCAGCAGTCAGGGTTCTGGCAGAGTGTCAGGTGCGATGCTAGAATTAGGCTTGATGATCAGCAGTCAGGGTTCTGGCAGAGTGTCAGGTGTGATGCTAGAATTAGGCTTGATGATCAGCAGTCAGGGTTCTGGCAGAGTGTCAGGTGTGATGCTAGAATTAGGCTTGATGATCAGCAGTCAGGGTTCTGGCAGAGTGTCAGGTGTGATGCTAGAATTAGGCTTGATGATCAGCAGTCAGGGTTCTGGCAGAGTGTCAGGTGTGATGCTAGAATTAGGCTTGATGATCAGCAGTCAGGGTTCTGGCAGAGTGTCAGGTGCGATGCTAGAATTAGGCTTGATGATCAGCAGTCAGGGTTCTGGCAGAGTGTCAGGTGTGATGCTAGAATTAGGCTTGATGATCAGCAGTCAGGGTTCTGGCAGGGGGTCAGGTGCGATGCTAGAATTAGGCTTGATGATCAGCAGTCAGGGTTCTGGCAGAGTGTCAGGTGTGATGCTAGATTTAGGCTTGATGATCAGCAGTCAGGGTTCTGGCAGAGGGTCAGGTGTGATGCTAGAATTAGGCTTGATGATCAGCAGTCAGGGTTCTGGCAGAGTGTCAGGTGCGATGCTAGAATTAGGCTTGATGATCAGCAGTCAGGGTTCTGGCAGAGTGTCAGGTGTGATGCTAGAATTAGGCTTGATGATCAGCAGTCAGGGTTCTGGCAGAGTGTCAGGTGCGATGCTAGAATTAGGCTTGATGATCAGCAGTCAGGGTTCTGGCAGAGTGTCAGGTGTGATGCTAGAATTAGGCTTGATGATCAGCAGTCAGGGTTCTGGCAGAGTGTCAGGTGTGACGCTAGATTTAGGCTTGATGATCAGCAGTCAGGGTTCTGGCAGAGGGTCAGGTGTTATGCTAGAATTAGGCTTGATGATCAGCAATCAGGGTTCTGGCAGAGTGTCAGGTGTGATGCTAGAATTAGGCTTGATGATCAGCAGTCAGGGTTCTGGCAGAGTGTCAGGTGTGATGCTAGAATTAGGCTTGATGATCAGCAGTCAGGGTTCTGGCAGAGTGTCAGGTGTGATGCTAGAATTAGGCTTGATGATCAGCAGTCAGGGTTCTGGCAGAGTGTCAGGTGTGATGCTAGAATTAGGCTTGATGATCAGCAGTCAGGGTTCTGGCAGAGTGTCAGGTGTGATGCTAGAATTAGGCTTGATGATCAGCAGTCAGGGTTCTGGCAGAGGGTCAGGTGTGATGCTAGAATTAGGCTTGATGATCAGCAGTCAGGGTTCTGGCAGAGAGTCAGGTGTGATGCTAGAATTAGGCTTGATGATCAGCAGTCAGGGTTCTGGCAGAGTGTCAGGTGAGATGCTAGAATTAGGCTTGATGATCAGCAGTCAGGGTTCTGGCAGAGTGTCAGGTGTGATGCTAGAATTAGGCTTGATGATCAGCAGTCAGGGTTCTGGCAGAGTGTCAGGTGTGATGCTAGAATTAGGCTTGATGATCAGCAGTCAGGGTTCTGGCAGAGTGTCAGGTGTGATGCTAGAATTAGGCTTGATGATCAGCAGT
The DNA here is from genome assembly GCA_949316495.1 of Amphiduros pacificus. Taxonomy (NCBI): domain Eukaryota; kingdom Metazoa; phylum Annelida; class Polychaeta; order Phyllodocida; family Hesionidae; genus Amphiduros; species Amphiduros pacificus. Next base: position 28,409,017 of record OX439011.1, read on the forward strand.
CAGGGTTCTGGCAGAGTGTCAGGTGTGATGCTAGAATTAGGCTTGATGATCAGCAGTCAGGGTTCTGGCAGTGTCAGGTGTGATGCTAGAATTAGGCTTGATGATCAGCAGTCAGGGTTCTGGCAGAGTGTCAGGTGTGATGCTAGAATTAGGCTTGATGATCAGCAGTCAGGGTTCTGGCAGAGTGTCAGGTGTGATGCTAGAATTAGGCTTGATGATCAGCAGTCAGGGTTCTGGCAGAGTGTCAGGTGTGATGCTAGAATTAGGCTTGATGATCAGCAGTCAGGGTTCTGGCAGAGGGTCAGGTGTGATGCTAGAATTAGGCTTGATGATCAGCAGTCAGGGTTCTGGCAGAGTGTCAGGTGTGATGCTAGAATTAGGCTTGATGATCAGCAGTCAGGGTTCTGGCAGAGTGTCAGGTGTGATGCTAGAATTAGGCTTGATGATCAGCAGTCAGGGTTCTGGCAGAGTGTCAGGTGTGATGCTAGAATTAGGCTTGATGATCAGCAGTCAGGGTTCTGGCAGAGTATCAGGTGCGATGCTAGAATTAGGCTTGATGATCAGCAGTCAGGGTTCTGGCAGAGTGTCAGGTGTGATGCTAGAATTAGGCTTGATGATCAGCAGTCAGGGTTCTGGCAGAGTATCAGGTGTGACGCTAGAATTAGGCTTGATGATCAGCAGTCAGGGTTCTGGCAGAGTGTCAGGTGCGATGCTAGAATTAGGCTTGATGATCAGCAGTCAGGGTTCTGGCAGAGTGTCAGGTGTGATGCTAGAATTAGGCTTGATGATCAGCAGTCAGGGTTCTGGCAGAGTGTCAGGTGTGACGCTAGAATTAGGCTTGATGATCAGCAGTCAGGGTTCTGGCAGAGTGTCAGGTGTGATGCTAGAATTAGGCTTGATGATCAGCAGTCAGGGTTCTGGCAGAGGGTCAGGTGTGATGCTAGAATTAGGCTTGATGATCAGCAGTCAGGGTTCTGGCAGAGTGTCAGGTGTGATGCTAGAATTAGGCTTGATGATCAGCAGTCAGGGTTCTGGCAGAGTGTCAGGTGTGACGCTAGAATTAGGCTTGATGATCAGCAGTCAGGGTTCTTACTGATAGCTTCCATCCATTATTGCTGTGCCCTGTGGAGCCTTATACTGTCCTGAAGGATGCCTCATCAATGCTCAGGGAAAAAATGATTAGATAATTGATTTTTTCACACAAAATGGATCCAAAATGGGTCAGTTTTATAGCAATGCATGGATCCTCAAAATGGTATTCATCATATGGCTTGAAATCTACAATGTAATGTCAAATAATTTATAAACACTCAATCTGAAAAAATGGCCTATGTATATATTTCACTAATATAAGTTAAACTATAATTATAACTATAATTGTTTATAATTTGTTCATATATTTATATTTATATTATATTCATATTTATATTTATATTTATATTTTGATCAAACAAATATAGTGTTTCACGATTGAGGTCTATATTTATAAGCAGTATGTTATATGGTGCAGAGATAGTAGTTAGAAGTTTGAGCTGTTGTGTACATAACGGTGGGGAGCTTGGAGAATGTGGGACTTAGTACTTCATTCACACTGTAGTCATCAAAATAGATAAACTCAACAAAGAAAGACATATTTTTTACTCTATATTTGAATGGGGGAAGTTTAAGGGAGCCATTAGAGCAGAGAAAAGAAAAAAAAAGATGCCAATTCATTTCATTTTAATAGTCCAATGTTAAGATATGGTGACTACAAGTATTATGACGGCCTGCAGACATCCATGGCCAAACTACAAAATCCTCAACCTGATGATAAAATCACAACTGAGAATAAAAAGGAGATCCTCAGTTAAACACAATGAGCAAGTGCTTAGCAATATGTGAAAAGAAATAAGATGTGATGTGTTTATGCTACATGTAGTTTGAAGATGGTCTGATTTTGCAAACCGGTCTACATCTATTTATTAGTCTCCAATCACCGACAATGGAAAGTGAGTTTTTACCCCTGCTTATAGAATGTTGGCTGCATAATTTATAGATAAACTCTCTCTTAAGGTGGATAAAAAGCCTGGCAATACTTTGTACATCCTAGAAAATTAGAGATACCTACTCTGTTCACAAATAGAACCAATCAGTGAGTCACACATTATGTCAGTAGTGCCAGGTGATTGCCAATCAGTGAGTCACTCATTATGTCAATAGCACCAGGTGATTGCCAATCAGTGAGTCACTCATTATGTCAGTAGCGCCAGGTGATTGCCAATCAGTGAGTCACACATTATGTCAGTAGTGCCAGGTGATTGCCAATCAGTGAGTCACTCATTATGTCAGTAGTGCCAGGTGATTGCCAATCAGTGAGTCACTCATTATGACAATTACCTTTACATATCAATTGTTTCAGTGAGTCACACATTGCCAATCAGTGAGTCACTCATTATGTCAGTAGCGCCAGGTGATTGCCAATCAGTGAGTCACTCTTTATATCAGTAGCGCCAGGTGATTGCCAATCAGTGAGTCACTCATTATGACAGTAGAGCCAGGTGATTGCCAATCAGTGAGTCACTCATTATGTCAGTAGCGCCAGGTGATTGCCAATCAGTGAGTCACTCATTATGTCAGTAGCGCCAGGTGATTGCCAATCAGTGAGTCACTCATTATGTCAGTAGCGCCAGGTGATTGCCAATCAGTGAGTCACACATTATGTCAGTAGTGCCAGGTGATTGCCAATCAGTGAGTCACTCATTATGTCAGTAGCGCCAGGTGATTGCCAATCAGTAAGTCCCTCATTATGTCAGTAGCGCCAGGTGATTGCCAATCAATGAGTCACTCATTATGACAATTACCTTTACATATCAATTGTTTCAGTTTAAAATAAATATCTGATTTTAATAATTTGATCCATTCACAATGAATGTGTAAACTTTATGATTTCTCTTAATGTCTGTCAGGTGAAAATATTCTGTTGGCAAGAAAAGTCATAATTTGATATTGCAATGTTGGTCAGGAAATAAGACCTGTTATTATGTGATCAAATTAAACAGATAAACTTTACTTTAAAAAAAGAGATTGTTTGAAATGATAGAGAGATAAAATCACTTTATAGCTTTGCGTGCAGCATATATGATTATAAAATGGTTTATGTTATTTGGTAAAGCGTGGTACCAATCATTTTTTTATTACGTGCCAACTTTTGCACACAGATAGATAAATTTAAAAGCCTTGTTGTTTTTAACCTTTTCCGCAATAGTCAAATGGTGAATTTGATTTCACAATGTTGAACTCATCATGGCTATTTTACATTTGTATAGATGTAGGTGTGTGATATACATTTAAAGGTTTCTTAGAAGGCAAAATATGCCTCATTCTGGTAATTGAAATAGAGCTTCGGTGTGAGAATACTGGAGAAAAGCAGTGTGGGGTTGATGGAGTCAACCTCCATATTGGATTCATTATTTTTTTTAGCAGCACTGATTGCTCTCCACCTGCAAATCTTTGTGCTAAAATCTGCATAGAGATTTGCAGGCATTCCATGAAATAGTGACAACCATAACCATAAAAGCAAGGGACAGCACTGGTGTGTGGCCTTCAGCATGTGTCTATCGTATTTATTTTGATCAACATTCTTATAACTGTGAAATAAATACAGCACAGAGATATTAAAACAGAGATTGGAAAAAAGCTGAAGTTCTGCTTTATCGCTCAGGTGAACCGATCTCGTGGCGGCACCACTGTCGCCACTTCCTGTTGCCATTTGGCCATCTTGTCAAGAGAATTTTCACTGTTTTTTTGTACAAATGGACCATGTTATCATCTTTGGATCATCATATTGATTTTTAATAATGGATGCAGTAGATTATAAAGGTACTGTTTTATAGCATTTGGATGGAGAACTGTATAGTAATTTGTGCAAAAACAATTCTGCGAGACCATGTGAGGGTTGGATGATGCACCGCGCTGACACCTAGTGGCAGATGTGCTCTTTCCAATCTCTGTATAAATATCTCTGATTATAGTATCCATTTTATAGAATTATTTCTTGTTGAAATCAATATGTCAGATTTTCCTCAGAATTTCCTGAAATATGCCATAATGCTCAAAAAGTTAAATTGGAATGATGAGGTATTTAAACTAAATACAACATATTTTCATTTACCCAGTGAGCATTTAATCATTCTGTTTTTAAAATTACTTGGCTATATTATTTTTGCACACAAAAAAACAACATCATGTGAAACATGTGAAGTAATTCATATTATAAAGAATTCAAACAAATTAAACAAATGTACAGTATATCTATCTGACCTAATTACTGAGAGTAATTTGAATATTCATGAATCAAATATACCGAATCCCATGCAGCCTAGACAACACGAGCAGTTGAGACAAGTGTTGTATTTGGCAGAAACCTTGTCATGTCTTGTGTACCTCTGTTCACTGCGTGAACTTGTGCCGAGACTGTCTGAGTCCGAGAGAGATGACGTCTCCTTCCCACTCGTCAGGTGGGGCGACTTGGAGAAATACGGAAATTGCATGACTGGCTTGTTAAAGACGGGCATATGGGCATTCTCCAGACTCCTCTCAAGTTCGCTGGCAGGAGCGATCACCATCGGTAATCGTATCACAAGCTTTCCACCAAGTTTCTTGAAGCCAACGCTGACTTTCATGCAGTAAGTGATGTTTAACATGTGACAGTTCGGCAGAAAGGAAGGAACAAGATTAGGCGGTACAGGCATCGAAAAACTGCTCCTCAAAATGTTATTCCCTCCATGTTTTTTCGACATCTTTTGCTGTCTGCGGTCATCGAAAGCTTTTATGAGCACCCTTTTCCATTTGTGAGCAATGTTGTCAGTGAACACCATCTGCTGCTCAAGCTCGGCTCTAATGACCTTGACCCGACTGAGGTCCTTTCTGACGACCTCAATGTGCAAATTTATAGTATCTCCAATAGGGTACACTCCCCGGTCCATGTTTATGAAGATTGAGGTCGGGTCAGAGGTCATGGGTGAGCAAAACAATAGAAGTTGTTCAGCATGTATGATAGGTTCCAGAGCACCTGGAATACTTTGCCAGTCATGTCCGGGTAAGATGGTGAAATTTCTTTTTGTGCCTTTGACAATCCTCACGAGTTGACCAGAGTGTTGCATATATCTTGAACGCACATTGTCACAAACGTGGGCTGCTGCTGAGTAGGTTATATCAAAGACGTATCCATCACCAAGATCAAACTGATTGACTGTGGGTGGTAACTCTCCAGGAAGTACATAAGAGAAGTTAGAAACATAGCGTCCAGCATCTAATTGTGTTGAACCATACCCACTGGGAGGCCCTATTAAGATTATCTTTTTATCCAAGTAGATCTCATGACGAGGACGTTCAATAAAGGTTGATTTGTCTTTGAAAACCCGTATGGTACCTCTACCTTGTATGACAAATTCCACAAATTTGATCTCAATGGTTGCCCAGACATCCATGACAACTTGTCCTGATAACTCTTCTCCGGGCTTGAAGCGACTTCCATCCCCATTGAACTCGATATGGAAGTTTGAGATTGCCATTGTGGCAGTGTTGATGCTGTGATTTGGTACGGTGCTTAATGTTGCATCAATTTGTGAGGATGGGTAGATGACGCACAGATCTACATCGTTTACCCCTGCGACCCGTCGAAGAGTTCCCCCATCTATGACACTGCTGGCGACGCTCCCGGGCCGGCTGAGAGTACGTGCACTGTAGCTGCTCGCTGGGCCGTAACTGGTGTGACTGTGGGTGCTAGCCCGCCCCACACTGCCCCCACCGTGCCTGCCCACCACACTCCACATGCCTGGCTACTTTATAGTGCCACCTGCTGGCTTTATCATGCATAAAACAGGTATCCTACCTGCAAACACACAATGAGAGCAATTAGCGTGAACCATATGATATACAACACATGATCCACATGTTATGATTTGTTTTTTTTTAAACCAATATTTAGATGTATTATCCTTGCTAAATGTTACATTAGATATTCCAAGTCTCGTTTTGTGTCACTTGTCAGCATAATGGTGTTTTAGAATACAATTTAAAGGGATCTTTCCAAATACTTCTGACCAGTTAATTAAGAGGCCAAAATAATTCCTTATTCTATTCATATACTGACCATGTATAATAATCAAGTCTGGTTAATTTCATTAAAAAGAACAGGATAAAAATCTGGCCGAAATAGCTCAGTTGGTTGAGTGCACACCTTGCAGCCCAGGGATTGCCTATCAAATTCTGGCCACTTACTATCAAGTGCAATGAGCAGATATTGTCTGGAATCAGTGCTATATAAATGTCACTTTTACCTTTTTAAAAAAACTGCCTGTTAGTTATCATGTGGTGTTTCAGTGCATATCATTTTGATTTATTTTCTCAAGTCTGCCATGTTTAGAGGCATAGAATATAGAAATGATCCAAGGTTTATATTTGAATACATGTTTAACAATCGAAAGGCTGAGCAAAAGTAAAAATGGATTTGGGACCAATACCACATTGCAATAAACAGAAAATGATTTTAATCACTTGGAAAGATGTTTAAAGGTTAAATGTTCACAGAAAATTTGTTCAACTTTAAAAAATAGTTTTGAATGTTATGGCTAGTACCTTTTGTATACAACTGGGGACCTAAAATGAGGAGGAACACGAAGCTCAGTCTAAAAATAGTTTGGATTAGTAAGATTGGATTAATTTATGGTGATGTAAGGTCAATTTAGCTCCTTTTTTTTAATTCTGGGATTCTTTTCAGACAGAAATGATTTTTTTCTGTTAATTTGTTTTGTGAAATGATATCTGATTTTAGTATGATTTAGGACAATGGAATTTGGGAATGGTGAAATTCTGGAAGGATAAGATAACAATTTGCAAGATGAGGTACCACAGGGTATTGGGTGAATGTGTAAAATATTACAAGACGAGTTGACACATGGGCACCTAAGGGATATTTGTGCAGGAAATGAGAGCATGTAGTTTTGAATATTGTGTATTTATTGAATGACTTGCCCTGTTATACTGTGCCATCACCATCTTTCAAAATCACCCATGAAAGCAGGATATACGTTTATACTAACATAGGACTGGTCCCCTGGATCTCAGCACATTGGACATGTTAAATGTCACCAGCTTGTGTTCCAGTCTCATTTTGTTGTCATATTTATAATTCTTGACTATATTGAAACAAACCAAAAGAAAAATGTTTTTTTAGAATAGATATATATAATATATATAATATATACATATTTTACCTGTGAAGAATAATCTTAATATTTTAATGTAAAAATCAGCTGTGGGAGTTTGAAAATAACATCATTTTAATAGTGTAGTATCTTATACCTTCTTTTGATTCTTATCAGGAATTTTCATGATCAGTCTTAGATATTTCATCACACAAATTAGATGTTTTGCAACAGAAAAAAAGAAATTGTAAGAAATATAGATCAAAGCTGGATTTAAAAATTGAAAGTATAGAAATATCGCTAGGAGAAAACACAAATGTTACTTTTGTCTCTGTATAGACTGAATTCAAAGTTAAATGAAACAAATGTTATTGGATCGGATATTGAATTATTGGATCGTATAAATCAACCAATTCTGTATATTGCTGTACTGATATCCTAGCAAAATGATGACAGCAAATTAACAACATAGTGCACAGAAGAACACAACAGATTATGTTTAGAACATAGATGGGTCTGTTGTCCCCTAAGACATGGATCAGACAAAGACAGTTGTCACTTTATTGAGCATTGTCTCATGTTTCACCTCTAAAAAGATTCTCATGAATAAAATTTGGTGTAAAAAATCAAACAGATCCTTGTGAAATGACCATGGAGCATGAGCAAAAAATGCTTTGGGCCACAGGAGACACGAGTCATAAGAGAGCAGCACCAGATCTCCACCAGAGGGCACTGCCAGAGCTCTACCAGAGGGCACTTCTAGAGCTCCACCAGAGGGCACTGCCAGAGCTCCACAAGAGGACACTGCCAGAGGGCACTACCAGAAGGCACTGTCCACTGGCTTATGCTCTTGTTTAGTCAATGAAACAAAGAATAACTGTTAAACAGCCCAGGGGTTGATAAATTACGATTTTATGGAAATGTGTGATGTTGAGCGAGATGCTTCAGAAGTTTTGAACCCTGTTGATTTTATTGGTACTGTGAATTGAAACACTTAGTGGTTTTCAATCAGTGAATGCTTCAACCTTGTGCTGTAATTGTTTTAATGTTAGTCAAAATTGTTTTATTTCAAAGGTGATAATGACATGCATATTTACAGAGAAGCAACTGTAGATGATCATGTATATTTCTAATGAGGCAATTAAAGAAGATCATGCATAATTCCATGAAAACAAATTTCTTGGCAATTGATTTTTAAAAGTTATATTCATATGGTATTATATTTTTGCTCACCAATCCAGATATGAAATATAAATGATGTACAGGTTATTTTATGAATGCTATAGTTTGTATTTCATACAATCCTCACGCTGTTATATATCATTATTATTAAAGTGGAATATTGCTTAGTACATATATTAATTATAGACATTGAGAGATATTTTATGATAATCACTGATTTATTTATCAGTGTATACTCACCCTAATTATAATAACGGCTACAGAAATGATCCATTTCTTCTGGATGAGCTCACAATATCCACAGTGATTTATACAGATAATTATGTATCAGTGAATGATACTAGATACATTGATGTGCATATGAATATATGTATGTATATATGTATAAAGACTCACCATCACACGTGAGACATTACAGTTATTTTGGTCGTCACAGGTAGAGTCTGTGGTTTATAAGTAAGCTCTAGTGATCTCTGTGTGGAGGTCCTTGGTCACACAAAGACGCCACGCTCAATGGTCGAGGGTTTATTCAGTGGGGGGTCACGAATCCTGTGTCATAATCACAGCGACACACACCGTGGAAATCATACTGATCGTTTATATGCTTGTCAAATCCATTGTGCGAGCACTGTGACCGTAGTGGTCAGTGAAAATGAAAAGCCTTCCTGTTGAGTGGCTGTCGTGACGGGATGGGCCTCTTAAGAAAATAAAGTACTTCTTCAAGGTATTCAGAACTCAATGTTTGATAACTTAATTAAGTGACCTAATTGGGATGACACAGTTTATATGAAGTTTTTAAACACAGTTGTTGCAAAAGAAATTATGAATTTGACATTGAATTCACTTTATTACTGAAATATCTCTCCAAATTTCTTTTATAATTAGTATGACAGTAACCAGACCCACATTGTCATGTTACATAAATGGGAAAGTTGTTTTCTTTATTAAAATTACATTTCTATGTGAATTTGAGTTTTCTATTCCTCTGCTGACTGAGATTCATGTGTGGACCGACCCCTTCAGCATGAACAGGTACATAAGGGAGGGTAACTCTCAAATTCCTCTGTTTTGCTAATCTAAATTCTGTCTTTTTTATTTTGATTATTGATGATTGAGAAAAAGATGAATAGTAATAATAAAAGACATTTATTTTTTTAAAAAACAACCCTAAAACCCCCCCAAAAACCCTGATATCTCTTCTCATGGTATTCAAATGGTACTCTTGCTTTCTTCCAAATGTAAGTAAGTTGCAAATCCTACTAAGATCTTGGCAGTAGTTCCTACTTCTTTGGATAGGGGTCACTGCTATTCTCCATGATGAGACCCAGGGTCAACACCTTCTTCACAATGTCAAATCACAGAATATAGGAACAAGCTTTATATAGTAGTCATTGGATTTTTGCCAATCATGTACTTTCACCTATCCCTTACTTGGACATAGGTACATGTGGAAAAAATAGCTTTTTTGTTTTATGACACCAAAAATATTTATATTTTATATTTGTCCTAAAAGAATGTTATTTTAACGATTATTAAGAAAACAAATGTGATAAGGTTGATAAGTTTCATTTTGGTCCATCTTTTAATCAGAAAAATGGTAAAATGATGCGGATGTTTGTGTTGTTAAGAATGGAATTTGATAAAAATTCCCAGATCTCAGTTTATTCTTAGGACATTAATAAAAATTCCTCTCGGCAGGAGAAGACTGGAGACGTGAATGGTCAGAGTAAGGGGACACCACATGTGGGAATTCATATAGAGCAGTGCCAAAAGAAACATGTCCTCATATTTCAGGGGTCAAGGGGCAAATAGAATGGAGGAGAGTCCATGTCCCATATCAGGCTTGGAGGGATCTGTCATTTTGCTTGCAGGATGAAATTAATGTGATTCCAAAATATTTTGGTAATTTTGTTGTTTTTCAATTAGTCAGCAATAATCATTTTTTCATTGATTTGCATGTATATGCATTTAAATTTAATTCTTTTTATCTTTACCCTTTAAAAAATCCTTGTCGAAGAAATTCTGCCTCTTGAGAATATGTTTGCTTCTATCTTTTTAATGCATTTTCACCTGAAAATAACTGTCATTTAAGATGCAGTAATTATTCCACCACTTCTACAAATTTCTTTCACAAATTGTCCCTAATTTTCTGGAATATGATCACAGTGAAAAGGAGAGCATTGAATAGAGACGTCCAAAAAAAAAATGGCATTCAGTCCACAGAGTAATAACATGCTTCACAGCTACTCAGGGCTCTTTATCAGATTGCACAGCTCCAAACACATCTTTTGAAGATGCAAGTAATTTGTTTTTGTGTTTTTTTAGTTTTGAAGGGAGTTCATATTTTGTTAAGCTTGTATGTTCAGCTTTTAGTAGAACTTCAGCTGTGTCTGGTGACGAAGCAGTAAGAAGCTGTTATGTTCAGATGTCCCCAATAAAGATCAGAAACTAAGGTGGTGCGAGGAATCAAAGAGCTATATAACTGGGATAAAGCAGATATTTATGGAGAAAACAATCTAAGAAATTGAATTAAAGGCCCCTTTGGAAATGGCAAGCTATGACAGATATATTTATATGCATATCGATGTATATTGATATATCAATGTATCATTCACTAATTGTCAATGTTCATTGCACAACAATTTTAGGTCCTGTAGAAATGGGTTGATAAAAAAATGACCTTGGTAAAAAACAATTGTTTCACAATTATGGCCTATATGGCTGATTGAGTTGTGTTTTGATATTGAATATAAACTTATAATATGTGGCTCAATAATTAATGTAAAAGTGTTTTTTTTGGGCTTTAAGAAGACATTGATCCCAAAAATGTTGTGACATATATACAATTTTCATTTGATGATATAAGTATTGTTTTATTATAGGGATTAAGCACCGATTTTGAAAAAAACGTTTAAAATTCACATATTGGTGATAAATGTATTTGTCTTTAATATCTATAAAAATTTTGAAAAATGCATCCCATCATTGTCTGTAAAACCTTTTTCAACATGAACCTAATATATAGGCCCTAATGAAAGCAAACTCCTTTCTTGGTGTCATTTTTATGTGGAGTGTCATCATAGAGGCACTGAAAGGAAAAATGACGTCATAAGATCATGGCAATATGCTTATGACGTCATGAAATGTATTGTCTTTTGAATGGTACCAAAATGACGTCAAACGGTGCTACCCTACTTTGAGCCTCAATTGAGGTCAAATAAAGTTCACGCTACCCGTGTTTACCCGTCACGTGCAGCCATAGGCTGAGAAAATCTTATACAGACTGAGCAACTTCTATGTCCTGTAACAACATTTGTCGTTGCTCGATATCACACTTTAATACGTCATGGTGTTCATATGTATATAAACTGTTGCAAAACCAAGAAAACAGGATTGGTGCTTAATACCTTTAACAAAATAAGGTCAATACTAAATCAAACAATTTTAATATTAAAAATTTATGGATGATCTTGTTTGTGTATTTGCAGAGACGAGGGAAGTGAAGGACTAGTCCACTTCTGGCAAGGTTACAAGAATGCCGTGCCCCGCTCCTTCCAGATATTCCATGGTGTTCCCATAGAAACCGTAGCCATTGGTCACCAGCATTGTGGCTTTCTCACCCGGCAACACCAGCTATACATGTATGGTAGCAACCAGCATGGTCAGCTGGGAGATGGCACGTTTGTTGATTGCCTCAATGAACCACTTCTTTTGCAGTCACTACAAGGTTAGTAATGAAATAGTTACCACAGTAACCAAGCTATAATTTCCAGAGTAATGGAAAGGTTACCATAGTAATCAGGCTATAATTGCCAGAGTAATGGAATAGTTACCACAGTAGATGATGATTGATCATCATTACTCCTCATCCAAATTTAGATACTGCCATCATTTTTTGGCTTTCGTCCATCTTTTTGTCCTTGCAAAGGTGTAATTAATCTCACAGATTTTTAGACTTATATTTATAAGAAATTTATACCAAACAATCAAAATAGTAAAAAATTATAATAATGATCATTATACCATGATTGCAACAAGGTCTACCATATATGGAAATTCTTATTATTACAATTGATGAGTCAGTCACCACACATTTCCACTAAATAATCCCATGATGTCTGTATGCACATCCGGCTTCATATTGCTAAATGTTAAATTTCAATTTGTCAAATTTCAATTTGTCATTACATTCATACGTAAATATGCTCTTTATACATGATTTTACAGGTTTAATGCTTAATACCTTTAAGTTTTTGTCGAATCTTATTGTATATTTTAAATACAGCTTCAAACGGAATTTAAATGCAGTGATAATTCCAGAAACAAATCGATGTTTGAACCTTTTTACAATATATTTGCAGACCAGTATATAGTGTCGGTGGCCTGTGGGTCTCGCCACACGGTGGCAGCACTCTCTGATGGCAGCGTGTACTGCTGGGGAGACTCAACGACCGGACAGTGTGGCACGGGGCAGCTTGGCAAATACCCCTCTCCTCAGCCGGTCTCCATCGTCGAGGCAACGGCCGCGTGTTGTCATGGTGTCCCCTGTGATGAAGCCAAGGTGGTGATATTTCAGGTGGCTGCCAGTGACACCCACACAATGGCACTGTCTGAGTTTGGCGAGATTTGGACGTGGGGGACCGGCATGCAGCTTGGACTGAACACGGCAGAACAGATCCTTGCACCAATGAAAATAGAATTTCTGGAAGGTCGTAGAGTTCTCAGTATAAGCTCAGGGGCTCAGCATTGTTTAGCAATTATTCAAAGATTGAAAAAGAAACATTCAGAAGCATATCGCACAGCAAGTGTGGGAAGTGCTGACTCATCAAAAAGTGAAAGCAAAAGTAGGTCACAGTCGCCGGTTGTAAACAATGTGCAGATGCACCGGTACCGGCCGTCAACGTGCGCCAAGTGTAAGGAGGAGATCTACACGTACACAGAGACCAATGATGCCTGCGTGATTAACATTCAACACAAGTGTCCACTCGGACTTAGCATTGCCAAAAAGGACACAGGAAATGGTGCAGGCAAAATAGCAACTGAAACTGCAGGAAAAATTGGGAGTGTCTCAGAAGGAAACGAAACAGACATCATGGAGAATGATGGAAAAGAAAAGGGTAGTTTAGAAAAGGAAGAAAAGACCGAAAAGGACAATCTGCTCCAGCATCGGCAGATTAAGAAGGAGCAGAGACAGAGCTTGAGTGTAGATATTTGTGAAAGTGGTGAAAGTTTGCCGGTCGTGAGTCGGTCGATGCCACGCAGCGAGAGTGCCATGGCAAGACTTGAACAGTCGCCACAGCCACCCAGGAAGGAAGTCCAGCTACGCCGGAACCAGCATAGCGAATCAGATGTGAAACGGATGGAACTACAGGACGCCAGTGATAAGAGCTCGGGCATGGCGACTGATGCACCGAGTGACGCGCAGAGTGACGCACCGAGTGATACCGAGAGAGAGAAGGGAGAGACAGAGAGCGCCGAACACGAGAAAGGAAACAAAGATGGCGCCCTGAATGCCACGAGTGAGGATAACGAGGGACGTGTTGCCGAGACCAACCTTGATGACGTCGCAGAGGGGAAGGAGTTGACGAGATCACTCATTGGCAGCCATCATAGCGTCGGTAAAACAGAAAACAGCAGCATTCAGAAGTCTCGCAGCACGTGCACATTTTTTGATGAGACTGAGGCAAAAGAATTCCTTGAAAAGCAACTTTATGGCGATGATGAACTTGGGGATGTGTTTGACGGGGCGTCGTCATCAATTCCAATGAGCCCTCTGGTGAAAGAGGTGAAAAACATTCTTCAGTATGTGCCTTCAAGCCCCGCTCAGGTTCAGGAATATGTGACCAGTCTAACAAAAAACGTGGTGTCAAATTTACGGACTTCTCTGGATAAGTTCGCGTTTGTAACTGGACAGAGTCTTGACCTCGACTCCATCTCAAAGTCCAGCAGCCAGGATTCCCTGGGTCCACCAGGTCAAGGGTCAAGGACACCAGGTGAGGGGTCACCAAGGTCACATAGACGGGGTGAGGATGATGGGAAGGGGTCACTGTATGGAAGCATGACGAGGTCGACATCTCTGGGCTCATTCCTGAGAAGCTCAGCCAACTCGGAGAGGAAGGGATCCCTACCTACAGTGCTCACCAGGAAAGGTACGACGACTGATCCATCATTTGTCTCACTCTATCTCATGAGATTTAGTCCAAAATCTTGACTGATATCACTTTTTTTCTTCTTTAGATATTGCTTTCCTGCATTGTTCTGAAAATGATTTTGATATTTTCTTTTGAGGAAACGATATTAATAGCTTGAGAGTGTGTGATTTCATATAGTCACAGGCTTATATGACCAACTGCTAGGAGAGGATTGGATTAAAATAAGCAAAAAGTGTGTGTCATCAGAGAGGTTTTGCAGTCATATGAATCAAATCAACTAGAGTAATTTTATTTTTGATATTTTCGCAGTGCAGGATCAGCAATCAATCTGAAAGTGCAAATGGTTACTTTTTATTTAACATTCCTCAAGTTAGGCAGATGGAAGATTCCTCAAGTTAGGCAGATGGAAGATTCCTCAAGTTAGGCAGATGGAAGATTCCTCAAGTTAGGCAGATGGAAGATTCCTCAAGTTAGGCAGATGGAAGATTCCTCAAGTTAGGCAGATGGAAGATTCCTCAAATTAGGCAGATGGAAGATTCCTCAAGTTAGGCAGATGGAATATTGTTGCAAAGATGAGTGTTAAAATGTATCTGTGTCTTTGATTCTCTTTGATTTGAGTGCTAAATAGTATATGATTGTGCCCTGCATCCCTTGTTAGAATCTTCTGATGAAAAATCACTCTGTAAGCATTGAATATTAATATACCACATCAGAAATACAGTATTTGGTGTTGAAAATACACAAAATTATCTAAGAATTGATATATAAAAATCAAGAACTTTCTAACCTCCAATCTTTTGAATGTGTGAAAACCTCTAAGAAAGTGCCCAGCTGTCAAGATGGCAACATATAATCTTTGAAAGAAAACAAATCTAATTGTAAATTGCAGTGGCCAATGTTGGTGGAGTTCGCCGTGACCTTGAAGCTGTGTGGGACACAGAAGTGTGGAGCTGGGGAAAAGGTCACAAAGGTCAACTAGGTCATGGTGACCTGCTAGACAGGTGAGAAATTATAATGAATAATCTGAATTCTGAACTAAACAAGTGTGGATCCGATTGGTGTGACGAGGAGATTTTTTCATCACAGATGAAAGGACTGAGTCAGTTCAAATATTACAGGGATTATGTGGCTCAGTTGGAAGGATGTCTGTCTCTAATGCTAAAGGTCCGGGGTTCGAATCCCAGTTGGGACAAGAACTTCAGTCATGCTGCATGGTCGAGAAAGGTGGATATCTGCTACTGAGTGCTCCATGACTGGTTATCAAACACTGTAATTTGTATTTTCATGTTCATGTGATAATTTAAAAGAAAGATCCCCAGTCATTCTTTGAAAAAAGTAAGGCATTGAGTCCTGAAAAGGTTTTCAATACCAACAAATCAGATATCAAATGGTGGCAAATAGAACCATGACTAACAGGATGAGCGCATTTTGTCATCATAAATGAGAGTGTTGTGTCAGTTCAGATATTACATAAAATGGCTGATTTCAGACCCATGCCGTGTGCTGTGAAGATATTTGAGGATAAGAAGGTGATAAAAGTGGCAGCTGGGCCGTACCATAACCTCGCCCTCACCACCAACGCTCAGGTAGGCCTTACACAGCAATAACCCACATTTAGTGCAGAATAAAATTATTATAAAAGATTTAGAATGTTAAAATAAGAAAAAAAAATATTTTCAATTTATAATTTATTTCTCACACATTTTTTGTGATTTTTAAGAACAAAAGTAGAATTTGAAAAGAAAATTGATTTTTTTTTAAATAAAAGAAATAAAGAGTTTATTTTATTTTTTTATTTATTTTATTTGTTTATTTATTTATTTCTTTTTTGGGAGTTTGATATTTCAAAATAAGAAATTGTTTCTCTTTTGAGTTTGATTCACAAAATTATAAGATGTAATTCAGCACATGGACATCTTGTTTTTGCAGCCAGAGTTTCACATATATAGACATTATTGAGTTAAATGTTTTTTTGTTTCAGGTTTTTAGTTGGGGGCTGAACAGTGATGGTCAGTTAGGGCATTCAGATTCTACTACAACCACCCCACAAAGAATCAAGGTAGTAAATGTTATGCTTTATACAATGTCATCTAAGTTTCAATAATCTGAAAAAAAAAATCAGAAAATTGAATTGACTTACATGTACTGTAATTTCTTATGCTGAATTATTTCTTTTGATGGACACCAGGTGTCTTTGATTTACTTATTACCTAACCATTACTGGATCACTGCACTTTATAGATAATAAACCATTGTTTCTTGGGAATGACACCAGGTGTCACTACTATGATTCCTTTTTAATGAACCATTAGTGGATCACAATGAACTTCTCTGCCAAGTAATGTGCCAATGTATCATGTGACAGACACCAGGTGTCAGCACTGATTTCTCCTATTGTTGCAGACTATGGCAGGTACGCCACTATGGGACATAGCCGCAGGACAGTTCCACTCGGTCGTGGTATCTGACGGGGTCGGATTCACGCCAGATGTCTACTACACCGGCAGAGAACCCGCCAGGTAACAATCCAAACATTCCTAAGATTTGTTGTGACCAGGAAGTGACCATTAAAGTCCATCATGAGATGGAATAGAAAAAGAAGTTCAATCTGCATTTGTTATGAAATATCTGTAAAAAGTTGCCACTTCTGCCAGGCAGTTGTGTAAGCGATACAGATACAGCCCTCTGATGAAGGCAGTGTGGATATAAGTTTAATGGAAAAGTATGGATATTGATCGGTTTAATCTAAGAGTATGGATATTGATGGGTTCAGTGGAAAAGTATGGATATTGATGGTTTTTAATCAAAGAGTATGGATATTGATGGGTTTTAATCAAAGAGTATGGATATTGATGGGTTTAATCTAAGAGTATGGATATTGATGGGTTTAATGGAAAAGTATGGATATTGATGGGTTTAATGGAAAAGTATGGGTATTGATGGGTTTTAATCAAAGAGTATGGATATTTATGGGTTTTAATCAAAGAGTATGGATATTGATGGGTTTAATCTAAGAGTATGGATATTGATGGGTTTAATGGAAAAGTATGGATATTGATGGGTTTAATGGAAAAGTATGGATATTGATGGGTTTCATGGATAAGTATGTGTATTGATGGGTTCAGTGGAAAAGTATGGATATTGATGGGTTTTTATGGAAAAGTATGGATATTGATGGGTTTGATGGAAAAGTGTGGATATTGATGGGTTTAACCTAAGAGTATGGATATTGATGGGTTTAATGGACATTGATGTTTTGATGTGTTTCAGTGAGGAGCAGGGTGGTCAGCCCGAGATGGCTGCTACTCTCACCAGACTTAGTGCCATCAGAAAGGTAGGGTCACCACAGTAGTTTACTCAATCAACATATTATTCCTTATCCATTTTCTATCAAATATATGAATGTGTGTAATTAAGAATATGAGAAGGATAGTTGAAAATGATTGTGAAATATTTATAAGGCACCTGTGCTAAATCAAGTAAGCTCAAAGGCTGAGAAATCAGAATAGAAATCTAATATAGATTAGTTGGGACACTCGGCAGGAAGTAGCTAAAGGGAGTGTTCTGCATGTTTCCTGTGGTGGAGTGTGCAGTTAGAGGATACTAAGAGATGTGAGTTGCTGTTATTCAGGCGGGCTGGATCAAGCAGGTGGCTGCTGGGGGAGACCTCTGCTGCTGTATTACGGATCGCAACACGACCGGTTACATTGCTACGTTACACGAGTTCGCTGGCTCAGAACGTCTCTACTTCGCCAAACTTGACAACATTGCAAATGCTGTGATCAAACCCTTACTCAACCTAGGTGAGTTAGTCATGCTGTGATTAAACTTTTACTTTGAAATGTGATTCTATCATTAACCGACCCAGGTGAGTTACTCATGCTGTGGTTCAATAATTAACCGACCCAGGTGAGTTACTCATGCTGTGATTCAATAATTAACCGACCCAGGTGAGTTACTCATGCTGTGATTCAATAATTAACCAACCCAGGTGAGTTACTCATGCTGTGATTCAATAATTAACCAACCCAGGTGAGTTACTCATGCTGTGGTTCAATAATTAACCGACCCAGGTGAGTTACTCATGCTGTGATTCAATAATTAACCGACCCAGGTGAGTGACTCGTGCTGCGGTTCAATAATTAACCGACCCAGGTGAGTGACTCGTGCTGTGATTCAATAATTAACCAACCCAGGTGAGTTACTCATGCTGTGGTTCAATAATTAATCGCCCCAGGTGAGTTACTCATGCTGCGGTTCAATGATTAAGTCATCACTCAAGCTTGGCCAGTTTGCTTGTTCAACCTTTCCTTGTGATTACCTCAAATGTTCTTCAGGAATAATACTCTATTTTCAGATGTCTTTAAATCCATGGAGACTACCTTATTTGGGCCGGTATTGAAGATGTTAATTGATTCTTACTTCCACGTTCTGGACAATGTAAGTGTACAGACCCTTTTTCTGGGGTCTTTAGACCATGTTTGCCAGAAAAATCTTTGGTTCAACAAAAAGCTCATGACGGACCTTTGTTTTTTTCTGGCCTGACAATAGATTGACAGATTTGTTATAAAGTCTAATTTTGCAATTTTACAAGGTCACAAGGTCAAATATAAAAGCAGTAGACTTTGCCTTCTCGCGATCTCCTTAAATCAAATGAATTGTGAAATTGAGGTACATTTTCTCACCAGGTGGCATGCAATGCAGTGGAGCTAATGTGGGTCATTCAAGGTCAGCGGGAGGTCGACAGCATCAAGATGGTGGCCCACTGGGAGGAGTATGTGGCCGTCTTCCAGCATTATTCTAAATGTTTCGGTGACGTTCTCGCTCTTGGAGGTTTTGAATTTGCCACCAAATCTGCTGCGTAAGTCTTCACTTTTCTAGCTGATATTGTTCATATCTTAATCAAGCCAAAATATATGTAAGATGAAGTGAAAGGTGGCATTCAAAAGTAATATCCTGGAAATTCATAACCATGGTTGTTATCTGAGGAAAATCTGTCCCTGATGCTCAGACCATTTTCATTGAAATCCTTCTCCCACCTTTAGCTTTGATACTGATAACATGAACTCTGCAAATATGACATAAGTGATATTATGATCCCAAATATAAAAAAACATGAAAATAACAACACAAACTTTTCAAGCAATGCTGTCAACATAATTATGTTTTAACTTCACAGACAATTTTTTGAGAAGTTGAAAGAGCATTTTGGGGATCTGATGGATGCAAGTAAGATTGACAAATCCAATGTGGCAGTGACATTCCGACGGCTCATGCAGGTGCCGCTGCACCGACTGAAGGATTATGGGAAGATTATCAATAAGCTCGCCATGAGATATCCAACGGTCAGTTTAACTGTTCTATGATATGCTTACTACTTCATTTCAGAAGTATGTAGCTTTGGATCATTTGCAAATTAAAGGGTTGAACCGAGAGTCAGTTATATTTTTAGAAATGAATCAGTTATAATTTTCCAAAAGTACACAACTGTGTATTCAATATATCTAAGAATCATAACACAATTAATACACTGTAACATATATATTTCAACAACCAATACCAATGTATATTGTTATTGTCACATGACATAAAGTACTTATTGTTAAGCTGAGAAATTTTCACTGATATATGATTTTTAGAAATACTTAATTATCTGTTTTTGGTTTTTTTCAAAGTTCACTGGGGAACACTATGCCATTAACCAGGTGTCTCAGGCATGGGATGCCCTCAAAACTTTGGCAAGCACCGAGCACAATGTTGCGGACAACACCAGGAAATTCTGGGAGGCATGTCCCCCGAAGTTTGCTGTAAGTTGGAATATAACTAGCGCTTAATGTTAAGGAACCTGGTACGTTTTTTTGTCAATGAAGGTCAAATTGCCACCAAAAAGAGGTCAATTTTTAGGATTGTCATATCAGTTGATGTTTTTAAGAAATGTATATAGACACATCTATTCCAGAAACACTGGAAAAGTGCTATGATCAGGCACATTCTGGTATCAGTGCTGTATAAAATGTATCTTTTTTATGAAAAGAAGTTTTTTGTGATACTCATAATAATTAAAAAATATTGATTTTTTTTTTATTATATCTAAAGGAGCCTGAATGAAATCTATGAAGCAGTATTTTATATTACTATTTATTGTTTGTTTTCTAAAGTTGAAGGTAATATGATGTTATATACAGATCTGGTGTTGGGATATGATATCCTGCATTTATTGCTTTTGATTTAATTAAGTTAAAGCTTTTTTATGTAACAGATGGCATAAATAATTATTCTTGCACACACACACATACCAACCTCCTGTCTATCTGTGAGTGGTTTTGAAAATTGATCTTCCACTTTTTGTATGGGAATTAATTATAAGGGACAAATTTCTTGTTGATACTAACATCAAGACATTTGATTGTAAGTTAGACACTAATAACTGTCCCAAAATGAGAGTAAACCACCTCGCAGGTGCCTGTATGCTTTGGCCGGAATTCCGGTCACACGTCACTGGAAATATGTGGTCGTTGTTTGGGGTTTCCCTGTTCTACATGTACATGTATATATACGTGAATCAATCAGAGTAATCCTCCAATAATGAGTGCACAAACCCATTCAGCCAGAGCTCCTTGATAGTCCTAATATATTTGGGCAAGGATTGTCCAATTATAAGTGCAGAATATAATAGGTGCTAAGTGAAGTAATCAAGCTGAATGTCTTGTAAATAAAACAGATATTTGTAATAGATTGTATCTGAGAGCAATATAACATATATCATTACTCTCAGATTGTGTGCTGCCCTGAAAGTTATGTTGTAAATTATATTTGTTGCTGATGCCTCAAACTGGCTCCTTCAAACATGCTTTGGGTAGATTGTACTTATTGTAGTGCCAAGCTGGAGAATTTATTTTTAATTCCCCCCCCCCTGAAATTGATTTCTACAAGCTTGAAACATTTTCCACATTTTTTTTCATTCATTTGGATTCACCGATACTTTTTTGACTTTCCTCCACCCCCTTGAATGAATAATGGTCCTCCCCTTATGCCATTCAGTTGTTGGAGATTTGTTTTTAATGGAGTGTAGAGTAAGTAGGAAGGACTTTAAATTTTGTCTATAAAACTATATATATATGAAATTTAACACCACATATTGCGAAATATTTTGAAATTTGGAATTGAAAACATAGTAGACCAAACATTTTGAAAGGATGACTTTTCCTGCAGTGTTGTTGATCATTCAGGATTTCCCAGAAACTACCTGTCATGATTGTCAAAACTAAAATTATGTTTAAAAAAAGTCATTTTGACAATATGAAGAGACATAAGAATCTGAAGGTGATGTTTAGTGATTGCCCTTGATATCATTTTCAAGTAGATTTTTCAAAGTACCTCGACTCTTTTATTGATAGGTCCACTTATCCATCAACTGCCACTCACATAGGGTCAAGCAATATAAGAAAACATAATTTATATAGGTGATAAAAACTATCATTGTGTCATAGCTTATTTTAGATACGTCTAAATGATAACATGATATTTGAGATAGAATTTTTAACATTAAATTAGTTATATTTGGACATCTTAAAAACAAAAGCTAGCTATGTTTGTGACAATATCAATGTATTAAATATATCTTATGATTGCAGGAAGGATTACGCACCCCAGGAAGACGCATGTTACGGGAAAGTAAGACGAATCCTCTCAGTCTGCCCTCTAGTGGCCGTTTCTCCATGCACTGGCTTATACTCTTCAATGATGTATTCGTACATGGACAGGTAATATTCAAAGACTCTAAACAAATTTACACATTATTAGGCTTCAACTTGAAGCTTTGTCACAGCAACTATTGAAAAGCAGGGTAAGTCATAGTGACCTTGACCTTGATATCTGAGGATTACAGAGGTCATGATTATGACTATATCATTGTAAACTTAAGTCTCTAATTATTTTTGATAAAGAATGATTTTATTTTTTTTTAAATAATTGGACATTAGGACTAGTGTTTTTTAATGTGTTTTTTTTTTCAATTAAAAATAGTGTTGAGCAAACATGTGTTTTATTTTATTTTATTTTTTCAAATTCTTTTTCTTTTGTTTAAGAGAATGTTTGGAGGAGAGGTATTTTACATGTTCTACTTGGTTTAATGTTCTACTTGGTTAAATGTTTGTTGTTTGTGTTTCATTCATCATGACTCATAATGCTGTGAAAACCAAGATTGACCAATATGTCCAAATTTGTTTTGCTCTGTGTTTGTAACTCTAAATTATATATTTGTATCTCGATTAACCCATGACAAAATATCAGTCATGCTTTTTTTTCTTAATGGTCATGTGATCAATTGGTCATGTGATCAGGTGGTCATGTGATCAGGTGGTCAAGTAATCAAGAATACTGAGTCTGTCATTACTTACATGTTTTGTATATTGGAACTTGGAACTCTTAACAATCTTAGTGATTACATGATTTTAATCCTCTTAATGATTTATTCTTCCACCAAATTTGTTATCGTATTTTTGTCACCCTGCCACAGACTCCTTCTTGTTCTCAGCAGAACATGTGATAACTCGTCTGTCTCCTGTCTCCCCATTTTGTTTGGCTCTTATCATGACTATCAGGGACTGTCTCCATCCACATACATTGGCAGGAACTCACAATTAACCACATACATGTATATACCTTATCCACGTCAGTGAAAATATCAATTATCTGATAGAAACCTTGACTGAGTTTTGTGTAAATTAAGGCTTTTAAAGTTCTTTGTGGTCAAATAGCGTTTATGTTGGAGATTTCATGAGTTTTGTGCTGTTACAGAGTCATTTTCCCACATATGGATTGAGTATATGTACCTCTCCCCGCTGCTCATCTGATTAATGTACTGAGATATAACCCAAACCTCACAGCTCAATCTGCAGAAATTGCCTGAATATTAATGATGAGCAAGATTGGTTCTCAAACTTGCCAAGTTTATCAGTCCCCTTCTGTTGGGAGGGAATATTTGGTTGTGTGGACATATGCAGTAATGCTTGTTAACATGGCAATACTCATAACTATTGTGTTCAAAATAGCTTGCCCTGTTGCCCAAAGCAAGCAACTCTTGCCCAGGACCAGCAGTTTTTTCTACTATATTCCATTGTTTTACTGATTATAATTATAACAGGCTCATTGCAGTTATAAAGAATATTTCAGACACTGTGTAGCACTGGTAAAATCCTCAATGTATCAATGATGTGTGTTTTAATGTCTTTGTTAATATATATATACCCTGCCACACACCACACACCACCCAATGTCTAGCTAAGTCATGTTCTGCTAAGTGGTCCTAGCTGTGAAAAGTATATGTATACAACAGGCTTGTCTGAAAACAAAATTTGCTGCTCAATATCAGCCGGTTTTGAATTGTTGTCATTCATGAGGTTTGAGCCATTACCTAGTTACTTCCTGCCAGGTACAGGGCCTCTGTCAGCTGCTCATCCATCTAATTTATAATTAATCATAAAGTGTTGTACTGGACTTTGCAAGGCAGCGGTAAAGGCAATTAACAGAAAAACCTTGAGGACAAAACTAATCTTTTGATCTCTAGTTTCTATAGCAACCCTGGGTCAGAGATGGCTGTGCTAATGTGAACTAGGTGTTAATGACAGTTGCAACACACAAGTAGGAAATATCTATATTGAATATCTTGCTGGTAGAAATGAAAGCCAGTCATGACTCATCGCAAGCTTCTAATGTTATCAAATGTATGTTTCAGTATTCCATGCACCAGACATTTCCGTTACCAACAATCTGGGTGGAAAGTGTACACGATACGGACAATCTCAAGTAAGAGCAGTCCTGTTCCATCAAGTGTCCACAATAATTTGATTGCATCAAATGACCATAATAATTTTATTCCATCAAGTGACCACGCGAATATTATTCCATCAAGTGACCATAATAATTTTATTCCATCAAATGACCACGCGAATATTATTCCATCAAGTGACCACGCGAATATTATTCCATCAAGTGACCACAATAATTAATTCCAGCAAATGACCATAATAATTTTAAGATCTTATTCTATCAAGTGACCATAAAGAATATTTTGATTGATTTAGTTTTTGTTGGCCTTTACTCCAGGAACGCCATAACGCTGACCATGCCAGAAGAGACGCTAACACTGACCGCACCAACTGCTTCAGAAAAGGTAAGGCTCACTTTGCCTGTATTGCGGCCCACCGGAAGGTGATGGCGGCCCACACCGGAAGGTGATGGCGGCCCACCGGAAGGTGATCGCGGCCCACCGGAAGGTGATCGCGGCCCACCGGAAGGTGATCGCGGCCCACCGGAAGGTGATCGCGGCCCACCCGAAGGTGATCGCGGCCCACCCGAAGGTGATCGCGGCCCACCCGAAGGTGATTGTAGTTCCCCCGTAAGGTGATTGCGGCCCTCCGGAAGGTGATTGCGGCCCACCGGAAGGTGATTGTGACCCAGCGTTCCCACCAGAAGGTGATTGCGGCCCACCATTCCCACCAGAAGGTGATCGCGGCCCACCGGAAGGTGATCGCGGCCCACCGGAAGGTGATCGCGGCCCACCGGAAGGCGATTGTGACCCACCGGAAGGTGATCGCGGCCCACCCGAAGGTGATTGTGGCCCCCCTGTAAGGTGATTGCGGCCCTCCGGAAGGTGATTGCAGCCCTCCGGAAGGTGATTGCAGCCCACCGGAAGGTGATTGCTGCCCACCCAAAGGTGATTGTGGCCCACCCAAAGGTGATTGTGGCCCACCCAAAGGTGATTGTGGCCCACCCAAAGGTGATTGTGGCCCACCCAAAGGTGATTGTGGCCCCCCTGTAAGGTGATTGCGGCCCTCGGGAAGGTGATTGCTGCCCACCAGAAGGTGATTGCTGCCCACCGGAAGGTGATTGTGGCCCACTGGAAGGTGATTGTGGCCCACCCGAAGGTGATTGTGGCCCCCCTGTAAGGTGATTGCGGCCCTCCGGAAGGTGATTGCGGCCCACCGGAAGGTGATTGCCGCCCACCGGAAGGTGATTGTGGCCCACTGGAAGGTGATTGCTGCCCACCCGAAGGTGATTGTGGCCCACCCGAAGGTGATTGTGGCCCACCCGAAGGTGAGAATGCTACTTTCTACCCCTGGCTTTCTACCTACCTCCAATCAGTATCATTCAGACATTTTGATATCATTTCTTCCTATTTGATTCACACCATACTGTTGTGATAACTAGAGGATGAGAATAGAGGGTGGGAATAGAGGGTGAAAATAGAGGATGAGAATAGAGGGTGCGAATAGAGGGTGAAAATAGAGGATGAGAATAGAGGATGAGAATAGAGGGTGAAAATAGAGGATGAGAATAGAGGATGAGAATAGATGGTGAGAACAAAGGATGAGAATAGAGGATGTGAATAGAGGGTGCAAAATATATAATGAGAATAGATAATGAGAATAGAGGATGTCTTGTCATTACCGATATGAATAGAAGAAGTACTGAATAAGAAACATGAGAATAGAGGGTGAGAATAGAGGGTGAGAATAGAAGATGAGAATAGAGGGTGAGAATAGAGGGTGAGAATAGAGGGTGCGAATAGAGGGTGGGAATAAAGGATGAGAATAGAGGGTGAGAATAGAGGGTGAGAATAGAGGATAAGAATAGAGGGTGTGAATAGAGGGTGAGAATAAAGGATGAGAATAGAGGGTGCGAATAGAAGGTGAGAATAGAAGATGAGAATAGAGGGTGAGAATAGAGGATGAGAATAGAGGGTGAGAATAGAGGGTGAGAATAAAGGATGAGAATAGAGGATGTCTTGTCATTATATTCTGTAGGCAGAGTGGCTGTGGACTATCAACCAGGCAACAGACAAGATACTGACGGATCAGAAGAACCTGGTGCGCCCTCAGGTGGTGAGTGGCCGACTCACTCCGCCCCTAGCTCGCTATGCTGCCCACGTTTTCTACAAACATCAAACACTGAAGGACGCTCGCTACACAGGAATGTGGCTCGCTGGAAAACTTCATGGACAGTCAGTGTTTTTGGTTTTTGTTTAGTTTTTTCGGCTTATAAAGGCCATGTTATAGCCCCCACTGCATGCAAGTCTCATAGAGTTAGGCTTTGTCTATCTGGTCTTTAACAATAACTTCAACATTTATCAGGCTCTATCCCTGTTTGCAACAAGAATGTTAGTCATGATTTCTGTTAATATGCCAAATAAAGTATCCAATAAATGTAAAAAAGAAAATCATCAGTCACTCTTTAAAAAAATATGGGCAGTGAATTCTTGAACCGTAGGCACATATTCATATCAAATAATTTTTTTGTTGTAATTAGTTTTTTTTCTCAATAGACATTGATTGGCATATTGTATATTTTAGTTTAATGTGGTATATTATTGTACAGTATAGTGTATAGTTTTATATGGTATGGCATGCAATATAACTGGTGGTATTTTTAAGGGGCGAGTTGGTTTGGCCGGACGGCAGGAAATATGTGGGGAAATTCAAACAGGGACAACAGCACGGGTGAGTTAATGCACATCAGTTTTTCTTCAATATATTTAACTCTATATTCCATTTAATGCAATTGTCATATTTTTGAAAGTTTCAAATTATACATGTTTATGTTTATGTACACACATTTTGCAGACATGGTTTACAAACAGCTCCAAAGGATGGAGGCGAAGAGATTTATGACGGGCAGTGGAAGGAAGGAAAGATGAACGGACTGGGGACATATAAGTAAGTGCTGGGTACATACAGAAAGAGTACGCCACGTTATATCGCGAGATTGGTGGCAATACATCGGCAATAAAAATCCCATAAAACTGTCAAGACTTTTCTGCCTTCTCTTAATTGGGGGTTTAACGCGTTACAACGGGGATCCTGTTTCTTCATCAAACATAAATCTCAGTGGGCAAGCACTGACTGTGGTGTGAATTGCATTTACAGCTTCCTTGCCTGGTATTCCAACATTTACTTTGAAATTAATATCATTCTTCTTTATTTAATAATTTTCCTGTGAACATGTCATATTTTTCGTTTTATTGTTATTTTCCTTTCAACATATTATGAGGGAAATTTGCAATTAAAAAAAAATTCACACGAAATTGCTTATTTGTAAGGTTACTATAAAAACCATGTTATTTTGTTTAAATGAATATGCATGTGTGAGTGGTCATGATATACAAGATATAATCATAACATGCTTCCTGTTACTTAAACACCTAAAGTACTCCTATTTCTTATATGAATGTTGAACATGCTTGTTTTCAGTCTAAGGTCTCGGTTTAAAATCAATATTGGTTTATTTTCAAGAAATTACTTAATATATCCTGATTCCCAAAAGAATATTCCACAAAAGCTCTGTTACATAAAGTCATGAAAGTCATAAAGTATATCAGCATGAGGGTTAAGCAGTGAAAGATTAAAGTCATTATCATTTCACACTGATTTGGGTAATGGTGTATGCAACCCCTCAAGACATGGCATTACCCTTCATGCTTAGATACTGCACCGTAGCAATGTGAACACTGTTTATGTGGTGCACATGTGCAGCACTCATATAGTATGTCAACGGAGGTGTTCAGCAGATTATCACCACAAAAATATTGAAATGATCTTTGGCTAAAATAACAGTGTTTTAACAAATAAAATTTCAAATGAATGAATATATATATATATATATATATATATATATATATATATATATATATATATATATATATATATATATATATATATATATATATATATATATATATATATATATATATATATATATAATAACAAATAAAATTTTAACAAATATAAAATTTCAAATGAATGAATATATATATATTTATATATATATATATATATATATATATATATATATATATATATATATATATATATATATATATATGTATATATATATATATGTATATATATATATATGTATATATATATATATATATATATATATATATAAATATATATATATATATATATATAGTCCAAAGTAACATAGAAGCCAGTTTTAAGAAGTGATCCAGTCAGTTGACACCTAAAACAAACGTGCATGCCAGTAAATAATCTGCCCATCTGCTGAATGGTTTAGGGGTCAAGTGATCGTAGCACAGTCAAAATTTATGTTATTTATTGCTAAAAGTATTTGCTAATGACCTTATTCTCACTTTAGAATAGTCCAGAAGGAAGAATATCACTTGCAGATTGAAGTAACTGACATATTATGTTAAAGCACATGTTACTGAATGCAGTTATCTAGAGTGTGCATGTATGAGACCTTCAGGGACAAAGATATAAGTGTTGCGCAGGTTTGATATTTATCCAGTATAATCCTAGAAATTTGTTAAGTTTACTGAGGGACTGATGGGAAATCATGGAAAATAAAGTAAAGAGGAGTCAGATTCTTATCAACAGTGAGTTAGATAATCAGTTTCAGAAGTTGGCCGCTTGCTCTGCCTTCATCTGAGGCATCTTGACCCAGTGATGGCAGGGGGTAAATTAAAATTATGTTACATAATGCCATAAATCCAGAGCTGGACCTCTTCTCTTCTAGTCTTGTTGCTTTGACAGAACATTAATTAGGGATGGGTATTTGCACAGAAGATGTTAAATTAATAAAGGAAGCATGTAAAAGTGTCCTGCAGATTACAGAATTAGTCTTTGTATCAAGTGATTATGGTTAGAATGCTACACTGTGGAAACAATTAAGTCACATCTTGATGCGGTGTTAGGTTGCAGGTTGTGGATATAGTACACTGACCACAGATGGGTGGTCAAAGAGGATATGGGAGGGGTGCAGAAGTGGCATTCAGGCAGGCCACTGGTAAATTTAGATATCACAGGTGGCAGCGGATTAAACCCACTGAGTGAAATTTGTGAACCTGACCCATTTTCGTAGTGGAGTTGGGCAGCACATATTTCATCATCACACACCATATGAAGGTCTTTTTGCAGATTCTTACAATTCAATAAATTTAATTTTAGCATTCATGTGATCATTTTGTCTACCAATTTTGTTAAAAGATGTCTGAAACAGTTAACATTTCATTATGTCTTCATGTCTGATTGTGAAATCACTTTTTACATTACTGTAAAACATTTTATCATGATATGAATCTGAGAGATATTGTTGCCTGGTCACACAATTACATTGAAATATCAGCACTATATGGCACATTATGAGTTATATAGACAGGATCTTTACCTCTAAATAGTTACATGTCTGTAGTTTGATGTGCAGTGTTAAAGCTTTAATACTAAATATTCATTGAACAGTTATTTGAGGATTTCATAGATACCATTTTCAGTCGTCGCACATCATTTTATGCTGTGAAGCAATGAATATTTTTGAAATTTTGATAAAATATGGCTGAAATTATTCATATTTCATTGTGTCTACATACCTGAGGATAAAATCCTATCAATATATTGCCTACAGCACAGATTTACCGTGATATCAGCCCAAGCGACGTTAAAATTGATGTCTGGTCATGCTTTAGAACTAAAATATCAGCTCTATATGAGACATTATAGGACATGTGGATAGGATATTGAACTCTGAATAGTGAAATATCTTTGTTTTGATGTACAATAATAATATTAGATCGTCATTGCACAGTTATTTGAAGATTTTGAATTATTTCTTTATTCAGACAGAGCTCATAGATACCATTTTTCAGTAGTCGCACATCATTTTATGCAGTGAAACAATGAATATTTTTGAAATTTTGATAAAATATGGCTGAAATTGTTCATATTTCATTGTGTCTACATACCTGAGGATAAAATCACCAATATACTTTGCCTACAGGACAGTTTTATTGTGATACGAGTCTGAAAGATGTTAAAATTGGTGCCTGGTCATGCTATCAAATTGAAATATCATTTCTATACGAGACATTATGAGGAATATGGATAAGATATTGACCTCTAAATATTCAAACGATTATATTTTGATGTGCAATGTTAATACTATATACTCATTGCACAGTTATTTGAGGATTTTGAATTATTTCTCTATTAAGACTGAGCTCATAGATGCCATTTTCAGTAGTCACACACCATTTAAGCTGTGATACAATGGATTTTTTTTAAATTTTGATAAAACAAAGCTCAAACTGTTATTATTTTCTTTTGTCTACATACCTGAGTATAAATTCACCAAAATACACTGCCTGCAAAACTGTCTTATTGCGACTGGAATCTAAAAGATCTTAAAATTGATACCTGATGTCATTCTCAGTGGCCGCACACAATTTTATGGTTTGATGCAATGATTTAAACTAATTTTTGGATAAAATATGGCTAAAATTGTTTAGATTTTCATTGTGTCTACATACCTGATCACTAAAATGCATCGCCTGCAAAACAGACTTATCGTGATACGAGTCTGAGAGATGATAAAATTGATGCCTGTTCACATTATCAATCTTGAATATCAGCTCTATATGAGACATTATGAGATATATTGATAGGATCTTGACATCTAAATAGTTACATGTCTATATGTTGATGTGCAATGTTAATACTTGACATTTATTGCAGTTATTTGAAGACTTTGAATAATTTCTCAATTACGACAGAGCCCATAGATGCCACTTTCAGTAGTTGAACATCATTTTAAACTGTGATACAATGGAATTTTTTTTATATTTGATAAAACATGGCTGAAATTATTCATATTTCATTGTGTCTACATACCTGAGGATAAAATCCTATCAATATATTGCCTACAGAACAGATTTATTGTGATATCAGCCCAAGTGATGTTAAAATTGATGTCTGGTCATGCTTTAGAACTGAAATATCAGCTCTATATGAGACATTATAGGACATGTGGATAGGATATTGAACTCTGAATAGTGAAATGTCTTTGTTTTGATGTACAATAATAATATTAGATCGTCATTGCACAGTTATTTGAGGATTTTGAATTATTTCTTTATTCAGACAGAGCTCATAGATACCATTTTTCAGTCGTCGCACATCATTTTATGCTGTGAAGCAATGAATATTTTTGAAATTTTGATAAAATATGGCTGAAAATATTCATATTTCATTGTGTCTACATACCTGAGGATAAAATCCTATCAATGAATTGGCTACAGCAGAGATTTACTGTGATATCAGCCCAAGCGACGTTAAAATTGATGTCTGGTCATGCTTTAGAACTGAAATATCAGCTCTATATGAGACATTATAGGACATGTGGATAGGATATTGAACTCTGAATAGTGAAATATCTTTGTTTTGATGTACAATAATAATATTAGATCGTCATTGCACAGTTATTTGAAGATTTTGAATTATTTCTTTATTCAGACATAGCTCATAGATACTGTTTTTCAGTCGTCGCACATCATTTTATGCCGTGAAGCAATGAATATTTTTGAAATTTTGATAAAATATGGCTGAAATTGTTCATATTTCATTGTGTCCACATACCTGAGGATATAATCCCCAAAATATATTGCCTACAGAACAGTTTTATTGTGATATGAGCCCGAGAGATGTTAAAACCGATGCCTGGTCATGCTATCAAACTGAAATATCAGCTCTATATGAGACATTATGAGGAATATGGATAAGATATTGACCTCTAAATATTTAAATGATAATATTTTGGTGTGCAATGTTAATACTATATACTCATTGCACAGTTATTTGAGGATTTTGAATTATTTTTCTATTAAAACAGAGCTCATAGATGTCATTTTCAGTAGTCACACACCATTTTATGCTGTGATACAATGGATTTTTTTTTAATTTGATAAAACATGGCTGAAATTATTCATATTTCATTGTGTCTACATACCTGAAGATAAAATCCTATCAATATATTGCCTACAGAACAGATTTATTGTGATATCAGCCCAAGCGACATTAAAATTGATGTCTGGTCATGCTTTCATACTGAAATATCAGCTCTATATGAGACATTATAGGACATGCTGTGATACAATGGATTTTTTAAAGGTTTTGATAGAACATAGCTGAAACTGTTATTATTTTCTTTTGTCGACATACCTGAGGATATAATCACTGCCTGCAAAACTGTTTTATTGTGATTTGAATCTGTAAGGTCTAAAAATTGATACCTGATGTCATTCTCAGTGGCCGCACACAATTTTATGGTCTGACACATTAATCATTGTTAAAGTCTTGATAAAATATGGCTAAAATTGTTTAGATTTAATTATGTCCACATGCCTGATGATGAAATCTCCAAAATGCATTACTTCAAAATAGTTTAATCATGATATGAGTCTTCGATATGTGAAAATTGATGCCTGGTCATACTATCAAACTGGAATATCAGCTCTATATGACACATTATGAGATATATAGATAGGATCTTTACCTCTAAATAGTTACATGTCTGTTGTTTGATGTGCAGTGTTAATACTAAATATTCATTGTACAGTTATTTGATGATTTTGAGTTGAAGTCTTTTGAAATTTTGATAGA
This sequence comes from Amphiduros pacificus, assembly GCA_949316495.1. Classification (NCBI taxonomy): domain Eukaryota; kingdom Metazoa; phylum Annelida; class Polychaeta; order Phyllodocida; family Hesionidae; genus Amphiduros; species Amphiduros pacificus. The sequence continues at coordinate 28,441,990 of OX439011.1, forward strand.
ACATGGCTGTTCATATTTCATTGTGCGTACAGAACAGATTTATTGTGATATGAATCTGAGAGATGTTAAAGTTGATGTCTGATCATGCTATCAAACTGAAATATCAGCTTTATATGCAACATTGTATGGAATATAGATTAGATATTGAATGTAAAATATAATTTGTAAATATTCACTGTGCCTTTATTTGAAGATTTTGATTTTTTTTCTGTTTGGACAAAGCTCACATTTGTAAGGTTTGATTGTGATCAAATATGTCTAATCTTGATAAATTGCCTGATCACACACTCAAACAGAAATTTACCCTTCTCACGATATTGAAAATTTCTTTCTGATCACTTTACTAATTAGTCACTCTGATTTGCAGGATGGATATTATTTTATCACTGAATTGTCATTGTCATGAATGTTGACTATAAAATGAAGTAATATCTGAACTTTGGACAAGGGCAGAATTGCACTGATTTACCCCTGTCCAGGAAAAGTGTTGTCTTGCTTCTCTGATCACAAGAATGTCTGTTGATATTCGATCTTTATATATCAGTCATGGCGGGAGCCAGATGGTATAACAATAAACCTCTTACACAGGGCTGTACTGTGGGTTGCTTCTGACATTGATACATTTGTGTGATAACATTGTCACCATTCACTCTGCCTTGCATTTAAAACTCTTTGGAGTAATATTTTAGAAATATATCCTTTTGCTATTGAGTTAATGATGCACTAAATGGATGTTTTTGGTTTATAGAGATATATTACATTTTTTATTTCAGGATATATAAGTGGTCAAACTAAAAGATAAAAGTACTTCTTGTATGGTGCGAATATGTTCTCAAGACTTGAGGGTCATTAGTAACACACCACCGCCCCAGCACACATTAAGGGTTGACCATGGCACACTTCCCTCATTACTGCTCATAATCACATTCATTTATGCCACAAAAGCTTCAAAGTTGTATCATATTCTAATACATCAGTTTTCTGGTCTTCTCAGTACTGCGGTCATGCCACATCTATAATATCAATACAAAGGCCACTCTTCATCTGTGTCATCAATACAAAAATCATGCTTTATCTTAATGCTGCAGTCATCCGACATTTATCTCATTAATCCAGCAGTCATGTCCATTTGTCGTCATTAATACTGCAGTCCTGTTTAATCTATGTCACCAATACTGCAGTCATGTTTCGTCTTTATCATCAAAATTTGTGCTTCATCTATCTACTCAATACAGTAATCATGCTTACTCTATGTCATCAATACTGCAGTCATGCTTCATCCATCCATCAATACTGCAGTCATGCTTCATCTGTCTTCTCAATACTGCAGTCATGGTTCATGTATGTCATTAATACAAAAGTCATGCTTCATCTGTCTACTAAAGTCATGCTTCCTCTATGTCATCAATATCAAGTCATGCTTCATCTCTGTCATCAATATGAAATTCTTGCTTCACATATCTACTCAATACTGTAGTCATGTTTCCTTTATGTCAAACATTTATGCTTTATCGGTGTCATCAATACTGTAGTCTTGTATGCTTCATTTTTGTCATGCATTTTATGCTTTTTCTTTGTCATCAATTCAAAAGTCATGCTTCATCCATCAATTATAGGCATGCTTCATCTTTATCATCAATACAAAAGCCATGTGTCATTTACTCAATATTGTAGTCTTATTTCATCTGAATACCATAGTCATGCTTTATCTGGCTTCAATAATGTAGTCATGCTATTCATTTATGTTCTTAATACAAAACTCATCCTTCATTTATCTACTCAATACAAAAGTTTGCTTCACCTGTTACCAAAACTGCAGTCATACTTCACGTAATAATAATAATAATAATAAAAATAATAATAATAATAATAATAATAATAATAATAAAATTTGTATAGTGCTGATACCAGACAGGTCTGTTCATAGCTCTACTCAATGTTGCAGTCATGCTTCACCTATATCACTACAAATGTCATGTAGTCATGTTCCTCATCAATACCATAGTCATGTTGCATTTAAATTATCAATATGGCAGTCATGCTAAATCTATCTCATCAGTAATACGGTACACATTACATCTAGCTTATATAGCTTATATCTGCTAAGTATGCAACAACCACATTATCAAGATTACTTAAAGTGGGATGTATTAATACTCTGTCTTGTTATGATACTTATATGTCCTCATCAGTGAGAAAGTAGACCTAAGCACACCGTATACCTAAGCACACCATATGTCACACCATATTTTATTATATATATATATATATATATATATATATATATATATATATATATATATATATATATATATATATATATATATATATATATATATATATAATAAACACTAAGGGAAAAACAAGTGTCAGTTAAATAAAACTTAAATGCACCTCAACAAGTACAGTAGCCATTATCAAGATAAACATTATGACCCCCAACACATGCCCAGATAGCAATCTCCCACAGCATGCCCTCCATGGGTTGGATTAACCCCTTGCCTTCACTTTAATCATACTTTAACATTTAAATGGTCATTTCTCATTGGAAATCTCACCATGAACCTCAATGTTATATTGCACAATTTGGAGTATTTGATAAAATGAGCATATCAATTTTAGAGCCAATAAAGTTTTAATCCTGCCCTTTCACCCTGCATTCTACTGTGATCCAATCTACATGTGTCTAAATTGAATATCCTGGTTTCTTAAAGGGGCTTCTAAAATGAAGGGTGTAGAGGTATTGCAGACCTGGCTTGACAGTTTAATGAGGGGTTCATCGCGTTGTGAAGTCCCATGTGGGACATTCACATTAACACCACCAGGAGTGATAAATGATCCATGTGAGATTCATCGCGATACATCGCGTTGACGACATCGCGTTAAAATGGAGCGTACACTTCGGGCTCTATGTAAGTAGGTGCTGGGGACAAGTAAGTATTACTAAGTGTTAGGAACATGTAAGTAAGTGCTAGGGACATATACTAAGCGCTGGGGACATATAAGTAAGTGCTAGGGACATATAAGTAAGTGCTAGGGACATATAAGTAAGTGCTAGGGACATATAAGTAAGTGCTGGGGACATATAAGTAAATGCTGGGGACATATAAGTAAGTGCTGGGGACATATAAGTAAGCACTGGGGACATATAAGTAAGTGCTAAGGAGATATAAGTAAGTGCTGGGGACATATAAGTAAGTGCTTGGGACATATAAGTAAATGCTGGGGACATATAAGTAAATGCTGGGGACATATAAGTAAGTGCTGGGGACATATATGTATATGCTGGGGACATATAAGTAAGTGTTGGGGACATATAAGTAAGTGCTGGGGACATATAAGTAAGTGCTGGGGACATATAAGTAAGTGCTGGGGACATATAAGTGCTGGGGACATATAAGTAAGTGCTGGGGACATATAAGTAAGTGCTGGGGACATATAAGTAAGTGCTGGGGACATATAAGTGTTGGGGTCATATAAGTAAGCGCCAAGGTCATATAAGTGCTGGGGACATATAAGTAAGTGCTGGGGACATATAAGTAAGTGCTAGGGACATATAAGTAAGTGCTGGGGACATATAAGTAAGCGCCGAGGACATATAAGTAAGTGCTGGGGACATATAAGTAAGTGCTGGGGACATATAAGTAAGTGCTGGGGACATATAAGTAAGTGCTGGGGACATATAAGTAAGTGCTGGGGACATATAAGTGTTGGGGACATATAAGTAAGCGCTGGGGACATATAAGTAAGTGCTAGGGACATATAAGTAAGCGCCGAGGACATATAAGTAAGTGCTGGGGACATATAAGTGCTGGGGACATATAAGTAAGTGCTAGGGACATGTAAGTAAGTGCTAGGGACATATAAGTAAGTGCTAGGGACATATAAGTAAGTGCTGGGGACATATAAGTGCTGGGGACATATAAGTAAGTGCTAGGGACATGTACATGTAAGTAAGTGCTAGGGACATATAAGTAAGTGCTAGGGACATATAAGTAAGTACTAGGGACATGTAAGTAAGTGTTAGGGACATATTAGTGCTGGGGACATATAACTAAGCGCTGGGGACATTTAAGTAAGCGCTGGGGACATGTAAGTAAGTGCTGGGGACATATAAGTAAGCACTGGGGACATATAAGTAAGTGCAGGGGACATATAAGTAAGTGCTAGGGACATATAAGTAAGTGCTAGGGACATATAAGTAAGTGCTAGGGACATATAAGTAAGTGCTAGGGACATATAAGTAAGTGCGTGGGACATGTAAGTAAGTATTGGGACACATAAGTATTAATACCAAGTATTATTAGGTGAGCTTTGCATCTTGATCACTAAACTGATTACAGGTCATGACCTGAGGCTGGTCAATTCGGATTGTATGATATTTTGGTTAGTGTGACTCAAATGCATGACTGGACATGGTGGTCCAGATATAGAATATCAATATGGGGCAAGGACAGCAGAGAATTGAGAAAATTGACCCACACAAATCTGATAACTTTATGCTTATTATGCTAATTTTGTGACACTTGAGTAATTTTCCAAGGTAAAAGGGCCATTTGAATTTAATAAAGAAGTAAAATAAAAATCAAACATACATGAGATGTACCATGTTAATTTTGAGTTGAAGTAACATGTGTTACTTTCATGTGATTTCCCCCATTTCAGGTATGCTTCAGGTGACGTTTATGAGGGATACTTTCGTGATGGACGCAAAAATGGGCACGGAGTCCTGAAAACGGGTAAACTGACGACCTCTGGCGGCACCTGTGGGGCATCGCTGGCATCAGTGTACATAGGGGAGTGGGTCAATGACAAGAAGACCGGGTTTGGCGTGCTTGATGAAGTCTCTAAAGGTATCAGCAATATCAACATTTGTGCAACTTGTGGAGAATGATAATGGAAAAATATCAAAGCTAATTGACCCAAAATTGAACAACTATTATTAATCTGTATCAACAATGTGGAAAGAAGTTCGGAAAAATTGAAACTCTTCTAAAAAAAGCAAAAATTACTGAAAAAAACATCAGTATAATTTTGTGTGGTCTTCTCTTTTTGGGATAAAAAAAATGTGTATGTTTTGAGACTCAAGTCAGATATTTGATATACCTATTTGTAGAATAAACTTAGTTTTGATTGTTTTTGTTTTTTCCAGGTCAGAAGTACATGGGCATGTGGCAAGATGATAATCGCCATGGAAACGGTATCATTGTCACGCTAGATGGCATGTATTTTGAAGGCAATTTTGTTCAAAACAAAATGGTAGGATTTGGTCTCCTGATGACGGACGATAACTCCTGCTATGAGGGAGACTTCTCCGGTGGTCCAAATCTTCACGGAAAGGTGAGAAATGTTGACTTTCTTTGTCTATTCATATCCCTTATTGAAGTCAATATGATAAGATCCACATCGGTTTTTAGCTATGCATAGCATAGCTTCTGTAGTGTGGAGGGGGGGGGGATTTTCTGTCATTCTGTCTGTTCGTCAATTTTGATTTTTTTCTTTTGAACCTACTGAATACTTAGCCTTTAGTAGGTAAGATGTTGTAATTGTGCGGATCAATTCTATCTATTTTCTACCATTTTAATAACATTATAAATATTAGCCAATGAGGATCAAGATAGCAAATTCAATTTATGTGACCAAATTCAATTTAACATTCATTTTGATTGGCAGAAATTATCATCTTCACCAGTCTGCTCATGGAAAGGATTCTAATCATATTTCCAGAAAATGTTCACAAACATTACAAAAAAAACAATGATCAGCAAAAAAGCAGTGATCAACATAACCTGAGACCATTGTCCTATGTTTTGTTTATTGATATCCATATTGAAGTCAATATTTCAAGATCAACATTGGTTTCTTTTCAGGGCAAACTAACTCTTCCAAATGGAGATTATATTGAGGGACATTTCAGTGGGTCGTTCACGGAAGGAATCAAGGTTAACGGCACATTTTACAAGGCCACCGAACCGGCGCATGAGGTCCGAACGTTCACCCATGCTCTGGGAATCATCCCCAAGTAGGAACTCACTGTTTGATGTTAAATCTTGTCCATTTTGATAATTAATTCCCACTTGTAGGTGGAACATTAGCATTGTAGTACATGTACAAGGGGATTGTACGGATGCAGTACTAAAATTTGATTTGCACCATCTTTACAAACAAATAATGAATTGTTCACATCTTACTTTAGGCCTTTATTGTAAATAGATAATAAAGATTGAAACCTGCAGTCATGCTTTGTATCCAAAAAGGAAATTCAAGGGATTTTTAAGGCTTTGCATATTGGTAAATTTGTAAGATCTTTGCTGTATGCTGGATGAGAAATGAGTGCATGGAGTCATCATTGTCATATAATATGTTATCACAGAACGTTTGGGACACTGTCCGTGGCGGCCGGTAAGAAATGGGAGGAGATCTACCGGCATTGCTATTCTCTGCTGGGATGTGAGGAGGACGCGATTGGGGACACGACTAAGGCGTGGGAATGTGTCGCCGTCATGATAAACAACAGCAAGAAAGCCATGAAAGACTCAGCGAAAGGGTGAGTTCTTATGTAGCATTGACCTAGAGATGTAACATTGACCTAGATATGTAACATTGACCTAGAGATGTAACATTGACCTAGAGATGTAGCATTGACCTAGATATGTAACATTGACCTAGATATGTAGCATTGACCTTGAGATGTAGCATTGACCTAGAGATGTAGCATTGACCTAGAGATGTAGCATTGACCCTAGAGATGTAGCATCGACCTAGAGATTTAGCATCGACCTTGAAATGTAGCATCGATCTTGAGATTTAGCATTGACGTAGAGATTTAGCATCGACCTTGAGATGTAGCATCAACCTTGAGATGTAGCATTGACCCAGAGATGTAGCATTGACCCAGAGATGTAGCATTGGCCTAGAGATGTAGCATTGACCCAGAGATGTAGCATCAACCATGAGATGTAGCATCAACCATGAGATGTAGCATTGGCCTACTAGTAGAGATTTAGCATTGACCTAGCGATTTAGCATTGACCTATAGATGTAGCATTGACCTAGAGATGTAGCATTGACCTAGAGTTGTAGCATTGACCTAGAGATGTAGCATTGACCTAGAGATGTAGCATTGACCTATAGATGTAGCATTGACCTATAGATGTAGCATTGACCTATAGATGTAGCATTGACCTATAGATGTAGCATTAACCTAGCGATGTAGCATTGACTCAGAGATGTAGCATTGACCTAGAGATGTAGCATTGACCCAGAAAGTAGCATCAACCATGAGATGTAGCATTGACCTACTAGTAGAGATTTAGCATTGACCCAGAGATTTAGCATTGACCTGGAGATGTAGCATTGACCCAGAAATGTAGGATTGACCCAGAAATGTAGGATTGACCTATAGATGTAGCATCAACCTTGAGATGTAGCATTGACCTACTAGTAGAGATTTAGCATTGACCCAGAGATTTAGCATTGACCTTGAGATTTAGCATTGACCTATAGATGTAGGATTGACCTAGAGATGTAGCATTGACCTAGAGTTGTAGCATTGACCTATAGATGTAGCATTGACCCATAGATGTAGCATTGACCTATGGATGTAGCATTGACCCAGAGATTTAGCATTGACCTAGAGATGTGACATTGACCTAGAGATGTAACATTGACCTAGCGATGTAGCATTGACCCAGAGATTTAGCATTGACCTAGAGATGTAACATTGACCTAGAGATGTAGCATTGACCTAGAGATGTAGCATTGACCTATAGATGTAGCATTGACCTAGAGATGTAGCATTGACCTATAGATGTAGCATTGACCTATAGATGTAGCATTGACCTATAGATGTAGCATTGACTCAGAGATGTAGCATTGACCTAGAAATGTAGCATTGACTCAGAGATGTAGCATTGACTCAGAGATGTAGCATTGACTCAGAGATGTAGCATTGACCCAGAGATGTAGCATTGACCTAGAGATGTAGCATTGACTCAGAGATGTAGCATTGACCTAGAGATGTAGCATTGACCTATAGATGTAGCATTGACCTATAGATGTAGCATTGACCTAGAGATGTAGCATTGACCTAGAGATGTAGCATGCATTGACCTAGAGATGTAGCATTGACTCAGAGATGTAGCATTGACCTAGAGATGTAGCATTGACCTAGAGATGTAGCATTGACCTAGAGATGTAGCATTGACTCAGAGATGTAACATTGACCTATAGATGTAGCATTGACTCAGAGATGTAGCATTGACCTAGAGATGTAGCATTGACCCAGAAAGTAGCATCAACCATGAGATGTAGCATTGACCTAGAGATGTAGCATGCATTGACCTAGAGATGTAGCATTGACTCAGAGATGTAGCATTGACCTAGAGATGTAGCATTGACCTAGAGATGTAGCATTGACTCAGAGATGTAACATTGACCTAGAGATGTAGCATTGACTCAGAGATGTAGCATTGACCTAGAGATGTAGCATTGACCCAGAGATGTAGCATTGACCTAGAGATGTAGCATTGACCTAGAGATGTAGCATTGACCTATAGATGTAGCATTGACCTAGAGATGTAGCATTGACCTTGAGATGTAGCATTGACCTAGAGATGTAACATTGATTCATGTTTTCTAGGAGTGCATCTCGTCAAGGGCAGCTGGCCATGTTGGATGAGCTGGAGATGATCCCACCCACCACCAGGGGGCATCTGTACCTGGAGGACTACGTCAAGATAAAGCCGTATCTTGCCAAGGTATCACTCATTTTGAACGTAATTTCTCATTTTTTTTGTAACACAGATGGTCCTTTTTTGTTGGCAGTGGATATCAAAAAGGGACTATCAGTGTTATTCTGTTATCAGTATGATCATAGGGAATGTGTATTCATTTCCCGGGTAGTGATTTGACTCTGTGGTCAAAATGGTTTGAAGAACGGATGTGTTTGTCTGACTCCATGAATAAGACTCTAATTATTGCTGCCCCATTGCTTATTAATGCATTCCTGTAAAATGTAAACAAAAAAAAGTATTGCATGATGACATCGCCATTTCACAAAACTGAAAGTTCAATTTTACATCAGCATCTTCCATCGATGCATGAAATTATCAGTCTTGAGATGCTTTCTAAATAACAGAACAAGGAATTTCAAGTAGGTTTGTTTTAAATTTGATGTAAATTGGACAATAACAACAGAAATAACAAGCAATAGTCTGATCATGATCAGCGTTAACACCTGAGTGATATTAGAGTAATTTGCATGTTAAAGATGACATTGTAACAACTTTGGATTAATTTGTGTCAGAAAATTTCATTTGATACCAAAATAAAGGTCATTATATGCACAAGGTTCTCAAATCAATCAACCAGTCATGATTTCATATTGAAGTCGACCCTCGGCCAGGAATGAGATTTGCTATATTTCCATTTGTTGTGAAGGCTTTTGACACGGCTTTCCACCCGCTGGGGAAGCTGATGGAGGGTCTGGTGGATGTGTATCGGGCCACGTATATGGGGGTCGGGGCCCATCCCCGCCTGCTCTACCACGCCAAGGAGGAGGTCAAGTCCTACGTCACCAGAATCTACCCACTGGTCAGGTAAGGAACCAAAATAACAGGGTATTATATCTGCCTTTGTATATACTGGTAAGGGTAGGAAGGAAAGTAAACAGGGTATTATATCTGCCTTTGTATATACTGGTCAGGGTAGGAAGGAAAGTAAACAGGGTATTATATCTGCCTTTGTATATACTGGTCAGGTTAGGAAAGAAAATAAACAGGGTATTATATCTGCCTTTGTATATACTGGTCAGGTAAGGAAGGAAAATAAACAGGGTATTATATCTGCCTTTGTATATACTGGTCAGGGTGGGAAGGAAAATAAACAGGGTATTATTCCTACCTTTGTATATACTGGTCTGGTAAGGAAGGAAAGTAAACAGGGTATTATATCTGCCTTTGTATATACTGGTCAGGGTAGGAAGGAAAATAAACAGGGTATTATATCTGCCTTTGTATATACTGGTCAGGGTGGGAAGGAAAGTAAACAGGGTATTATATCTGCCTTTGTATATACCAGTCAGGTTAGGAAGGAAAGTAAACAGGGTATTATATCTGTCTGAAAATGCTTTCACTGATCATTTATGAACATTTATGAAGCAATTTTCAGGCATTTGCAAAATAAATTTCAATAAAATTTCAAAAGGCAATGATCAGCTAAGCTCAATATTTCAATATTTCTCCTCATTTTGACAAGCAACTGGCGGAAGTACCTGGGGCGTGTCAGTTGCTTTGTATATTTCTAAAATAGAAATTCTTAAATTGTGTGAACTGGAATATTGAAGTCTTAGCAACTGATATCTTTGTAGTTCCTCTTTCAATAACATAATGCCCTCATTATAGAGGTATGATAATGACTTGGTTTTGTTTCAATTACAAGGTTGCTTTTTCCTGACCTGCCGACTGGCCCAGAGCTTGTGCAAGTTTATCCTGAAGTGGAAACGTTGCGCCGACAGCAGAAACAGGAAGATAACGATGATGATGATAGCAGCTCCAGCGAAATGGACGACTGGGATGATAACTGGTGAGTGTCCGAGATATTAGACATAGACTAAGATGATAACTGGTGAGTGTCCGAGATATTGGACATAGACTGGGATGATAACTGGTGAGTGTCCGAGATATTGGACATAGACCAGGATGATAACTGGAGATTGTCTGTGATATTAGACATATACCTATTAGCTAAGTGGGCCCCAAGAAAAAATAAATGGCCCCAAAATGTAATACTTTTGTAAAAAAATTAAGATTGAGATGATGAAAGACTTTATACTAAGATATCAAGACCTGGATGATCAGATATTTAGGATTGGATGATAATATATCTAGACCTAGATGATACCATATCTATACTTGGATGATAATATATCTAGACTTGGATGATACCATATCTATACTTGGATGATAATATATCTAGACTTGGATGATAAGATATCTAGACTTGGATGATAATATATCTATACTTGGATGATAATATATCTAGACTTGGATGATAATATATCTAGACTTGGATGATAATATATCTATACCTGGATGATAATATATCTAGACTTGGATGATAAGAGACATAGGCTGGAATGATATTCATAGCAGCCCTTAGTCTAGGATTATCCAATTAAAATTTTTTTGAAAATCATCAGAAGAAGATAGTTTTACATCAAACTTTTTGCTTTTTCTTTCAATTTTCATCACATTCAAATATACTAGATAAATATAACCGACTGATGCGCTGTATATGTTGTTATTTGTTGCACTTTCAGCGAGATAGTGACTGCCGGGGAGTTACTTCACCCGCTACTTCTGCCTAAGATCTACCCCCCACTCTTCACACTGTATGCACTGTACAACGAGAAGGAGGATGAGAAATACTGGAAGAGAGTGCTACAGTGGAACAAGCAGGGCGATATGGCACTCATGGCGTCCCTCGGCATGGACCAGTGAGTATATATACCCGGGGTGGCATGGACCAGTGAGTATATACACCCGGGGTGGCATGGATCAGTGAGTATATATATACCCGGGGTGGCATGGACCAGTGAGTATATATACCTGGGGTGGTTTGGACTAGTGAGTATATATACCCGGGGTGGTATGGACCAGTGAGTATATACACCTGGGGTGGCATGGACCAGTGAGTATATATATACCCGGGGTGGCATGGATCAGTGAGTATATACACCCGGGGTGGCATGGACCAGTGAGTATATATACCCGGGGTGGCATGGATCAGTGAGTATATACACCCGGGGTGGTATGGACCAGTGAGTATATATACCCGGGGTGGCATGGATCAGTGAGTATATACACCCGGGGTGGCATGGACCAGTGAGTATATATACCCGGGGTGGCATGGACCAGTGAGTATATACACCTGGGGTGCTATGGACCAGTGAGTATATATACCCGGGGTGGTATGGACCAGTGAGTATATATACCCGGGGTGGTATGGACCAGTGAGTATATATACCCGGGGTGGTATGGACCAGTGAGTATATATACCCGGGGTGGTATGGACCAGTGAGTATATACACCCGGGGTGGCATGGACCAGTGAGTATATATACCTGGGGTGGTATGGACCAGTGAGTATATACACCCGGGGTGGCATGGACCAGTGAGTATATATACCCGGGGTGGTATGGACCAGTGAGTATATATACCGGGGGTGGTATGGACCAGTGAGTATATATACCCGGGGTGGTATGGACCAGTGAGTATATACACCCGGGGTGGTTTGGACCAGTGAGTATATATACAGGAGTATATATACGAGTATATATGAGCACACCTTGGCTTGTGTTATGTATTCATGTAAATCATATTAATAGCGTAACAAAATAGAACCCCATGTTATCGAATTGTTTCCATTTAAAAAATATTTTAAATTATGTTCAAATATATCTGTATCTCTCACGTATTGAGTTTTGTCTTCTTCCAGTAAGTTCTGGTTGTTGGATGAGACATTGCATGAAACTCGTCAGAGGCTGTCCAAGATAAAAGACCAGTGTTACAAAGATTCCATAGAAACTCTGCAGCATATCAGGTGAGCCCTACTATCACTATGGTGACACAAATTGTGCATGTCATAAATGTGGCATAATTGGAAAATTCACATGGTTTCTATTTACATGTTTTTTTTTATTATTGGAAAACCAAATGACTCATTCAGGTTACAATCTGTGGTGCGGTATTGACACATCATTTTAAGCTTTTTGGCATGTGATGCATTAAAAAATCTTCAAATCTAATAATACGATACACCAAAAGATATAAATGTGAAATATATTCAAATGAATACCCCTTCAACAACCATTTCTGGACCTGCCAATATACCAAAGTTGATTGCCGCCAACATCCATGAAATGTTGTTCTTAATACTTTTCGCCGACAAAATTTAAATCCATGTTTGATTTTATCTGGAACTCACATGCAGACATAAAATTATGTTCAGACTCTTTGCTCTCAAAAGACTGACTACACGCCTCCACATACATCATGCAAACGTTACATAAACAAAAAGCCTAAAATATTGTCATAAATGTATGTTATCGTCTAAATGGAAAATTTACATTTTTTTCTATTGACATGATTTTAAAAAAGAAATTGGTATTGTTTATTTTCAGTACTTCATTCAGTCCTGCAGAAAAACTCAACTTGATACAAAAGACATTTGATGAAATCAACAAGGTAGAGATATTTCTGAATATTTATATTGAAACATTACTTAACAGATAGTCATTAAAATCTCATACAATTTAAAAGAAGGTCTTTGAAGGCTCATAAGATTTAAGAGAAAATCATTGAAATCTGACACAATTAAAGAGGTCATTGTAATACTCATACTCATAAAGAGAAGGTCATTGGAATCTTATTCATAAAAGGATATCAACACTTTTTAAAAGACTAGAGGTCATCAAAATATCATAAAATTCAAGAGAAGGACATCAAAGGCCCATATAATCTAAGAAAAAGGTCATTGAAATATACAATTAAAAAGGTTAGTGTTATTTTCTCACACAATGGAAAGAGAAGGCCATTGGACTCTTATACAGTTAAAAAGGATATTAAAATTTCACAATATTAAAGGTTTAAGTTGATTGGAATTGTAAGTTGAGGAGAAGTTGATTTGAATCATAAATCATAAATTTAAATAGTGGATTTTAATAATCATCTTATTCAACCAAAGGGCCATAATTCTAAGATATTTCCATGATGCTTATTTGGGAAATAAGTTAATGGTGAAAACATTTTGCAATTTGTAGACCATGAATTTGTAGACAATGAATTTGATGAGGTGTGTTTGTTTCAGTCGGTTCAGAAGGCGGTTGGGGAGGACTATCTGTGGTCTATGGATGATCTCTTCCCGGTGTTTCTCTTTGTGGTGGTCCGGGCACGTATACGCCATCTTGGGGCAGAAATCCATTTTATTGATGACCTGATGGAGTCACATCTCCAGCATGGAGAACTCGGCATCATGTTCACAACTCTGAAGGTAATCTACTCTAAAGTGACCTTGGTAACCCCGGTAGTAACCTTGGTAACCCTGGTAGTGACCACGGTAACCCTGGTAGTGACCACTCAGATAGGCACATAAACTGACCCTGGTAGTGACCACTCAGATAGGCACATAAACTGACCCTGGTAGTGATCACTCAGATGGGCAAATAAACTGACCCTGGTAGTGACCACTCAGATAGGCACATAAACTGACCCTGGTAGTGATCACTCAGATAGGCACATAAACTGACCCTGGTAGTGATCACTCAGATGGGCACATAAACTGACCCTGGTAGTGACCACTCAGATAGGCACATAAACTGACCCTGGTAGTGACCACTCAGATAGGCACATAAACTGACCCTGGTAGTGACCACTCAGATAGGCACATAAACTGACCCTGGTAGTGATCACTCAGATAGGCACATAAACTGACCCTGGTAGTGACCACTCAGATAGGCACATAAACTGACCCTGGTAGTGACCACTCAGATAGGCACATAAACTGACCCTGGTAGTGACTGCTTTCAAATGATTACATAGTCTAAGAGTGACCACCGATGGTCTCATGTATTGTAGTCTCATATCTGTAGTGTAAATATATATATATATATATATATATATATATATATATATATATATGATCCACTTCCTGATAAAGTGGATCATGGATCCAGCTCAATGCTAAATATCTTGCATATAAAAACAAGTTTTATCAAATACATTTGTATATTTTCATGTATTTATTTTATATTTTCAGGCATGTTATTATCAGATTCAGAATGAGAAAGTAACATGAACATGAGAGAGAAAGAGAAGGATTTACAGAAAGGAAAGTCATTAAGAAATCTTGAGGTGCAGAATGCAAAAGCTCGACACTACGGTCGGACTGTGAATGACTTTACTGGTCTTCTATGAAGATGTTAAGAGCCAAAAATGTCTCCATGTGAGCATGAAATGACATGGAATTAGTTGTGGAAGAAGCAGGGAGCATTGCTTATACAATTAGGGATAGAAGAATCAGGGAGTATTTGTTATTAAAGAATAATAAAGAATTATTACATGTAAAACAACATAAAGGTCTATGATAAGAATGGAACTGAATCATGATATGTCATCACCTTAGCAGTGGTATGAAGTAGTTAATGCTTTGGAAGACCAGATGACAGAGTTTGTTTATTTTTTATTTAAAAATCTAGAATCTACATGTATGGACCTATCCCCAGTACACAAGAGGCAGGTGGTTTAAAACACCTGAAGCAGAGTGCATGTAAATATTAAATACCAGCCAATGGCATTAGAGCTATGCTGATCATTGCCTTTTTGTGATGCCTGTGAACATTGTCTAGAAATGCCTGCAAATTGCTTGATGATTGACCAGACTTAAGGTCTATAATCCACAATCAGTTTGAAGCATCTGGAGAGAACTTCGTGTGGTCTCGTATATTTACGTAACTAACTGCCTTCGGCACACATGGCGGACAAACTCGTTTGTATGAGATTTTTAAATACCCAACTCTTTTAGTGATAGTTCATATTTTATGCCATGATTAAAACGTGGTCAATTTAAATAATAAAAATTTAAGACTAGCTGGTTAAGTTTACCTTTTCTGTGCTAAATTATCAAATAACATTACTTTGAACATATTTAAGCCAAAAAAACATAAGTCTGTCCCAGCTTTTCATTGTGGATTATAGACCTTAAGCAGATGTTAATTTCAGCCAATCAAGATGCACATTACAAATTGCATTTGTTATATCATAAATATCACGGAGTTGTCAAAGAGGCTGCCATTTTGAGTAACAATGCAAGTATTAACTACTGAGAATCAAGATTATCATCTGCTCAAGTCTGCTCACAGACTGGAATTAAATGATCATTTATGAAGCAATATGCAGACATTTGAAAAAAATATTTACAAATACGACAAAAAAAGCAATGATCAGCACAGTTCTAAGGCCATTGGTCTATGATTTTAAAGTTATATCCAGTAATGTACAGTATATCTAGTCCATTTTCCCTTGCATGGAATTTACATACATTTCCTGGTTGTGCAAACATTTTGAAAGGAAAATATTCAGACAAATTTGCGTGATACAATCATTGTTTTATATACTACTGACATTTGCTGCACAATTTGGAAGGTTTTAATGCACAATGCCAAAATAATGATCCATGTTGCAAAATATTTATTAGACAAAGTCAATTTAACTTATGAAATATATGTTTTTTGTGAGATTTATTGCTATTTTAATCTGTTAATCTATTAATTTTGCATTTGTCTTGGTTGTGTTATTATTGCTAGCATAATAATAATATTTGTATCATACTTGGTATTTTAAAGGTTCATGCTGATCATTCCTCAATGGATACATGCAATATCTTGGGACTTAAAACAGGAAAATTAGTCATTTTCACAAGGGTGGTTTGAATGCTGTTAGGTTGTATATTTGATGGGAAATCAATGTATTTTGTCAAATTATCTGATTCTTCGAACATAACAGGAACTTTAAATGGAAATATCTGAGATATTTTATAATGAATTAAAACCATTTTGTAGGTTTTTAATTTTCAATAAGTTTCAACAAATAAGTATAAATAACTTGTAAAACATGTCATTATAATAGATCATGATTGAGCTTATATATATGCACAAAAAACAAAAATGTTAATTATTTTAAGTGATTTGAATGCAGTATGTTCTGTTAATCTACATGTATATATTTAAATATATGCAATTGTGCAATTATGTTATGAGGAAACACAAGGATAAATATATGGAATATTGTTCTGCCTTCAGTGAGTGCTAAAGGATAATTTCAATTCATTGCTTTCAGAGCATCACCCTCCCTGTCAGGGTGACACTTGGCTGAGTATCACCCTCCCTGTCAGGGTGACACTTGGCTGAGTATCACCCTCCCTGTCAGGGTGACACTTGGCTGAGTATCACCCTCCCTGTCAGGGTGACACTTGGCTGAGTATCACCCTCCCTGTCAGGGTGACACTTGGCTGAGTATCACCCTCCCTGTCAGGGTGACACTTGGCTGAGTATCACCCTCCCTGTCAGGGTAACACTTGGCTGAGTATCACCCTCCCTGTCAGGGTGACACTTGGCTGAGTATCACCCTCCCTGTCAGGGTGACACTTGGCTGAGTATCACCCTCCCTGTCAGGGTGACACTTGGCTGAGTATCACCCTTCCTGTCAGGGTGATACTTGGCCGAGTATCTCCCTCCCTGTCAGGGTGACACTTGGCTGAGTATCACCCTCCCTGTCAGGGTAACACTTGGCTGAGTATCACCCTCCCTGTCAGGGTGACACTTGGCTGAGTATCACCCTTCATGTCAGGTTGACACTTGGCTGAGTATCACCCTTCCTGTCAGGGTAACACTTGGCTGAGTATCACCCTTCCTGTCAGGGTGACACTTGGCTGAGTATCACCCTTCATGTCAGGTTGACACTTGGCTGAGTATCACCCTTCCTGTCAGGGTAACACTTGGCTGAGTATCACCCTTCCTGTCAGTGTGACACTTGGCTAAGTATCACCCTTCCTGTCAGGGTAACACTTGGCTGAGTATCACCCTTCCTGTCAGGGTAACACTTGGCTGAGTATCACCTCTCTGTTTAATGCAATCCTTGGCCTCAGCTTTCTGGTCAGATGGAATTTTCATTGTATATTCATGAGTATCAAATAAATTAATTTCAGTTGTAAAAATAATTATTAAAACTATTATGCAATAAGCAAAGAAATAAAAAGAGTTTATTGAATAAATGCTGCCAAAAATAAGTATGTAAGATATAAATATTCGTAAAGGTATTAAGTCTCGCAAGAAACATATCATATTAGCCCAAATCAACCCACAAGATATATTTCACCAAAAAGACAAAGACTGATTATTATACATCGGATAATGATTGTAAGGTTTTCTTTGAGTAGATGATTGAAAAGGTTCTTTTATTTTCAGTGCAATCCTTTATACTGAACATATTTAGTTGTCAACAAACCATCATGTAAAAGTTGTTGTCATGGAAATACTTGAGTTTAACACATCCGCACACATATTTAGATGGTAGGAAAAACTGCTAATTGTCAAACATATCAATGTAAAAAGGTGAAAAGGTTAGCCTATATCTATATATTTAGCCTATATCTATATATAGATTGTGATAGTAATGAGGCTCTCGCTGAGGGGACACAGCAGCGAGGGCTCGCGAATGGCCATAACTTTGTGATTTGCAAATTCATTGAATGTGAATATACTTGGAAACTTATCCAAGCTAAACAGGTTAATAGTTTTGCCAAATTCATTATTTTATCAGAACAGTCTGATATATATGTAGGCGTTGTTAATGTGACAAATTGATTTAACTTTAATTGTAATATGTGATTATGAAATGTGTTATACTATGTACATACAGAGAAGGTGGGATCACTAAGATGGGGCCCTCCAAGGTGGAAATCCTCTATTAAGATTAAAACATTCTGCATTATACGAGGGCCCCTGTAGGATCTTATGGATTCCATTGATTTTGAAGATTATATTGAAATATTCCAGGGCAAATAACTTGTGATTTCACTTGTGATGGTGTCAATGATCGCACTCGTGATTTCACTGATGGTCAATCCTGCATGATCATGAATGATGAGGGAATAATTGTCTAAGTGTATACTTCCTCTAGAGATTTATTTCTGTGATAGGCTGACTGCTAGCAGTGTCAGTGACAATGGTGACAATTTTCACAGTTAAGTGCAGTATATTTACAGTCGTGCTTCCTGTGTTCCGAAAAAAAAGTTTGATTTCGAGAAAATATGCTACATGTATGCAAGAATTAATGAAATATCGGATATGTGTCCAGGAACTTGAATCGTGAGTTAACTTGAGATAAATAGTGTCATTAAACTAAGCTATACCTGTATTTCATGAGATCATTGAACTGGGTGATAATGAACTAGCTGCTACAAAGTAACAGGACTCGGACATTCACAAAACTATTACCGTGACAATTGTGATTGGAATAGGACATTGTCAACCCACGGAGAGTAACAGGTGTACAAGGACACTGCTGATGTATTACAAGTGTAAAAGGGTAGTCTCCCTGCACTGTGTAGTGTCATTGTATCACGACAGTGTCATTCCACTTTGAGTTTACGTATTAGGTGTCATTAGACCAAGGACAGTGACATTGGACGAGTACCACCCTCATATTGGATTAAGGACAGTGACATTGGACGAGTACCACCCTCATATTGGATTAAGGACAGTGTCAGTTTGATATTCAATACTGCTGTCCTTAATCATTTAGGGAGAAGTTATTAATTGTAATACGGACTTATGTAAGAGGGAGCATACATTTATTATTTATATATCCTGCCTGGAGGTTTTTGGCCATGATGGTGTCTGTTTATGAAGCACTTTGGTGATACATTGTTAAGGTAAACACAAAATACCATTCAAAGACGATGTTTCAGGAACAAGCTGTCCATCATAAGATGGGCTATAAAATGAATACATTAACATTAGGGTGTTACCATTAGTCTGCTATGGCCTATGCTTTATGTGAATTTGAGTGTTGATGCTATGATCTCAAGAAATGATGATCAAAAGACTGTAAATGATGTTACTTTAAAATGTTTGATTCATGTATTGTGATCCTAAGATATTTGTAGCTGTTATCTAATAGTGATTCATGTAGCTGTGATCTGAACATATGCAGCTGTAATCCTAGTGATTTGTGCAGTAATTCTAGAGAATCTTACAGCTGTAAGATACTGCAAGATTTTTGCAGCTGCTATCTTTGCAATTTATGCAGCTGTAATTCAAAATGATTCACTTGGTCTGACATTAAGTACATAAAAATGTATTTAATCCCTTTTACTTTTCAAGAGTCTGATGATAATTAAAGTGTAGTATTGTCAAAAATCAATTTGAGAATTTGCAAAATATAACAAATACCGACAGATGTGTTTGTAGAGAAATCCTTGTTTTGTGAATGCATAATACATGCAGTGTTTGCCAAATGTCAACAAAATATTTTGCAAAATAGAGTGGACTTGTAAACAAGCTGGCAGAAGTTTAAATGTTATAATGGTATAGTCAAATTTATATAAATATTTCTAAATATGAATATTTGATGTATGTCTAATTTAGGTGTATTATGTTTTGTAAGCATTTTCTCTGGCAATACTATACTGGCAATAACTGCATGGTCAGGTTGTATTGAAAATACATGACCATGCAGAACAGCTTATTCTTCTATTGTTAATGTTTCTCTTGTGCCTTTTTATGTTTCTCCCCATGCTTCTCAATTTGGATCTGCATTGCGCAATGATTCCTTAGGCCAAACAGAGTAACAATTTAAATATGTTTATCATGTTGGCCCTGAAAGTGATTAATTGATGAAATTTTTTATTAGGCTAGGGAATTGAATTTCTTATTTCTGGTTATCATAAATATTATTCATTTCAGTATACTGCAACTTTTTTTTCCTGTTTTTTAAGAAATTAATTTTGAGTTATTTTTTATGTATCTGTGTAATAAATCATATTTTACATGTGATGTGAATCAGAGTTCATGTACATCTTTGTACACTTTATATAAGCATGGTTTGAGCAAAGCCTTTTCTTCATAGAAATCTTGATACCACAGAGTTACCTTTAAAAAAGTGGCTTATAATGCCACATTTACCTTCAGAACAAAGGTATGTTTGAAACATTTGCCTGTAATACCACAAAGTTATCTTCAGGATATAAAGTCAATCACAACTACATGCATGTTGAATTATTCTTGCAAAATGTTTGAGCCATTTTCTTAATGTTTTGCAGAATCACTGTGGAGTTGTATGGGCACATTCCTGATAAGATCTGCATCTATTTCGCTAGTTACCATATATGTTTAAATATGTCCACAGCAAAATGTGCAAGACAGTTATGGTGGGCTGACCATCCTGTGAAAATAACAGCAACAATCGTTGCTGTTCACGCAGGCCTTTGACACATGCATCACTCATGTCTCCCAAATGGGGCCTCTCTCACACATGTGCAACCTCATTTTTCCCACACAGGTATCCCCCATAGGGCCTCTGAAACATGCAACCTCCACTTCCCCCATAGGGCCTCTGACACAGGCATCCTCCATGTCCCCCATAGGGCCTCTGACACAGGCATCCTCCATGTCCCCCATGTGACCAAAATAACACTATGAAGTATATGATATTTATGCATGATATTATGTAGTTTATAAATTATTACTCCGCCAGACTGGTTGATGACAGGATTAAGTCTCTGTAGCTGTGGGGGTTTCTCTGTAAAAAGAAACCCCTTGGAAGGGGCAATGACAGGGTTCTTTCACATAAATCCTGTGTTGGGTAAGATAAGAAGGTTCTGTATCTTTGCTGTTAGCGATGGCTTACTCCACAGAGAATAGCAAATCACAAATTCAGATCTGTTCTGCGTATTGTGCTTGAAAAGTGGACATTGCCATTTGTATTCTACCATCGCTAGGGCTGGGCACAGAGAAATAATGGAAACTTTCTTTTTGGGTCAGGTATCTTACATAAATGATATGAAGCAGATATTTTGTTTGTCACAATTGGAATTCTTGGCTTGATTTCAGTTTATTTTTTAAAAAAGCAGTGTAAATGGGGTTACTGATTCATTGTTCTCATATTTGCGACAAATCACAAACTTGTTCAGTATGTGATTGTGGCTTTCAATGGAAACAAAATATAATTTATGAATGTGTAAGATTACCTATTTTAATTTAAATGTCTATCACATAGATGCTTCATGTCTGTTTATGTAAATGTAAAATCTTTGTCTTTTCTGCATACTATGGTGATAAAGTTGTACAGATTCTTGCCTTTAATAATAGCTCTGTACAAAATAATTGTTTGTGTATCAATAATGTGGAATATGTACAAATTCTTGTCTTCTTGTTTGTCAAAATAAACTTTTAAGGTATTAAAAACTTTCTCGTCCAGTTGGCCTGTGTTTGAACTTGTTGCACGTTTTCACCATTGATGAAAAAACCTAGTTGAAATGGCTCACCGACTCGCTGCCTCAGTGTCCTTTGATGGCCTTGCTTTAATCTGACCTTTTTCCCTAAACCACCCATGTCCTCTAAATCCCTTATCTGTGACCTCTGACCCTTAGCTATGTCCTCTAAATCCCTTATCTGTGACCCCTGACCCTTAGTTATGTCCTCTAAATTCCTTATCTGTGACCCCTGACCCTTAGTTATGTCCTCTAAATTCCTTATCTGTGACCCCTGACCCTTAGTCTCTTTTGTCCTCTAAATCCCTAATCTGTGATCACCATCCCTAATCTGACCTTTGTCCTCTTAATCCCTAATATGTGACCTCTGTCCCAAATTTATGTCCTCTGAATCCTTCTAGATTTCTACCACACATTCCCCTCATGAAGGCCAACATGATATTCTCAAACATGACCTTGACCTTTGTTCCCAATGTCACAGATTTCAAAATGTCACCAACTATTTTAATATATCAACACATTTTAAATGACAAGAGGCCACATCCCATATTTGGAGGAATCTGATCGGGGCTAGATTTTGAATAGATCACAAAGAAAAAATGTGTTGATTAAAAAGAAAATCAAACATTTATTTTACAGTAAACTGTTTTTATTATTTATTGTGTACATGTACATTATTAAAAAATAATAAATAACTGGCACTTTTTATCTTTGTGAGTTTACAGATGACTGTACCATCTAGTGTATGTGTTTATTGCTGATTCCTATAAATAAAATACAAAGTTAACTTGAATGTTTACGAAATCTAAAATGCCCTATATGAGTTTTTAGGTTTGATGTTACATACTGTATACAGAGAAAAATTCGCGCCTAGTTATTTTCGCGCCATCGCCATTTCCGACGGGTTCGCGCCGTTTTATTTTCACGAATTTTGGATTTCTAAAATCAATGGATTTCACAGAATCTGCACGCGAAATCCGCTTGTTGATATCTTGTTTAGAAGCAGAGAAAATCGAGTTTGAAATCTGCTAAAATTTTTGAATTACAGTGAAATGTCACTGGGTCAATATGGTCATGCTTGGTATCAAAATGACCGGGAGAGTCCCCTCTTCAATTTCGCGTCCATTTAATTTCGCAAATGACGTCCTGGCGCGAATTAACGCGAAAATAAAAAGGTCGCGAAAATTTGTCTGTATACAGTATTATTAGTGTTAATATTTTGTAAAAGAAACCCGGAGGTTCCACTGAGTTTCAGGGAATATGTCAGGGAGCCAAAATAAAAGGTCCAAGTGGGATGGTAACAGCGAACCCAGAGGTTGAAATACACAACATAATATATGGTAATAAACCTGCTATGAGCCAGATCCTAAAGGCCTGAAAATGGTTATATATTTATATGTACATGTATATTCTGAAATATTTATTTTGCAATTTTAAGTGTGTGTTATACAATCTCCCTTTGAATGTGTTTTTAAAGACAAGTCTCTGGTTTGAAAATAATGGGAAAACCTGTTCAAGATATATAGGTCTGATAAAAGGCTTAAATAGAATAATTTTTTCAATCTGGCATGTTTGCATATTTTTATACAGTGACTATTCATATCTTCAATTTTATCACATCATTTTTGTTCCAAAAATTGTTTATTTTTGATGAAATGATATTTTAAAAATTACTTGCTCTATCCATTTCTATTAATACAAAATATTAAGATTTAATAAAGAGGAAAGAGCAAGGAAGTTCATTACTGTGAAAACCGCACTTTTTACTGTAAGAGAACGGTACCCCTCTGATGTGGAAGACCCATTATAATCACTATAGATACAGTATGCTCACTCACATCTCTTTCCTCTCTTTACACCGGGCATATATTAACCTTGTGACAAGATATGATGCACTTCCTCCTACATGGACAACATTTGCTCTCTCACAAATTTGATTCATGTTCCCTTTGAATATTTTGTTCAGTTTGGCTTCCATTTTCAACACTTTTTCAACAACAGAGCTGCAAATCAGAGTTTGAATTGATTGTTGATGTATGTAACACTATTTGAGCTTGTTGGTACACAAACATATCAGATAAAAACCTAACTTGAGTATTATTGTCAGTGCAGATGCATTTAAAAATAAAACTGTAGCTCTGTCCTTGTCTGCAGGTCTGTTGTCGCTGACGTTAAGCTATGAAGAATTAAATCATTTGTATTTGTTCACTTATGATTTGTAACTGAATCTGTCTAATATATTCACTGAATGATGTTTGATCTTGCTGGTTATAATTCATCCTTTTTTCTATTCTGTTTCTGAAATAAAAAAAGAAAAAGAATTAAACGGCAATCAAAGATTGCAATATGTCCCACCCTGCATAGAACTGAAGGCATGAAAGACTTTGTGTGCTGTGAGGAATTCTGCCAGTGTTCTCCCATCTGTCAATAATAGCCCACCATATTACCCAAAGGTCGGAGATAATTAGCATTTAACAGAACCAAATCACACTATGTGTCAGACGTTGCTGCCAAACTGCAAATGGCAGAAAACCGGAGTTGGCCCAGAAAAAATGCACTGGAAACTTTTAAAAGAAAAGAGGTGGGGGTAATATCTTTGTTGTCTTATATATTACTAAAAGTAATAATATATACATCAGTATGGACTGAATAGAATACAGGGAATATGTGAAAGATGTTGAATTTTGTAAAGTTACAATGATAACAAAATAGGAAGAAAAGTGTTGACAAAGTCGCAAATAAAACTTTTTAAGGGATTTTATGGGAAGGTGGAATATTTATGGGAAGGTGGAATATTTATGGGAAGGTGGAATATTTATGGGAAGGTGGAATATTTATGGGAAGGTGGAATATTTATGGGAAGGTGGAATATTTATGGGAAGGTGGAATATTTATGGGAAGGTGGAATATTTATGGGAAGGTGGAAAAATTGTGTGGCTGCCTTCGTGAGTTTCTCATAACAACATCAGTTAAGAAGTGCACAAGAACTTTTTGAATATTAAATGTACTTTTTAGGTTTGCTTTTCAACTAAATTACCTTTAAGGAAAAACATACCTTTATTGATCAACATTTTAGGATTTACTTTTCAGAATAAGCTTACCCGTTTGGAATTTTCCAGTTTTCTATTGAGGAAGTTGATGATGTATTGAGCGTTCTGACTGTTCAGATCCTCTCCAGTGGCTGCCTGAAATCCCAGAATAAGGAGGTCCTTATATTTGCTATCTTGTCACATTGTGAGGTTGCCAAGTGTCATTTTACACAGACAATAGTGAATACAGTAAGTGTTAAAAACCTAAAATTGACATTTTGCAGCTAGCCAAAAATTTTAAATAAATAAATAAATAAATGTATGTTTATATGTGTATATATATATCACATCTATGTCATCACCTCTCCATATGATGTGACCTCTATATGACATCACATTTATGTCATCACCTCTCCATATGATGTAACCTCTATATGACATCACATTTATGTCATCACCTCTCCATATGATGTGACCTCTATATGACATCACATCTATGTCATCACCTCTCCATATGATGTAACCTCTATATGACATCACATCTATAAAATCCGATTTCTGTGTGACATCCTAAATTCGAGTATTTGGCAACTTTTCGCTTTAATTCATAAGAAAGTACCCCAAAAAAAATCATAAAACTGTTAGGTCATATTTCCAGTTTCCAGTCATTGTTCACTAATAAATGGTTTGGTAAAGCAGTATAAACATACCTGTGATTTTTCTTTGTTTTTCACACCTTTATAAAATCGAATGGATGGATACTGCCCAATACTGGCATGCTGACATAAATTACGGTGATTATCACAGTTGACTTTTCCTGCATGCACCTTGCCTTCCATGGCCTGTAAAGAGATCCAAGGTATGTTACACACTTCAAGCATTAATGTTACAAAGAAATATATATTGTGATAACTGTAAAGCCAACAAAAATATAAACCTATATTTACATGAATAACTTAAAACCATTACTCACTTATCACTGGGTGCAAAGTAAGATTTCAAATTCACTTTCTTATTATATATGATTTAATATATATTTTTTGTTATATTTATTTATAAATATTTTTGTCTTTTTCTTATCATCGGGCGGACAGTTCTCTTTGACTTTATGCAAAGGGCTACATTAGATGAGTCAACATTCTTGCAGGTATACTTAATTTAGTTTAAGATCTGAATCAATATGTTTTCTCACTATATCTCTAATAATAGCAAACTTCATAAATTACGACCTTGAGGTATTAACTTAACAAATACGTTCTATCCCTGATAAGCGCATTGCAACAAAACTTCATCACAAATTCACATTTTAAGCTTTCTTCTCTGTTAGGAAAGCCTTGCTTAAAATCAAAATATTTGCAATTCTTTCCACACCTGTGCAACTTTCTCGAACTCCGGGGCAAACACTTTACAATGTCCACACCAGGGGGCGTAGAAATCCACAATCCACGGTTCTTTACTCCTCAGCACGTCGTCCTGAAACTTGTCCCAGTTGAGGTCCTCAGCTTTGGAAGGGAGGTGTTCAAATGCCCACGACTTCAGCGAGGGCGCATCCCTGAACCATCCTTCATACAGTCTGTAACCAAACCAATATATTACAACAAATATAAACATGTCAATGGCCTTTGAGCTATGCTAATCATTGTTTTTTTTAAATGTTCTGGAAATTGCTTCATAAATGATCCTTTAAATCCTTTCCCTAAGCAGACTTGAGCAGAAGATGATTATGACCAATCAGAATGCATGTTACAGATTGAATTTGACCCCAAATTATTATCTTGTGATCTTGAAATCTTGTGATTAAGATGTCCTAATCATTGCCCTGTGGCTTCAGTGAGGTATTCTTACCAGTCAATTTTACAAAATATTACCGTTTTAGTTTACAGCACATTTGGACCATGCACTTCACAAATGAACTAAATAGCACATTTATAAAGTACCGGTACATTGGGATTGTATAGTACATTTGGACTATTCAGTAATTTTGGACCATGTGGTATATTTTAATTATGAAGTGCATTTGGACTGTGCAGTACATTTGGACTATACAGTGCATTTGGACTGTGGTAATTTTGGACTATGCAGTATATTTGGATTGTGAATTACATTTGGGCGATAAAGTACATTTGGACAATAAAGTACATTTAGACTGTGTAGTACATTTAGACTGTGTAGTACATTTAGACTGTAGTACATTTAGACTGTAGTACATTTAGACTGACAGTAGTACATTTAGACTGTGCAGTACATTTAGACTGTGTAGTACATTTAGACTGTGCAGTACATTTAGACTGTGTAGTACATTTAGACTGTGTAGTACATTTAGACTGTGCAGTATATTTAGACTGTGCAGTACATTTAGACTGCAGGGCATTTAGACTGTGCAGTACATTTAGACTGTGTAGTACATTTAGACAGTGCAGTACATTTAGACTGTGCAGTACATTTAGACTGTGTAGTACATTTAGACTGTGTAGTACATTTAGACTGTGTAATACATTTAGACTGTAATACATTTAGACTGTGTAGTACATTTAGACTGTGTAGTACATTTAGACTGTGTAATACATTCAGACTGTGAAGTGCATTTTGACAGTTCATTATGCATTAGATAATGTGCTTTGTTGCTCATTAATGCTTACTTGTATTTCTGGTTGTATCTTCCGAGGGGATAGAGTCGGATGGAGGGGTAGGAATTGACCTTTTCTCGCTGGCACACCGTAGGCTCGGCCACACAGTCCACCTGGGCTACGTGGATGTTAGGGTGATCCTTCAAGTCCTTAAATATTTCACAAATTAATCTCATGAGATTCTACAGTCTTTGTCAAGTTAAATTTCTGTTTCTAAGAATGATAGAAATGTTCTCAAATGTCAAATTCTGAACTATTATATAGACTGCTTAAATAAAACTGTGCAATCAATTTCAGAAAGTCCAGAACCAATTTTAAAAGCAAAACTGCCATATCCTATGAGAGATACTAAAACCAATACAGGCTAATATTTAATATGCAGTTTACACAATTTCTCTTCGATTGTACATTAATAATCACATATTACTTTTTTCAAATTTTCAAGATCTAAATATCAAAATTCATATGTGGGATAATTCTTACCTTTGCCAATTTTCGCCATTCAGGTGCCAGTTGTTGGCAAGGTCCACACCAGGGGGCAAAGAAGTCGATCAGCCAAATATCGTCATGTGATTTTTGCCAGACCAGTTCATACATGTTATGTTCAGTTATTGAAATAACTGGCGGGTTGATTGTATCCTGGAATAACATACACAAAAATAAATAAATAAATAATAAAAAAACCACGTCAATATCTTTGTATAGTCAGCCCACTTTGCTGTATGCACACAAGTTACAGAAAGAGACCTGCAAATTGATGACTTCTTTCTAAAAATGAACCTTAATTAAAATCACATTCAAAATATCAAATATACTCAAAATTTTCATGACTGTCACTTACTGGCATGACCACACCAGGTCACTATAATGTGCATGACCAAACTAGGCGACTAACTGGAATGACCACACCAGGTCACTATAATGTGCATGACCAAACTAGGCGACTAACTGGAATGACCACACCAGGTCACTATAATGTGCATGACCAAACTAGGCGACTAACTGGAATGACCACACCAGGTCACTATAATGTGCACGACCAAACTAGGCCAATAATTTTCATGACCGGCAGGAATAGTTATCTGCCAATAAATGGCCATAAATATCTAATAACTTATTATGCAGTCACTAACTGGCATGACAATAAATCACTGCCATGACTATATTACTCACGAACAAGCAAGGCCAGGAATAGTCACTAATTATAAAATATGGCCACAAATTGCTTTCTGATAATTCATGGCCATGTATGGTCTTTATTGCATGGCTACAAAAGGTAACTTGTTTGCGTGGCCAAAAATGGACAGAGAAGGACGAAATTACATAGTCATGAAAGTGCCCCACTGAGCCATTACTCAACATAATAATATAAGTTTATAACATAGCTTGGTACGAGTGGATAGAAAGGAATCCTATGAAAGTGCCTCACTGAGCCATTACTCAACATATCATATCATGAGATATATAAGTACAAGGGACTACTAAGTATGTGAGCTGAATGGATGCAAGCCTACCCGCAGGAACTCGATGATGTGATGGGCGTCATGGTGGCCACGGAACTGGTGCGGCGTACTATGGTTGTAGAAGATGGTGGTTGGGTAGGAATTCACATTGTACTGAAAAATTAATACAATTGATGAAACTGTGAAAGGAGAAATCTTTCTAACTCGTGCATGTGCTGTGAAATTCAAGTTCTATTGACTATCTTCAATTCTAAATATCAGCCGAATAGAATTTTTACACTTCTGATCTGAGTACACAAAAAAGGTAAAATGAGCGATTTTAACACAGTTCTTAATAACCTTCCTCGATATCAACATAGAAATAAAGACTTTATGAGATATTAAAATAGTAGAATATTTTAATCATAATTGAGTAAGATAATGTTTGCTCACATCTTGGCAGAGTTTGGCGTGCACTGTGCAGTCGACCGTGCCAAACTGCACCTCATGGGCCATGTGCTTGGAGGCTTTCCTGAACTCCGGCAGTAGTCGCATGCACGGCGGGCACCACTGGAAACACATCACATTTATCATAGCCAAGATGGGCACACTGGTAGACGTCATATTAATGCAACAGGATTCCTCGCTCTTAAAGGGCACCATAGCTGTCTTTACATCAATCAAATGAGATGATTTTCACTCAGGAAAGTGACTATTGCTTTGATATCATGTGTAAGTTTGTATTGTGATTCCAAATGAGGTCAGCTTTTCCTGCATTTTTTGGCAATTTTTGGGGTGAAAGTAATTCTTACCGGGGCATAGAAGTCCACGAACCAGCGGTCTGAGCTGTCTACAACTCGGCCTGGGAAGTCTGCCGGGCTCAGAACTTCTACCGGTGTGTTAGCACTGTCACGAGCAAACGCTGCTATATCGTGGGCCATCATACGACCTAAAACATCAATAAAACATTGTCCTTAACAAGGCTTCATAAAAAGTAGGCTGATTTCCATCGTCAAATCCCAATTTTACCAAATTTAATATGATTGCCAATGTTGGTCAATTACTTTTTTTCGTTATTTCATTAATTATCAATATGTGCTGTAATCAATTTGAATAAGATCCACAAATAAAGGTATGAATATCAAAAATCTCAGATTCTCCAACATAATCAATTTAGACTTAATGAGCTTTTTTTTAGAAAATAGAATAAGTGCCTTTGGCAGGGAAGGAATACCATCTCTAACTCGTGCAGCTATCTCTGTTGTAGCTGCCTCTCAACTTGACAATGTGCAGCTGTTTCACTCTCATGTAGCTGTCTAATGTCCACATTTCACCCATGTAGACCCTTTTGTACAAAACTTCGAAGGGCCACATCTGGCATCAATAAATTCCACCAGAGGGCAGTGTGGTGAGCCAAGAATGAGTTTACACACTCAAATATTGAGTGGCAAATATAAGTGTGCCCAAACCTCA
Organism: Amphiduros pacificus; assembly: GCA_949316495.1. NCBI lineage: Eukaryota > Metazoa > Annelida > Polychaeta > Phyllodocida > Hesionidae > Amphiduros > Amphiduros pacificus. The sequence goes on from OX439011.1 coordinate 28,472,610, forward strand.
CACAGCTCATATTTTTTTAATTGCCAAATTTTGTAGCACTTCCTCTCAGATCACATTCATGCCCTTTAATATACTGATATGTATGTGAATAAGTGTGCCTCTCATTCGTGCCTTTTAATATATGTAATACTATGTGAATAAGTGTGGCTGCATACCATGGTATAACTCATGCCCTCCTCCTTGCTTGAACACCACAAATGATGGGAACTTGGTGATGTAAAGACTGTCACATTCCATCCTCATTTCTCTGCAGTCAACACGACCAACCTGTCATCAACACACATTTATATGTAAAAGTAAAATTCTCAAAGTCAAATATAACTAATTATGTGAATTTAAGATCGGAAATCAATATGGCATGCAAGATGTTTATACCTTTAAATAAGGAGACTTATGATTATACTGATTATCTTTAATCTAAATTATCTATGATTTATATTATCTATAATCAGTATTATCTATAATTTATTTATCTATCATATCTATATATAGTCTATAATCTGTATTATCTATAATTTATTGATCTATAATTCTTTTATCTGAGCTGCTCAACCCGCTCAACTCACATTGATGTCTTCCAGGAGGATGGGAAGTTTTCTGAGTTCCAGGTCATGAGATGAGGCTTCAACGAAGTGAATCAACCATGGGTCCTCCTCTTGTGATTCCAACGCCAACAGCGCACTCTGGTGAGAAACACGCAAACACTCTCACATGTATCTTAATGATAATACTATGAACAGAATAAGGTAAGCAAGCTGGCTGAACTTTATTTTAATGAACATCAAAACTTAATGGCTTAAAATGGTTTGATATAAAGCACTAGCCCTGAAGAATGTTTGGTGACAAGAGGACAGTAATTGTATTTTCATTGTATTAGCAGTATTTTACGGGCCAGTAACTAAACTTCAATGCCTGTTTATTGAGAAATAAAGGAGAATACTGCTCTGGATTTTACCTTAAATTCTTCAGTATCCAGTTGTTGCACATCCGGCTGCTGCTCCAGAACAATGGATGCGATTTCCTTGGCATCCAGCGACGTGATCTCCTACAAATAAATCACATCCATTTTTTTAGCATCACATAAATTTTTTAGCATTAGCAGACAAATAGACACACTGTCAGGCTAGTACACCTTCCCCTGACGCTAGCCCATAGTCCCAGACAAACACTCTCAGGCTAGTACACCTTCCCCTGATGCTAGCCCATAGTCCCAGACAAACACTTTCAGGCTAGTACACCTTCCCCTGATGCTAGCCCATAGTCCCAGACAAACACTCTTAGGCTAGTACACCTTCCCCTGATGCTAGCCCATAGTCCCAGACAAACACTCTCAGGCTAGTACACCTTCCCCTGATGCTAGCCCATAGTCCCAGACAAACACTTTCAGGCTAGTACACCTTCCCCTGATGCTAGCCCATAGTCCCAGACAAACACTCTCAGGCTAGTACACCTTCCCCTGATGCTAGCCCATAGTCCCAGACAAACACTCTCAGGCTAGTACACCTTCCCCTGATGCTAGCCCATAGTCCCAGACAAACACTCTCAGGCTAGTACACCTTCCCCTGATGCTAGCCCATAGTCCCAGACAAACACTTTCAGGCTAGTACACCTTCCCCTGATGCTAGCCCATAGTCCCAGACAAACACTCTCAGGCTAGTACACCTTCCCCTGATGCTAGCCCATAGTCCCAGACAAACACTCTCAGGCTAGTACACCTTCCCCTGATGCTAGCCCATAGTCCCAGACAAACACTCTCAGGCTAGTACACCTTCCCCTGACAAGTCCTCAGCAAAATATGATTTTTTAAGTATTAATAAAAATGTCCTTTTGTCATTTGATTAATCTTACTAAATATGAATTGTCAAAAGAAAATGGTTCAGGCATTGCCAAGTGTAAATCTCTACTCAATAGACCCTGCAGTTTAGTAGCCTAAAAAGTATTTGGCCCAGACCGATTGGACCAATAATAAATCAAAACCTCTTTGAAATGTTGTCATTTAAAAAGAAATTTGACTGATCTCTGCTCTCCAACAAAGGAACCGTGTGGGTTGATGTTATTCTACTCCATCTTGGAAGATAGATAATAATAATTATAATAATAATATTTATATAGCACTGATACCAGACAGTGTCTGTCCATAGATTCTAGCTTTACAGACTTCTCCCTTTATTTCTGAGGTTTCAACTCTGAGCTCAAAACAGGATGCAACTGTTCCCATCTGGCTAACTTTTCTTCAATATTTTTTCATTTCGGAATATGTGTCAAACATTCTTGAGAATGATTCATGGTCCTTGACATCATTGAGAATACTCTGACATCATTGAGAATACTCTGACACCATTGAGAATAGTTTGACACCATTGAGAATAGTTTGACACCATTGAGAACAGTTTATCACCATTGAGAATAGTTTATCACCATTGAGAATAGTTTGTCATTATTTAAAGGAACTAAATTTATCTTTTTTTTCTATGAGTGTTCAGATAAACCCAGAATGTAAAGTAATTGGTGTCCCCATATAAGAAGAATTTACCAAATATGGGCATAACTTACCATTCCTTGACCCTTGGTGACCTTCCTAGCAGGAAAGTAGTAAATCCCATATTCTATCCCCAGATTGCCGCAGATGTCTGGGTTGGTATGACAATTAATTTCTCCAACACTTGCCAACTCGTCCTGTCATGTGGAAAGATTGTGTTAGCATTCAAATATTTGACATTTAATTTACAACATGTCTTTTCTGGCCTTGGAAATTTTTTATATTACTTCTGAGGTGAAGATATAACAACTGAGTTTTAAGGAAACTTCAGCAACAAATATTTTCAAGCCTTGTAAAATTGTCGTGTTCAAGGTCATTTCTCTAAAAAATATATTAACTGAGCTATGAGCGACATACATGTGTGGTAAAAATGCATAGTTCTGTCAGTATTTGGTCAAAACTGTAACATTTTCATGCCTCAGATATATATATATATATATATATATATATATATATATATATATATATATATATATATATATATATATATATATATATATACATATATTTAAACCTTGTGTATATATAAAAGCTTACGAGCATAGCAGCGAGCTTGATAGCAGATGACCTCATGAGGCAGTCCCCGCCATCGCCACAGAAGGAGAGCACCCACGGTGTGTTGTTCTCCTCATCCTCAATGACTGACTTGAAGTTGCCTAACCACAGCTCATGGACATGTGCTCGTATCTGCTTCAGACAAAACTTCACCAACTCAGACCTGGTGCGATCACCATAGTATTTCTCCTTCTGCAAATCAAAGAACAAATGTGAGAAAAAGTAGGGCTCTATATCACTTACTATAAATTCCTTTATACATTTGATTGTTTTGTTAAAGTATATTAACTTTACATTATCAAGGTTAATCCAGAAGGAGTTTTCCTCCTTAGAACATATTGTTTTTGTTTTAGAAAAAGACCGTTGATTCCAATAACAATTCTGTGGGTTCAATGGGCTTAATGCATTTGAAACTGGTAGCTCTGTATACCCTGTCTGACTGCTATGACTTACTGAGGGAGGGGTAGCTCTGTATACCCTGTCTGACTGCTGTGACTTACTGAGGGAGGGGTAGCTCTGTATACCTTGTCTGACTGCTGTGACTTACTGAGGGAGGGGTAGCTCTGTATACCCTGTCTGACTGCTGTGACTTACTGAGGGAGGGGTAGCTCTGTATACCCTGTCTGACTGCTGTGACTTACTGAGGGAGGGGTAGCTCTGTATACCCTGTCTGACTGCTGTGACTTACTGAGGGAGGGGTAGCTCTGTATACCCTGTCTGACTGCTGTGACTTACTGAGGGAGGGGTAGCCCTGTATACCCTGTCTGACTGCTGTGACTTACTGAGGGGAACATGACGAGGGAGGGGTAGCTCTGTATACCCTGTCTGACTGCTGTGACTTTCTGAGGGGAACATGACGAGGGAGGGGTAGCTCTGTATACCCTGTCTGACTGCTGTGACTTACTGAGGGGAACATGACGAGGGAGGGGTAGCTCTGTATACCCTGTCTGACTGCTGTGACTTACTGAGGGGAACATGACGAGGGAGGGGTAGCTCTGTATACACTGTCTGACTGCTGTGACTTACTGAGGGGAACATGACGAGGGAGGGGTAGCCCTGTATACCCTGTCTGACTGCTGTGACTTTCTGAGGGAGGGGTAGCCCTGTATACCCTGTCTGACTGCTGTGACTTTCTGAGGGAGGGGTAGCTCTGTATACCCTGTCTGACTGCTATGACTTACTGAGGGAGGGGTAGCTCTGTATACCCTGTCTGACTGCTATGACTTACTGAGGGAGGGGTAGCTCTGTATACCCTGTCTGACTGCTGTGACTTACTGAGGGAGGGGTAGCTCTGTATACCCTGTCTGACTGCTATGACTTACTGAGGGAGGGGTAGCTCTGTATACACTGTCTGACTGCTGTGACTTACTGAGGGGAACATGACGAGGGAGGGGTAGCCCTGTATACCCTGTCTGACTGCTGTGACTTTCTGAGGGAGGGGTAGCCCTGTATACCCTGTCTGACTGCTGTGACTTTCTGAGGGAGGGGTAGCTCTGTATACCCTGTCTGACTGCTGTGACTTACTGAGGGGAACATGACGAGGGAGGGGTAGCTCTGTATACACTGTCTGACTGCTGTGACTTACTGAGGGGAACATGACGAGGGAGGGGTAGCTCTGTATACCCTGTCTGACTGCTGTGACTTTCTGAGGGAGGGGTAGCTCTGTATACCCTGTCTGACTGCTGTGACTTACTGAGGGGAACATGATGAGGGAGGGGTAGCTCTGTATACCCTGTCTGACTGCTGTGACTTACTGAGGGAGGGGTAGCTCTGTATACCCTGTCTGACTGCTGTGACTTACTGAGGGGAACATGACGAGGGTGGGGTAGCTCTGTATACCCTGTCTGACTGCTGTGACTTACTGAGGGGAACATGATGAGGGAGGGGTAGCTCTGTATACCCTGTCTGACTGCTGTGACTTACTGAGGGAGGGGTAGCTCTGTATACCCTGTCTGACTGCTGTGACTTACTGAGGGGAACATGACGAGGGAGGGGTAGCTCTGTATACCCTGTCTGACTGCTGTGACTTTCTGAGGGAGGGGTAGCTCTGTATACCCTGTCTGACTGCTGTGACTTACTGAGGGGAACATGATGAGGGAGGGGTAGCTCTGTATACCCTGTCTGACTGCTGTGACTTACTGAGGGAGGGGTAGCTCTGTATACCCTGTCTGACTGCTGTGACTTACTGAGGGGAACATGACGAGGGAGGGGTAGCTCTGTATACCCTGTCTGACTGCTGTGACTTACTGAGGGGAACATGACGAGGGAGGGGTAGCTCTGTATACACTGTCTGACTGCTGTGACTTACTGAGGGGAACATGACGAGGGAGGGGTAGCTCTGTATACCCTGTCTGACTGCTGTGACTTACTGAGGGGAACATGCCGAGGGAGGGGTAGCTCTGTATACCCTGTCTGACTGCTGTGACTTACTGAGGGGAACATGACGAGGGAGGGGTAGCTCTGTATACCCTGTCTGACTGCTGTGACTTACTGAAGGGAACATGCCGAGGGAGGGGTAGCTCTGTATACCCTGTCTGACTGCTGTGACTTACTGAGGGGAACATGACGAGGGAGGGGTAGCTCTGTATACCCTGTCTGACTGCTGTGACTTACTGAAGGGAACATGACGAGGGAGGGGTAGCTCTGTATACCCTGTCTGACTGCTGTGACTTACTGAGGGGAACATGACGAGGGAGGGGTAGCTCTGTATACCCTGTCTGACTGCTGTGACTTGCTGAGGGAGGGGTAGCTCTGTATACCCTGTCTGACTGCTGTGACTTACTGAGGGAGGGGTAGCTCTGTATACCCTGTCTGACTGCTGTGACTTACTGAGGGAGGGGTAGCTCTGTATACCCTGTCTGACTGCTGTGACTTTCTGAGGGAGGGGTAGCTCTGTATACCCTGTCTGACTGCTGTGACTTACTGAGGGGAACATGACGAGGGTGGGGTAGCTCTGTATACCCTGTCTGACTGCTGTGACTTACTGAGGGGAACATGACGAGGGAGGGGTAGCCCTGTATACCCTGTCTGACTGCTATGACTTACTGAGGGGAACATGATGAGGGAGGGGTAGCTCTGTATACCCTGTCTGACTGCTGTGACTTTCTGAGGGAGGGGTAGCTCTGTATACCCTGTCTGACTGCTGTGACTTACTGAGGGGAACATGACGAGGGTGGGGTAGCTCTGTATACCCTGTCTGACTGCTGTGACTTACTGAGGGGAACATGACGAGGGAGGGGTGGCCCTGTATACCCTGTCTGACTGCTATGACTTACTGAGGGAGGGGTAGCTCTGTATACCCTGTCTGACTGCTGTGACTTACTGAGGGAGGGGTAGCTCTGTATACCCTGTCTGACTGCTATGACTTACTGAGGGAGGGGTAGCTCTGTATACCCTGTCTGACTGCTGTGACTTACTGAGGGGAACATGACGAGGGTGGGGTAGTTCTGTATACCCTGTCTGACTACTGTGACTTACTGAGGGGAACATGACGAGGGAGGGGTAGCTCTGTATACCCTGTCTGACTGCTATGACTTACTGAGGGAGGGGTAGCTCTGTATACCCTGTCTGACTGCTGTGACTTACTGAGGGAGGGGTAGCTCTGTATACCCTGTCTGACTGCTATGACTTACTGAGGGAGGGGTAGCTCTGTATACCCTGTCTGACTGCTGTGACTTACTGAGGGGAACATGACGAGGGTGTGGGGTAGTTCTGTATACCCTGTCTGACTACTGTGACTTACTGAGGGGAACATGACGAGGGAGGGGTAGCTCTGTATCCCGTGTCGTCTACACAGCATCCAGTCATCGCCGCAGTTGACGGCTCCGATCCGTACTACTCCTTCCAGCTCTCGTGCCACCTGACGCCACTGTAACATAAACATCACCATGAACACTCGCACATAAATATTTAAAACATGGAAAGAATTTAATCAACTTTACAAAATTGATGGGAAACATAACACTCAAAGTCTAATCATTGTGTAATTTCTCATATATATGTTACCGCCAGTTTCATTGTATTTTGATTAATTTATGGCAGACTGCCTTGAGAAGCTTCACCGCCCTTCTGGCAGCCTCTGCTATTTTATAATCCTGGTATTTAATATTCAATTATATGCATTATAACTGTATATAATGATATAAGGGCAATAAACTTCATATCATATCATATTTAACAACTTGAAGAGAGATCTAGCACACTGTTAATACACTTCAGCACATTTCTTAACAAAACTTAAGCTTATATTGACCAGATGGGATATTGTATTTAACTTACGGTGGGTGCCAGCTCATGGCAATGGCCGCACTGTGGAGAGTAGAAATTAATAAACCACACATCAGATGTTCCCTCTACTGACGTCTCTGCAATAAACCAGCCCTTGTCCATCAGAAAATATTCCAACAGGCATGCAGACATCATGCCCATGGTGTATCTCTTGGAAAATACATATTAGGTTAAGTTGAAACCAATCATTAAGTACATTTACACAAAGGCATTAATTAACTCCCAAAAGTCTTATATGCTAAAAAGATATCCAAATTCACATCCCAGTTTATTTTGAAAAAATCCTTTAGTTCCAAATTGGCCACCAGGACCTGAATTGGCTCCTACACTGAAGCAAACCCTTAATTTTTATGCCAGTAATCAAATAAAAATAGGTCAATGTCATGTTCTCAAATATCAGAATGCAAGCAAAGGCCTTTATGAGTTTATTACATAGTAATCATCCCCCGCAGCTTACATGAAGATTCTGGAACAACTTCTCCAGATACCAGTCGACGACTAAGCCGTCTGAACAGCTGACAACCATCAAAAACCATCTCAACAACACAAACTATGAACCATATGTAAAAATAAGAAACGAGAATCAAAAATCACAGAAACGAAAATAAATGTTTCTCACCAAAAAATGTTTCTTGTTCTCGCTCCATCCCGCCAAAATAGACGGGAAAGTATTTAATTATACAACAAAGGTACAATACAGATACGCAAATAAGAAATGGCCAGAAAGCCGGCTAAGAACCCAACAAAATTAAGGTATATTTCCTATGTTTAATATTACTGAAAAGAACCCCGTCGCTCACAAAAGAAAGACACGGGAACAGAAATTCGTTAAAAAAATGGACATTCCTACCCCGCGCCGGGGCTGTACGCAGCGCAAACTAAACGAAATAGTCTGGCAGCTTCAAGGGAGAGGGGCCGTAAATTTAAAAAGAATTATTTATCAAATCAAAATGATTCGTTTTGGTGCAAAAAACCGAAACATAACCCAAAAAACAACAGCGTAATCGACCAAAACGTGGTTTTAAAGATATTATATCGCTCATATAACACTGTACGCAACTCCCTTCGTGGGGGGTCCCTCACAGCACCTCCACAATGAGGTAACGTGACCCACAAACACCTCCGCTCCAGAGGCGCCATGAGAGGAGGTGCAGCACCTCCAGAGGTGCCTGCACCTCCTCAAGCTCCATATATAAACAAATCATAGGATAACGCAGTCAGTCCCCATCCAACTGAAGAGATCAAAGTGATCGAAACCGTTGTTGGTCTTGGTAGGGACTGCGATCGTTGTCGCAGATCATCTTAGGATCCTCGCCTTTATACTATTGTTACTACTTCATCCTAAGATGTCGGAGCCGTCTACATCCTCATCTAGCACGCATCTCACTGAGGAGATAGCCCGACTTACCACCAGCCAGACCAGTATTACTGGTTCTGCCTCGACGCAATCCATGATCACCGTCGTTTCCAAGGATACCGGGTCTATTGAGGTGGATCCCGAAAAGTGGGAGGCCTTCCAGGCTTATCTCAAACATCAAGAAAACCCCCTTGGGGAAGGGTCCTCCGGGCTGTCGTCTTCTAACGCGAAACGCAAGCGTTCAGACGACAACGCCCCTCCAGCCAAGAAAGGGAGGCCAAACATCCCAACGGCCCATGAGGGTATCTACAAACGAGCAAGGAATGCCCTAGCAAGGCACGCACGGTACCATGCTATTCACACCTCACTGCTGAAATACGCAGCCATGGACGGCCACGTAATACCACGCCGCCTCAAGGTAAAAAGAAACCAACTTCTATATATTCTCCTATATAATATCACCCATAACAACCATCTTATGAGGTTCGTAAAGACAATACAACAGTGCAGTATTGTCCAACAGGCCACAAACACCAGTAAACAATGGCCATTATATACCTATTGCAGCTTAAACAATCGCCCACGGGAACAATGCCTCCTGTCAAGGGAAACAATACACACGTCCCATTGTGTACTTAATCTCTGGCTGCATTCGTATAGCTCGCCCGGGCGGCCTTCTAACACGAAGCCCGTGCACCCGATTCGGGATTTTAATACAATCTCGAGCACATTATCAAACGGGAGTCTTAAACCCCGGCAACAAAAGATAATGCCTTGTACTATGAACAATATAGTTTCTGATGTCTCTTATTACAGATCAAAATCAGTCCGCCGAGTGGCGCAAGCGACTCAAATTTCTCCAAAACATGGCGGGAGAAAGTATGCAAATTTGAAACTGAACTTCTACAAATGGAGACCACACACGCACAATACATGTCGACGACCAACAAACACATCGCCGACGCCGCATGGAAAGACCTTGGCTCTAAAGTTGACAACGAATGTCTCACAGAAGCCCAGGCCGCCGCCACCACGGTGGCGAACCGGGTTAGAGTCGAAGAATCCAACCGGCAACGTAAGCGATTCGCTTACGATCTTGAGCGGACCGAGGAAGAATCCCTCGGCGTCCCAAGAAACAGAAAAAGCAAGACCATCCCTACGAAACAGGAGGCCAAGTTTCGTAATAGGATCACAAAGGAAGCCAAACGCAGGATCCCCAACAACAAGGGGTCCACCAATAAAAAGAACGCCAAAAAGCCCACAATCGGTGACCTCATCAACTTGTTCAGTTGAAAAAGGTCACCGTGGGCAAACACAAAGGGACACAATACAAACACAGAAATGGACAGTGTCCCCAAAGAACAATAAACTCAACAAAAACAATAGTAACAATACAAATGAACAATCGGAGGAAGACACCTCCGATACTATGGACAATTTCAATGAATGTCTCCCCGTAATGAATCCCAATGTAACTAGAAAAAATAAAATAGTTCAAAACCAAACAATATCGATTTCGTTCTTTGATAAAAGTGTCAATATCAACCTTGAAAACAAGGATGAACGCTCAGTCATCAACCTGTCAAGCCATGACTTGACAGACAATGAGAGAAACACCCTCTTAAAGGGACTCAAGTTCTGCCCAACCCCAGGTGAACCTAAGAACCATGAAATTCAGTCTGACTTGAGATCCTTTTTTAGGAGGATGAGACTCAAATCTTTTTGGCACGATTCTGACCCGGAACCCCCAGTAAATCGAGACACAACCCCCAATTCCCAACCGAGCATCACCACTCATTTTGCTCCTACAAACAATCCCAACATTACCAACACTGCCCCACCAGTCTCGGATCCCCAGTCTAAGTTTAAACCAAAAAGCACATGGGAACCAAAATCCACCTCTCGAGACCCTGTGCTCGAAACCTTCTTCAAATGTATACAAAGGGACATTGAACAATTTGTCCCAAGGGCCCCCCGTACCCAAAACCTCAACAAAGAGGAAAAAAACGCCTTAGAATCCCTAAGTAACAATCAAATGATCACTATAAAAAAGGCAGACAAAGGCTCTGCCATAGTGGTCATGGACACTGAAGACTATAAAAAAGAAGCAGAAAGACAACTGAACGACATGAACTTTTATGTCAGAACGGCACACGACCTCACAGAACACCACCAATCTTGTGTTAGGGACATACTGAATAAAATGTATGATCAGGACGAAATAGACAATGACGTTTATATGTCGTTGTGTCCCCATGAGGCAAGAACAGCCAAATTTTATTTCCTACCAAAAATACACAAGAAAAAGGTCGTAGGAAGACCCATTATCAGTGGAAATGGGTCTCCCACAGAACAAATCTCTGCTTTCGTTGACGAGCACATCAAACCCTTTGTAAAAGAAACCACCTCTTATGTAAGAGACACCACAGATTTCATTAGGAAGATCTCCTCTTTCCATAGCACTAATGAAATCATTGTAGCCACAATGGATGTGACTAGCCTGTATACAAACATCCCTCATAACGAAGGACTTAACGCAGTATACAGGTGTTTGGTAAAAAATTACACAGGTAGGGCTTCAATCAAAAGCCTAATGAACCTCCTAGAGGCAGTACTAAAAATGAATAACTTCACTTTTAATGGTGAACATTACCTACAAACAGGAGGTACAGCAATGGGCACAAAAGTAGCACCTTCATATGCCAACCTTTTTATGGCACACTTAGAGGAAAAACTCCTAAAGAACGCCCCGTCTAAACCAGCCCTGTACCTCAGGTATATAGACGACATCTTTATGGTATTCGACCAAGGAGAAGGGAAACTCCTAGACTTCATTGAATACTGCAACTCCGCGCATGAGAAAATCAAGTTCACCTCAAAACATTCTAAGATCGAGGTGGAGTTTCTTGACACTCTGGTAAAGGTCGACGGCGCAAACGGCACCATTTATACCGACCTTTATACCAAAGACACGGACACGCACAATTACCTACATTATACCTCCTCACATCCCAAACACTGCAAAACAGGCGGGCCCTATGGGGAATTTCTGAGGATCAGAAGGAACTGTACACATATTGAAGATTATGATTTACATTCTGAACTAAGAAAAGAAGACTATCAAAGAAGGGGATATCCAACCGATATCTTAGAATCCTCGAGAATGAGGGCAAGAAACACAAACCGGGATGATCTGCTGAAACCAAAAGACAAACCAACGGAACAGCAATCCAAGACACCACTAGTAGTCACCTACAACGAGGCCAACCCCAACTTCCACAGCATATTAGGGAAGTATTGGCCCCTACTGAAACTGTCCGTCAACAAGGATGCTTTCCCAGAGAAACCCCTGGTAGCATTCAGACGTCCAAAAAACATCTCAGACAAGCTAGTCCGGGCTGCTTGCAACACCACAACCAAAACACCTAAACCAACTGCACCACCTTGCAGAAGACCATGGAGGTGCCAATTTTGCCTATCATGTAGAACGCACAAAACAGTGCGCAGCTCCATCACTGGACGGGAATACAAAGCTCCAGACAAATACACCTGTAATACAAGAAATCTAGTCTACCTAATTACTTGCAAACAGTGCAAGAAACAATATGTAGGAGAAACTTACAGAACTTTCAAAGAACGAGTCAATGAACATTTAGGCTACATACGGAGAAAAGAATGTGACCAAGCAACAGGCCACCACTTCAACCTACCAGGTCACAGTATAGGTGACATGGAATTCCAGGTAGTATACATTCTATACAAAAAACCAACTCCACACGACCAGACACGGATTGCCAGAGAACTGGAATGGATAGACAAGTTGAGGACATTCGTACCAAACGGGTTGAATGAGAAGGGGAGATAAAAAGATTATTTTCCTACCCTTTGCAGACATACTATTGATAAAATAGATTACAATCTAGTCTAAAATCTATCCCCTAAACGGCTAATAATACACGATCAAACACTGAACCATACCATTAATTATAATAGGTTCTAAACTACCGTAAACCCGGAGAAAATTGTCATTTTCTGAAAATAACAGAAAATCATTACAATATACTATTTCGGGCGCGTAGTAGTATTCCCACTCAGCGCTAAGGCAAATCAAGCAATCAATCCCTTAAAAAGCTGACCGCATTCGATTTTTCTCACGCCGAGACAACATCGGGAGCCCAAAATAGACATATCCCGAGCGACGGCGCAAAGTCAGAACACCGCCGTCGCCCCAGCAACAGTAACAATACACAATGAGTCCATAGCAACCACTCAGCACATAATGGCGGAACAGACCACGCACAAGCTGTGCGTTACGTGCGGCAGAGCGTACTCTACACGCAGAGCGATGCTACGCCACGCAAGATCCGCCCACTCCCTCCAACCAGTGAGGCACAAGTGTCATGCATGTCTTACAACGTTTTCAAGACGGGACAACCTCCGGCGACATTTAAAAAGAGACCAAATATGCTCTCTGATGTCGGAGAATGACATCTCATTGTTACCATCAGCTGAGGCCACCACAGGCCACCATCATAGTCAGTCTACAAAGGCCTCCACCACAGAGACCACAGACTACACACACAGAGATAGTAAGAACCCCCCTTACGTTTACAAATTCACTAGAAACAAATAACAAGGACAGAACCTTGGATTGAAAGGTTAGTAACGTTCCTAGAATGTTACCAACGTTCTAGAAATATGTTTAAACATCCACTTCATTTTTTAGATTTACCGATTGAAGACGAGGGAACAGGGTACCTTGAGAGGATAGAGGATAACTCACCTCTACCTTCTAGGGAACCACCATCTCCCCAAGAGAAAACTCCCATGGCCCCCCAAGACCACATAAATTTTGTGGACCTTTGGGAAGACCTAGAATGGGACACACAAAACCCCCCCGCAGCTTACATGAAGATTCTGGAACAACTTCTCCAGATACCAGTCGACGACTAAGCCGTCTGAACAGCTGACAACCATCAAAAACCATCTCAACAACACAAACTATGAACCATATGTAAAAATAAGAAACGAGAATCAAAAATCACAGAAACGAAAATAAATGTTTCTCACCAAAAAATGTTTCTTGTTCTCGCTCCATCCCGCCAAAATAGACGGGAAAGTATTTAATTATACAACAAAGGTACAATACAGATACGCAAATAAGAAATGGCCAGAAAGCCGGCTAAGAACCCAACAAAATTAAGGTATATTTCCTATGTTTAATATTACTGAAAAGAACCCCGTCGCTCACAAAAGAAAGACACGGGAACAGAAATTCGTTAAAAAAATGGACATTCCTACCCCGCGCCGGGGCTGTACGCAGCGCAAACTAAACGAAATAGTCTGGCAGCTTCAAGGGAGAGGGGCCGTAAATTTAAAAAGAATTATTTATCAAATCAAAATGATTCGTTTTGGTGCAAAAAACCGAAACATAACCCAAAAAACAACAGCGTAATCGACCAAAACGTGGTTTTAAAGATATTATATCGCTCATATAACACTGTACGCAACTCCCTTCGTGGGGGGTCCCTCACAGCACCTCCACAATGAGGTAACGTGACCCACAAACACCTCCGCTCCAGAGGCGCCATGAGAGGAGGTGCAGCACCTCCAGAGGTGCCTGCACCTCCTCAAGCTCCATATATAAACAAATCATAGGATAACGCAGTCAGTCCCCATCCAACTGAAGAGATCAAAGTGATCGAAACCGTTGTTGGTCTTGGTAGGGACTGCGATCGTTGTCGCAGATCATCTTAGGATCCTCGCCTTTATACTATAGTAATCATCTTGAGTAATATACTAATATAGGAAAAAAAATAGCTAAATGTCAACATATTAGTTAAAGGAACGACAGACAGTGAACAGACGTTCTCAAGGTAAGATGTTCTGGTGATCACTGATAAAATTGACCTGACCGTTCTAATAGGTGAGGTGCTGATTCGATTGAGTATAATTTTGTTAATTTGCATAATCACAAAGATGTAATGGTTTAAACAATGGCATAATGGTGTAAACAATGGTGTAATGGTATTAACAATGGTGCAAGGGTGTTAACAAATCATTTTATATCAATCATTGAGCAGACCCCAAGAAGCGTTTAAAAAATGGTGATAGGATATACTTACCAAAATCTGATTTGCTGAGTGTAATTATTTCTTGGTCATCATCATAAATACCTGAAAGTAAATGAACATTCAGTCCTTGCTATTCATGCCATGTTCATCAGGATCTTCTGAACAATCAGAAGGGACAAAATCCAAACTAAATTTATCAAATGATATACAGTAATTTGTGTTTAAACTACTGTCATAGCAATATTAACTAGAAAAATTATTATGGGTGATCATTATTTACCAATCAGCATTTTATTTACATTTGCCCCAGTAAGTTTAGTTATATAAGCAACCAGGTTTTGAATTCATATATTTTTCTTGGATATTTTGCCAAGATATAAGCTATCAAGATTTATGTTAAAAACATACATATCTAAACATGTCCACATTTTAATACCAACCAAAATCATTTCTGTAGAAATTCCAGCTTTTAAATCCCCTGCCACTGGGGCCATCCTCTTTCAACCCATCTTCTCCATACGTGTCATATTTTTTCCGTAAATCTTCATCTTTAAGTACTTCATAGGCTCGGTTGATTTTGAGAAATTTCTCATTGGCATCTGGCTCATCCTGTTGTGTTTGTATAATATTTGTAAGATTCGGAATCAAATTTTTTTTTTAAATGTTTTTTTTTAATATAGATCTAAATATTTGGGAGGCTAGGCCAGTAATCAGGGAGAGAGAAGGCTAGGCCAGTAATCAGAGAGAGAGAGAGGAAGCTAGGCCAGTAATCAGAGAGAGAGAGAGAGAGAGGAAGCTAGGCCAGTAATCAGGGAGAGAGAGAGGAGGCTAGGCCAGAAATCAGAGAGAGAGAGAAGAGGCTAGGCCAGTAATCAGAGAGAGAGAGAGGAGGCTAGGCCAGTAATCAGAGAGAGAGGAGGCTAGGCCAGAAATCAGAGAGAGAGAGAGGAAGCTAGGCCAGTAATCAGAGAGAGAGAGAGAGAGAGGAAGCTAGGCCAGTAATCAGGGAGAGAGAGAGAAGGCTAGGCCAGTAATCAGAGAGAGAGAGAGGAAGCTAGGCCAGTAATCAGAGAGAGAGAGAGTAGGCTAGGCCAGAAATCAGAGAGAGAGAGAGGAGGCTAGGCCAGTAATCAGAGAGAGGAGGCTAGGCCAGAAATCAGAGAGAGAGAGAGGAGGCTAGGTCAGTAATCAGAGAGAGAGAGAGGAGGCTAGGCCAGAAATCAGAGAGAGAGAGAGAGGAGGCTAGGCCAGTAATCAGAGAGAGAGAGAGGAGGCTAGGCCAGTAATCAGAGAGAGAGAGAAGAGGCTAGGCCAGTAATCACAGAGAGAGAGAGAGGAAGCTAGGCCAGTAATCAGAGAGAGAGAGGAGGCTAGGCCAGAAATCAGAGAGAGGAGGCTAGGCCAGTAATCAGAGAGAGGAGGCTAGGCCAAAAATCAGAGAGAGAGAGAGGAGGCTAGGCAAGTAATCAGAGAGAGGAGGCTAGGCCAGTAATCAGAGAGAGGAGGCTAGGCCAGTAATCAGAGAGAGAGGAAGCTAGGCCAGTAATCAGAGAGAGAGAGGAAGCTAGGCCAGTAATCAGAGAGAGAGAGAGGAAGCTAGGCCAGTAATCAGGGAGAAAGAGAGGAGGCGAGGCCAGAAATCAGAGAGAGAGAGAGGAGGCTAGGCCAGTAATCAGAGAGAGAGAGAGAGAGAGGAGGCTAGGCCAGAAATCAGAGAGAGAAAGAAGGCTAGGCCAGTAATCAGAGAGAGGAGGCTAGGCCAGTAATCAGAGAGAGGAGGCTAGGCCAGTAATCAGAGAGAGGAGGCTAGACCAGTAATCAGAGAGAGGAGGCTAGGCCAGTAATCAGAGAGAGAGGAAGCTAGGCCAGTAATCAGAGAGAGGAGGCTAGGCCAGTAATCAGAGAGAGAGGAGGCTAGGCCAGTAATCAGAGAGAGAGAGGAGGCTAGGCCAGTAATCAGAGAGAGAGGAAGCTAGGCCAGTAATCAGAGAGAGAGAGGAAGCTAGGCCAGTAATCAGAGAGAGAGAGGAGGCTAGGCCAGTAATCAGAGAGAGGAGGCTAGGCCAGTAATCAGAGAGAGAAGGCTAGGCCAGTAATCAGAGAGAGAGGAAGCTAGGCCAGTAATCAGAGAGAGAGAGGAAGCTAGGCCAGTAATCAGAGAGAGAGAGAGGAAGCTAGGCCAGTAATCAGGGAGAGAGAGAGGAGGCGAGGCCAGAAATCAGAGAGAGAGAGAGGAGGCTAGGCCAGTAATCAGAGAGAGAGAGAGAGAGAGGAGGCTAGGCCAGAAATCAGAGAGAGAAAGAAGGCTAGGCAAGTAATCAGAGAGAGGAGGCTAGGCCAGTAATCAGAGAGAGGAGGCTAGGCCAGTAATCAGAGAGAGGAGGCTAGACCAGTAATCAGAGAGAGGAGGCTAGGCCAGTAATCAGACAGAGAGGAAGCTAGGCCAGTAATCAGAGAGAGGAGGCTAGGCCAGTAATCAGAGAGAGAGGAGGCTAGGCCAGTAATCAGAGAGAGAGAGGAAGCTAGGCCAGTAATCAGAGAGAGAGAGGAAGCTAGGCCAGAAATCAGAGAGAGAAAGAAGGCTAGGCCAGTAATCAGAGAGAGGAGGCTAGGCCAGTAATCAGAGAGAGGAGGCTAGGCCAGTAATCAGAGAGAGGAGGCTAGACCAGTAATCAGAGAGAGGAGGCTAGGCCAGTAATCAGAGAGAGAGGAAGCTAGGCCAGTAATCAGAGAGAGGAGGCGAGGCCAGAAATCAGAGAGAGAGAGAGAGGAGGCTAGGCCAGTAATCAGAGAGAGAGAGAGAGAGAGGAGGCTAGGCCAGAAATCAGAGAGAGAAAGAAGGCTAGGCCAGTAATCAGAGAGAGGAGGCTAGGCCAGTAATCAGAGAGAGGAGGCTAGGCCAGTAATCAGAGAGAGGAGGCTAGACCAGTAATCAGAGAGAGGAAGCTAGGCCAGTAATCAGAGAGAGGAGGCTAGGCCAGTAATCAGAGAGAGAGGAGGCTAGGCCAGTAATCAGAGAATGAGAGGAGGCTAGGCCAGTAATCAGAGAGAGAGAGGAAGCTAGGCCAGTAATCAGAGAGAGAGAGGAAGCTAGGCCAGTAATCAGAGAGAGAGGAAGCTAGGCCAGTAATCAGAGAGAGAGGAAGCTAGGCCAGTAATCAGAGAGAGAGAGGAGGCTAGGCCAGTAATCAGAGAGAGGAGGCTAGGCCAGTAATCAGAGAGAGGAAGCTAGGCCAGTAAACAGAGAGAGAGAGGAAGCTAGGCCAGTAATCTGAGAGAGGAGGCTAGGCCAGTAATCAGAGAGAGAGAGGAAGCTATGCCAGTAATCAGAGAGAGAGAGGAGGCTAGGCCAGTAATCAGAGAGAGGAGGCTAGGCCAGTAATCAGAGAGAGAGAGGAAGCTAGGCCAGTAATCAGAGAGAGGAGGCTAGGCCAGTAATCAGAGAGAGAGAGGAAGCTAGGCCAGTAATCAGAGAGAGAGGAAGCTAGGCCAGTAATCAGAGAGAGGAGGCTAGGCCAGTAATCGTAGAGAGAGGAAGCTAGGCCAGTAATCAGAGAGAGGAGGCTAGGCCAGTAATCAGAGAGTGAGAGGAAGCTAGGCCAGTAATCAGAGAGAGGAGGCTAGGCCAGAAATCAGAGAGAGAAAGAAGGCTAGGCCAGTAATCAGAGAGAGGAGGCTAGGCCAGTAATCAGAGAGAGGAGGCTAGGCCAGTAATCAGAGAGAGGAGGCTAGACCAGTAATCAGAGAGAGGCTAGGCCAGTAATCAGAGAGAGAGGAAGCTAGGCCAGTAATCAGAGAGAGAGAGGAAGCTAGGCCAGTAATCAGAGAGAGAGAGGAGGCTAGGCCAGTAATCAGAGAGAGGAGGCTAGGCCAGTAATCAGAGAGAGGAAGCTAGGCCAGTAAACAGAGAGAGAGAGGAAGCTAGGCCAGTAATCAGAGAGAGGAGGCTAGGCCAGTAATCAGAGAGAGAGAGGAAGCTATGCCAGTAATCAGAGAGAGAGAGGAGGCTAGGCCAGTAATCAGAGAGGGGAGGCTAGGCCAGTAATCAGAGAGAGAGAGGAAGCTAGGCCAGTAATCAGAGAGAGGAGGCTAGGCCAGTAATCAGAGAGAGAGAGGAAGCTAGGCCAGTAATCAGAGAGAGAGAGAGGCTAGGCCAGTAATCAGAGAGAGAGGAAGCTAGGCCAGTAATCAGAGAGAGAGAGGAAGCTAGGCCAGTAATCAGAGAGAGGAGGCTAGGCCAGTAATTGTAGAGAGAGGAAGCTAGGCCAGTAATCATAGAGAGGAGGCTAGGCCAGTAATCAGAGAGTGAGAGGAAGCTAGGCCAGTAATCAGAGAGAGGAGGCTAGGCCAGTAATCAGAGAGAGAGAGGAAGCTAGGCCAGTAATCAGAGAGAGAGAGGAGGCTAGGCCAGTAATCAGAGAGAGGAGGCTAGGCCAGTAATCAGAGAGAGAGAGGAAGCAAGGCCAGTAATCAGAGAGAGGAGGCTAGGCCAGTAATCAGAGAGAGGAGGCTAGGCCAGTAATCAGAGATAGGAGGCTAGGCCAGTAATCAGAGAGAGAGGAGGCTAGGCCGGTAATCAGAGAGAGAGGAGGCTAGGCCAGTAATTAGAGAGAGAGAGGAGGCTAGGCCAGTAATCAGAGAGAGGAGGCTAGGCCAGTAATCAGAGAGAGGAGGCTAGGCCAGTAATCAGAGAGAGAGGAGGCTAGGCCAGTAATCAGAGAGGAGGCTAGGCCAGTAATCAGAGAGAGAGGAAGCTAGGCCAGTAATCAGAGAGAGGAGGCTAGGCCAGTAATCAGAGAGAGGAGGCTAGGCCAGTAATCAGAGAGAGGAGGCTAGACCAGTAATCAGAGAGAGGAGGCTAGGCCAGTAATCAGAGAGAGAGGAAGCTAGGCCAGTAATCAGAGAGAGGAGGCGAGGCCAGAAATCAGAGAGAGAGAGAGAGGAGGCTAGGCCAGTAATCAGAGAGAGAGAGAGAGAGAGGAGGCTAGGCCAGAAATCAGAGAGAGAAAGAAGGCTAGGCCAGTAATCAGAGAGAGGAGGCTAGGCCAGTAATCAGAGAGAGGAGGCTAGGCCAGTAATCAGAGAGAGGAGGCTAGACCAGTAATCAGAGAGAGGAAGCTAGGCCAGTAATCAGAGAGAGGAGGCTAGGCCAGTAATCAGAGAGAGAGGAGGCTAGGCCAGTAATCAGAGAGAGAGAGGAGGCTAGGCCAGTAATCAGAGAGAGAGAGGAAGCTAGGCCAGTAATCAGAGAGAGAGAGGAAGCTAGGCCAGTAATCAGAGAGAGAGGAAGCTAGGCCAGTAATCAGAGAGAGAGGAAGCTAGGCCAGTAATCAGAGAGAGAGAGGAGGCTAGGCCAGTAATCAGAGAGAGGAGGCTAGGCCAGTAATCAGAGAGAGGAAGCTAGGCCAGTAAACAGAGAGAGAGAGGAAGCTAGGCCAGTAATCTGAGAGAGGAGGCTAGGCCAGTAATCAGAGAGAGAGAGGAAGCTATGCCAGTAATCAGAGAGAGAGAGGAGGCTAGGCCGGTAATCAGAGAGAGGAGGCTAGGCCAGTAATCAGAGAGAGAGAGGAAGCTAGGCCAGTAATCAGAGAGAGGAGGCTAGGCCAGTAATCAGAGAGAGAGAGGAAGCTAGGCCAGTAATCAGAGAGAGAGGAAGCTAGGCCAGTAATCAGAGAGAGGAGGCTAGGCCAGTAATCGTAGAGAGAGGAAGCTAGGCCAGTAATCAGAGAGTGAGAGGAAGCTAGGCCAGTAATCAGAGAGAGGAGGCTAGGCCAGAAATCAGAGAGAGAAAGAAGGCTAGGCCAGTAATCAGAGAGAGGAGGCTAGGCCAGTAATCAGAGAGAGGAGGCTAGGCCAGTAATCAGAGAGAGGAGGCTAGACCAGTAATCAGAGAGAGGCTAGGCCAGTAATCAGAGAGAGAGGAAGCTAGGCCAGTAATCAGAGAGAGAGAGGAAGCTAGGCCAGTAATCAGAGAGAGAGAGGAGGCTAGGCCAGTAATCAGAGAGAGGAGGCTAGGCCAGTAATCAGAGAGAGGAAGCTAGGCCAGTAAACAGAGAGAGAGAGGAAGCTAGGCCAGTAATCTGAGAGAGGAGGCTAGGCCAGTAATCAGAGAGAGAGAGGAAGCTATGCCAGTAATCAGAGAGAGAGAGGAGGCTAGGCCAGTAATCAGAGAGAGGAGGCTAGGCCAGTAATCAGAGAGAGAGAGGAAGCTAGGCCAGTAATCAGAGAGAGGAGGCTAGGCCAGTAATCAGAGAGAGAGAGGAAGCTAGGCCAGTAATCAGAGAGAGAGAGAGGAGGCTAGGCCAGTAATCAGAGAGAGAGGAAGCTAGGCCAGTAATCAGAGAGAGAGAGGAAGCTAGGCCAGTAATCAGAGAGAGGAGGCTAGGCCAGTAATTGTAGAGAGAGGAAGCTAGGCCAGTAATCAGAGAGAGGAGGCTAGGCCAGTAATCAGAGAGTGAGAGGAAGCTAGGCCAGTAATCAGAGAGAGGAGGCTAGGCCAGTAATCAGAGAGAGAGAGGAAGCTAGGCCAGTAATCAGAGAGAGAGAGGAGGCTAGGCCAGTAATCAGAGAGAGGAGGCTAGGCCAGTAATCAGAGAGAGAGAGGAAGCAAGGCCAGTAATCAGAGAGAGGAGGCTAGGCCAGTAATCAGAGAGAGGAGGCTAGGCCAGTAATCAGAGATAGGAGGCTAGGCCAGTAATCAGAGAGAGAGGAGGCTAGGCCGGTAATCAGAGAGAGAGGAGGCTAGGCCAGTAATTAGAGAGAGAGAGGAGGCTAGGCCAGTAATCAGAGAGAGGAGGCTAGGCCAGTAATCAGAGAGAGGAGGCTAGGCCAGTAATCAGAGAGAGAGGAGGCTAGGCCAGTAATCAGAGAGGAGGCTAGGCCAGTAATCAGAGAGAGAGGAAGCTAGGCCAGTAATCAGAGAGAGGAGGCTAGGCCAGTAATCAGAGAGAGAGGAGGCTAGGCCGGTAATCAGAGAGAGGAGGCTAGGCCAGTAATCAGAGAGAGAGGAGGCTAGGCCGGTAATCAGAGAGAGGAAGCGAGGCCAGTAATCAAGAAAATAATTTTTGGACTTACATTTTTGTCTGGATGGAGAACCAGTGCCAGCTTTTTAAAGGCCTTTCTGATATCTCGCTGGTTTGCTTGCCGATTTATCCCTAGCAACTCGTAGAAGTCCTCCCCGGCAACAGCGCTCATGAGCAGCCACACACATCCACATATCATCAAGATATTACTCAGCACATCCATCTTTAGTGGTCTTAATTACTATAGCTTCACTGTATCTTCACTGTTATGTTTATTTTTATATAAACTGGCATTCACTTGTTTTTGTGAAAGTGTCTTTTTATGTTCAGTCTATATGTGTAACTATGACTTCTGGCAGTTTAATATTTGATGAATTTACATAAAAATCATGCAGTTTACTTCTGGATTATTTTAAACAGAATTATGAGCAACTTATCAACAGACGTTACTGCTACATTCAATTGTCATAATAGATAAATATGCACATATATATAGATCTTGAAAAAATTTTGATCTATTTGTGAATTTTATATTTTGTTCAAATAATCCTCTTGATATTTAAAATGCAATATTCATAAAATATAACATTTATGTATACACAGGTGGGTTGTTAAACAACACTGAACTGTTCTCTCCACATGGAAAAAGATTCAATTAAGTACACAATGCACTTGAGATTTATACCACTGCAAATAGGGTGCAGGTATTCTGAATGCACAATTGTATTTGAACACAAGCAAATGAATAAATCACAAATCATGAACTGGCTTCAATAAATAATGCTTCTTTTTCTACTTATGTTAATTTTGGAATTCATAAAATCCCTGAAAGTGTAAAAAAATATATGGCACTTAAATAAATCATATGGCATATAAACGAGCACCAACTTAATTTTTAAATGGAAAATGAAAAATATTGATTAGATATGACAACTTATATAGATTAAAATAAATATGATACAAGCAATTTGAATCAAAAGTTTATTGGTGCTTGCTATGGTTATTTTATTTGATGTTCCATACTGTTTCTCTCTTCCTAAATTATTTGTTTTGTGAATGTGATATCACAGACTGTGATTGGCGAGACCTTAGACCCTCTCTGTGTCATGGAAGACTGGGATAAATGCCACGTGAAGACCATCAGAGGATTGCCAGGGTTGTCATGGTCACTGAAACAAGATAAGATAAATTTAACTCAATAAATTTGACTGTTTCCATCATTTATGAACCTTTTTTAAGCTGTGACGGTCCATACATCCTTTCTTGAGGGAGGTGGCTGTGACTCGGTCAATAAATAAATTAAACGTAAATGAAACAAAACAAGGCAAACATAATTAGTCGGTGATGCTTGAAAATAGCTGTCTGAGGCATGACACAACCACGGATGAAATATATAAAGGAAATATAATGTCTTTAATGTATACAATTCAAAACTGTGGTTATGATAGGTGCTGATTCTTTTTCCGCTGTGATAAAAGGCAGCCATTTTCACAGGTAGAAAATGAATCAAACTTGGCTCTGTACGGGCACAGACACACGGACAGAGCCTGAAAACATAGCTCCCACGCCACTCAGGCAGCAGGAGCTAACAAGCTTTTGACAAAATAATCAAAACATGCTTTTTATAACAGCCATGACACCTTCATCCCTTATGCTTGAGAAGGTCATATTCTGAATTGTAATAGGGGCACATGACCAGTAATTGGGTAGTGTCATAGTTTTAGGGAAAAACACTTAAGAAATACAGTACTTGGTCTGTAGTGCACAACTGAACGGGTTGGAAAGGTTTACTGACCGGTATTAAATGACTGGAATTTGAAATAAGGGTTTTTGTTTGTCTTTAAGAAACGGGAAGAAAACAAGTAGTGACAAATTTTCAATGGTCAATTTCACTTCATACATAATAATAAATATTTTTGCTATTTGATAAAAATGTTAAAAATACCCTTTAGAAGTCAATTTTTTTCTGGTGAGACCTTTATAACTGGTTTTCAATGGGGCATTGTAATAGTGGTCCGAGGCCTAATAACATGGCTGACATGGGCTGAAAATACATGCATGTATGATTTACAGAATAATTAATTTGAACCTTAAACAAACCTAGTGCGAGCAAAAATTACTCCCTATAGTTTACAAACCTATATTCAAGAACACGCTTCAGATAAGTAGTTCAACTGATAGGATCTTCTGATGAGGGTGATCAGAAATATTGCTTTAGTACACTCTGACTGGAGAGTGGACCACTCTTCATCAAGGAGTGTGCAGAAGCATGACAGTTGAATACAAGGGCATGTTTTAATAATAATCATATATATCATTATTTAAAAAAAAACTGAGCCCTAATCAAGACTAAGGGAAGAATAAAATCTATTACTATACCTATAATGCTCATGAAACATATATTTCACTGTAAGGTTATTTAAGGTTAATCCTGTTTGGTTTCTGTCATGGATAAAACAGTCCATTTAATCCGTGGTTTCTATTGACAGTAAATAAGTGTATCCTCATATTTATCAACCTGCCAGCGTCTGTTTATCGACTTGTATAATCTTGTCTGTTGATATTATTCTCTGGTCCCGCCATCAGTCAATCTCTGACAGTCAACCAAGCGTGCCGGTCAATAAATGCAGTATAGAAACATTCAAATAGCACCCAGTGAACCAGTGGTGTGTGTGAAGTGGTCCAACCCTCACCTCTGAGTGTGCCACGTTAACTATAAGACAGATGTTATTGTTTATGTGTTGCTTGGCAACCTATAAAGTCTGCCTAGATTAATTAGAATTGGCATGATTAGAATTTCTTCCCTGAAACTGAAATGAAAAATCAATATTTCTCAATCCCACCAGATGTTCATGGTTTAATCCTATTATGTGAATCATTGTTTAGGATGCTGAAGTCCATCTCCACCACATCTCGTACAGGCAAAGCATCAATCAGAAACAGGATTGAAATTATAGGCCAGGGGAGGCCAAACAAATGTATGTAGTCTGGAGACCATCATGATGTACACTGATATTAGGTCTGATCATCTTAAGGTTTTTTGAGAATATGAATTTGTTTTGAATTTATTAATTGAATTTAACAAAACAAAACCCACATTTCAAAGTTCAGTCATGTCTTCATTATAATTAACCCTTCTCCTGAGGTATGCATGAAATTTCCTACAAAGTTTAATTCTAATGCTTGCAGGAAAATGAAAAATAGGTGTTTCTATTTAGTGATGATAATATATTTTCATAGGCAAAGGAATGATTCTGTGGGTTGTAATATGATGGAATGAGGTGGAGTGATGTGGAGTAAGGTGGAGAAAGATGGAGTGGGTTGGAGTTTGATGGAGTAAGGTGGAGTGAGGTAGAGTAAGGTGGAGTGAGGTAGAGTGAGGTTGAGTAAGGTGGAATGAGGTGGAGTGATTAGAATGAGGTGGAGTAAGGTGGAGTGAGATGGATTAGGTAGAATAAGGTAGAGTGAGGTAGAGTAAGATGGGGTAAGGTGGAGTGAGGTGGGATGGAGTGAGGTGGAGTAGAATGAGGTGGAGTAAGTTGGAGTGAGGTGGAGTGGAGTAGAGTGAGGTGGGATGGAGTGAGGTGGAGTAGAATGAGGTAGAGTGGGGTGGAGTGGAGTAGAATGAGGTGGAGTGAGGTGGAGTGGAGTAGAGTGAGGTGGGATGGAGTGCGGTGGAGTAGAGTGAGGAAGAGTGGGGTGGAGTGGAATAGAGTGAGTTGGAGTGGAGTAGAATGAGGTGGAGTGAGGTGGAGTAGAGTAGAATGAGGTGGAGTAAGGTGGAGTGGAGTAGAATGAGGTGGAGTGGGTTGGAGTGAGGTCGAGTGGAGTGGAATGAGGGGTGGAGTAGGGTGGAGTAAGGTAGAGTGGGGTAGAGTCAAGGTTTTTTCTTCTTAGCATTGATTATAGTTCACGTTTGCTTCACCTTTCTTATGTTATTTCCTCCTGCGACTTTTAAAATGGCGAAGCAACATCCGTACATGTGATGGTCCCTGAAAAATCTCGCCAAATATTATGTTTCCAAAATGAATTGAAACAATTTTTGCACAAGGAAGAGAAATAGCTATATTTTATTCAGATTTGGCTTGATTATATTGAGTAAATTTAGCGGGGTCGGTCTGTCTCGGGCGCCTTGTAGTTTTGGGTGCGGAATGACGGATGTGGTGTGTCAGGGTGCGGAGTGTCCTGATACCGGGTGGAATGGGGTGGAGTGAGGTGCAGTAAGGATATGTGGGTTGGAGTGGGGTGGTGTTGGGGTTGGAGTGGGGTGGTGTTGGGGTTGGAGTGAGGTGGAGCAGGTTGTCCATCATTCATATTGAATGTACACTTATAAAGTCCTACGGGCTGCCGAGCACTTAGCGCTCAAAATAATAACCTAATGGACAATATATCAACAACAAAGCTAAATAAACATTCAAATTTTTAACCATTTCATCTTGGGATCGAGCTGCAGAAGTTGGCCTTATCGAGTGTCTGCCATGCCCCGCTGATGAAGAGGGAGCATCACTCATTTGTAAGGCCTTTTTGAGGTCACAAACTTAAGCAGGTGGAGCACTTTGCGCTCGTCTTTTTGCGTCTGAATCCTGCCGAATTAAAAGTATGTAGACAATTTAAAATTGTTATCAAATTACAATGATATATTTGGGAAGTTACATGGCAAGTTTCAGGAGAAAAAAATCCGCCTGTAATACTTGAAATATACGTACATTCTTCGTATTATTTGCACAGACTTAATCAATGAAAGAGTCAATAACTTTTGGAGAAAAAAAATAATGATCCCTTGTTCTTGGACGCGCTATGGATCTTGGGATTATTTTGCAACAATGGATGCCCGGATTTGTAAACAAATCAAAGACTTTTTATCGTGGATACAAAACTTCACCTACAGGATGTGCAAGGCCCTGAGCGCAAAGTACTAGCGAGCGCAAAGTACTCGGCAGCCCGTATGCTCATCATGTCCCACGCTCATACTGGCATAGGTTCATATCGTCAAAGTACACCAGGAACAGAAATTGACTTCACTTGTTAGTACTGTTAGTGTTACTGTTCAAATCCACATTTAACCCCAGGCAACGAGTTCATTGTTGCCAACAAAGGGCATGTGTTAACTGTAATCTCATTTCACAACATTCTTACAGTAATTACGTTTTAATCTGTACTCACCTGGTTCGGGTATTGTAATCCACAAAAGTTGTATTTAAAGTTTCAGAAGTAGTGACAAAGACAGTTTTGTTTGGGTCGGGTCTTCGGTCCCTGGACCTTGTTTGAGTTCCGTTATGGAATATTACACGTGGCGAAAGCAGAGAACGCCAGCTGGGCCAAGGACAGGTTTGTTGTGGACTCTGCTCTTCTCTCCATTACCATTTACATCCACTGTACTGTGATCGATGAACTAAATCTCTGTTCAACGATGCACAGCTTGCCGGTTTTGATTTGATTTGATTTGATTTGATATGTTGGCCGCTCCACTTTTGTCTCGTGGGCACTCAGAGCTTACGCAGCATGGCTATCCAGCTAGAGAGGAGACCCAATACGCACTATCCCCAATCTGTGAATAGCACTCGTGCTGACCGCCCGGTGCAGGCCCCTACACTGATGAAAAGCTACCCTATCTAATTATCACCTTCTGCACTGACAACTTTCACCTCAACACTCACTCCTTCCCTTGGGGCCTACAATCCCCAGCGCGCTAAAGGGCGTCCAATATCCCTATACAGCCTGAGGCGTCCAATATCCTCGTAAGCCCTACCAATCACAACTAGAGGCTAAAAATGTCCTCCACGTGAGTACCTAGTGATCTTCAGCACATTCATATCTACCAGCTTCCTCCTTACCAACTTTTCTAATCCCACCGAGACTACATCCTAAGTAACCGACATCCCCCACTAAACTATGACTACCACTCCTTTTCTTTCTCCGCCTGAAAAGGACCTACAAGAAATAAAATCATTAGTACCATAATCCCACCGAGACTACCTCCTAGATAACCAACATCCCCCACTAACTATGACAAACATTTTTCTCACCATCCTGATCCAGACCTGCAAACCCTACAAATCACAAAAACAATTAGTGGCTGCAAATAACTGGAACAAAATATAAATATCTTCATCTCCTGAAACACCAAGGAAAAATTAAGATTTTAACACCGAGACTACATCCTAGATAACCAATATCCCCCACTAACTATGACTAACATTTTTCTCATCACCCTGTTCCAGACCTGCAAACCCTACAAATCACAATAACAATTAGTGCCTGCTAATAACTGGAACAAAATATAACTATCTTCATCTCCTGAAAAAATAAAAATTTTAACACTCCACTTACCTTAATTTTCTTCTTTATGCCCAAATCATAAGAACAATACAGTACTACCTTATTTCTATTCATGATATATCCAAATATCAGTCAAACCATGGTGTCCAATGTCGTCCGCTATTTCCCGCATTTTTGTCTCCTTGACCTTGTCTCATCCTCATCCATTTCTTCTCAAAAAATCCTACTTATCTGTTTGTATACCGGCTGAGATCCAACTTTTCTCGCACATCCACTTTCTCTCTAAATTAATTCCGGGAAATTAAGGAAGGAATGATAAACCGAGTATAACGAAATCGACTGGTCTTAATCCTTACTTCACAAATAAAAGAATAATTTTATAGTGAAAGGGTACCAGAACAATAATTGCTTAAACTTGATTGGTTAAAAGCGCGTGCCGTGCAGACGTAAACAGAAATCCACGTGAAAATCCGCGTCTTTCAAGTTTCTCATTGTCAAAATATGCACCAAACTATCAGGGTAAGTAATAAAATGACACAGAAAGTTGTAATTGAATATCTACAGAATATACTGCAATATTTTTTATACGCATTTAAGCATGTTCCTTGTTGATTTTGCAAGTGTATTTGACCGGAACATGAACAATTACAACATGATATTGTTTGACAGATGTCATGAGTGGTGACACTGTCATTAATTTTCACGTTGAAATGTTTCTCCAACGGTAGTTTACAAAAACAAAAATATATAATTTTACAAAATTATGTTGTAAGAATCATTATTGATTGGAATAAAGGAATATTTGGTAAATTTTTCACTTTAATTTCCATCATAGACGAATGTTCATTGACAACATAAATTCTAGGAAGTGGGAGTGTTCTCCAAGGTGTGACCATCTCTTATGTCATGAACCTTGTTTTGGCTGTCAGGGTCCATGCGGGTGCCAGAGTAGCTCACTTGTTTGATGCACTCATTCTTTTCCTAATTCACAACAAAGTGACCGAAATATTAATTCTATGGTATGGAACAAACACATTTGATAACCTTTGACCATATGTCATGCAAAAGAAGTTCAATGATTTTATTTTTTAACAAAATGAAATAGACAAGAAAAAGTGGTGCTCCACCTGTAACACGGATGGGAAAAAATAACAAAACAAAAATTGAAATAAACAAAACAAAAAATAAAATAAACAAAACAAAAATTTAAATAAACAAAACAAAAATTACAACAAAGAAAACAAAAATCAAAATAACCCCCCCCCCCCAAAAAAAAATGACATGGATAAAATGGTCTTTTTTTTAAAAAAAAGCAATCTTTATTCATCTTTTAAAACCATTTAATTTGATATATGAACAAATTTTCTAGTACAAATGGATGCAAAGATGTGCCTTTTCAAGCTCGATTACGTAAGTTGCCCTAATATCGCTCAGGTGCTAACGCAAATCATCGATCAGACTTTTGCATGTCATTTCTGTTCTAATTGTCCGATTTACACCAAATTTGAACTAAACTTACTGAAAATTCCTTGTTCTTGCGATTGGGAAGCATTTCCAAGCAATTTAAAAGGATAATTTTGTGCATCGATGGGCGATGACGATGTTTTCATTTCGGCGGGATGCCTATTGGCTTTGCCGACCCGGAAAACTTGAAGATGAGCAATTTGTCATCACGTACTTCGTTATCTTTGTTTACAAGTTATAGGAACGGACATTATTGATCAGAATTTCATGCTCTATCGATTGGATAACATTTCCAGGCAATGTGAATTGATAATTTTGCACATCGATGGGCGATGACGATATTGCCGTCTTCAACTTTTTGTCATCTCACACTTCTTTATCTTTGTTTACTTGTTATATGAACATATATTCATACGCTAGCGCATGTAGACTGGTGCCATCCTCTGTGTATCCACACGATGTACTTGATACTCGGTGGGAGACCAGTCTATAGCGCATGCACACGACATCCAGAAAAAACCGAATTACAACCCACAGGAAACGACTACCCATTTCCCATGATCGTACCGATCACAGAATAACACTGTCGGCAATGACTTTCAAAAAAGGAACCATCCGTGTTACAACAAAAAATGTAGATGTACAGTGACCGGCAGTCAAATCCGGACATTTTCATGTTTTTCACTCCCGATTTTCACAAAACCTTTAAAAACTGTGAAAAAACTGCTCACATCGAAAGAAGATCTTCGACTTTAACGGTCTGTGGAGTTTTAATGCTACCCGTTCAATATTAACAGAAATATCATGATTTTCACGCATTCAGTAAACCTGCAGATTGTCCGAATTCACATTAAGTTATACGGTGATGTTGGTTACGTCACCACTTCTGACGTCATTTGACAGTGATGCGATCATTCGTGCCGTGAAAACAAATCAACACTTTTAACGTTTTGAAAGGAATAGGAATTACAAGATGACATGTGAGGCACAATATTCAACTCAATTGCAAATAGTAAGGCACAGTTTTACTCGATATTTGACCGAGTTAAAAATGTCTGAGTTTCATCTGCCGGTTTCGGACAGTTGCCGGTCACTGTATAGTCTATAGATGTCGATCAACCTTGTGAGAGCAAACTACACTGACACCTATACAGGGACTGGAATAGTGTTCTAATCCTTAACTTCATCATGTCATGATGTCATCGTTGCTTCGTCTCCATTTACTAAAATTGATTTACGTTGTATAGAAATATATCAATGGTCCATATGCTAATTAGAATCTTATACATGGTCTCTAAAGAACACTTCACGGTTATGTCAATTGTTCAAACCATATTGAAAAAAAATCAACACACAATATCAATCACAGTGTAAAATGCCTGTCAACAATAACGGTCACATGGACAGTTACGTTAAATCCTCATCATTGCAATTTTTCGAGAACAAATGATGGCAGATTTGACACACATAAGCATCTAGTGAAGACCTCAGACTTTTTTTTGCTGAAGCTCGACCTTCACCGACTTGTCAAGGTTAGAGACAATTGTGTCCTGAAATCCCCATCATTGCGATAACATGAGAACAAATGATGGCAGCTTTATGAGACTTGACACACATAAGCAACTGGTGAAAACTAGGATCTCACACCAGTACGCGATATTATCAAGATACCAGTATACAGACATCGATACGATAACCGGTATTGTCATACTGGTGCTTCGATATATTAGTTGTATTGAATAGGGTCCTCATATCATCATAAAAACACAGAATTTTGCCTGGATATTTTAAGCATCGATAGTATCGACGATACATTTTTGAATCTTTAAAATGTAAATATGAAGACTGGGGGATCCATTATTGCGCAATATATTAATATTTCAATGGGAATGAATACGTTGTGGCAGCACTCCAACCTTTTTTGCGCCAAAAATAAGAGCTTCTCCCTGTCACTTCCGGTTTTCGAAATGGCAAACTCGTGTTGCGTATGCATATTTAAGCATTGCTAAATTCATGTTTTCTCCAATTAAAGCAAGATATACACTTATTAATTGGAGGCGGACTACTGTTTACACGTTGTAGAATATTTCTGTGCGAATTTTAAGCCAAAGATATGAAATATATCGCCGTTGGAGGAGCTTGTATCCAGACAGTTTTCATGCTGATAAAGTCAATTATTCTTCTATTTCGGTCCAGTAATATCGATATGTATCGATATGTATCAAATATTGATAAATCATTGATATGTATAGTATCGTATCGATAAAGTCCACCGATGTGATGCCCTAGTGAAAACCCCAGATGAGTTTGATGGATGATGACCTTCACCTACTTATCAACATCACAGGGACAATTATGTGAAATTCCAAGCATCGCAATAACTCAAGAACAAATGATGGGAGCTTTCTGAGATTTGACACACATAAACATCTGATGAAGAACTTTTTTGGAACATGACCTTCACTTAATTTTCAAAGTCACAGGGACAATTATGTGAAATCCTCCTCATTGTGATTACTTGAAAACAAATGATGGCAGCTTTATGAGACTTGACACACATAAGCATTTGGAGAAGACATCAGAATTTTGTTTGATGGAGCATGACCTTCACCTACTTTCCAAGGTCACTGATATTTGTCTCATGAAATACCCATCATTGTGATAACTCAAGAACAAATGATGCCAGCTTTTTGAGATTACTCGAGAACAAATAATGAAGCATGACCTTCACCTACTTTCCAAGGTCACAGATATTTGTATCATAAAATCCCCATCATTGTCACATAATTATTTGAAATCCCAAGCATCACGATAACTCAAGAGCAAATGATGGCAGCTTTATGAGATTTGACACACATAAGCATCTGGTAAAGACCTCAGACTTTTTTTGATGGAGCATGACCTCAACCTACATTTTAAGGTCATGGACAATTGTATCATGAAATCCCCATCATTGCAATAACTCAAAGACATCAGACTCCTTTTTGATGGAGCATGACCTTCAACTACTTTTCAAGGTAACAGAGATAATTATATCGAATCCCCTGGCACCCTTTAACTCGAAAACAAATGATGGCAGCTTCATGAGATTTAATGCACATAAGCATCTGGTGAAGCCCCCAGATGAATTTGATGATTGGTGACCTTCACCTACTTTTCAAGGTCACAGGCTCATCTTCTCAATAATTCTAGAGTAAATGATGACAGTTTCATGATAATTGACACACATAAGCTATCAAAGGAAGTAGATGTGCACTATTAAGTTTTTTTACCCCTGCATCAATTTGCCTTGGTGCAGTGACGTTTTGTTCACAAATATTGTGTGGAGCGAATGTGTTGCAGTAAGTTACCAGGGCTGAGGGTGGATGCATCTCTGATGCCTACGTTTTACTTTACCCCATAGTAACCAATTATTGAGGTATTAGAAGTAATCCCTCTGTCCTCGGTGTTTCCTTTGTTCGTTGGTCACCTCCAATGCAACTGTGTTATATTAGTCTGTGGGTCAAGTTAATTGAGGTTCCATATGGATACATTGTTTTATGCTTTGATGGTCCATACAGACCCTTTCTTGAGGATCGATATATTTGATATTTGACCTCAATATTTGCTGTCCCTGGCTTAAAGTTACCTACTTCTGGCAACAGGGCGAGTTTGGGGTGTTTATGATACTTTTTGATCCTCACTGTCACACAAATATAATATGTTCTCATTCAAGAGCATTATTTTTTCAGTCAATTGAACATTTTTAACAGAACAGGAGCTAATATTTATTTTCATCATATTTTAATGTATGCAAAAAAACAGTTGATTCTTGAAGTCTGGATGTGTTATGCTTCCTGCTTGCTATGCAAGTCAGTTTCCTGTTTATCCATGTTCAGATGCTGTCACCTAGTGTCCAACTTATGCATACAGGGGGCAGCACCAGTCTTATTCACAGCTGCTACCTTGGAACTGAATGTGTTTAACTTTTAGTATCATTTAAGCTAATGGTGAAAGACTTGATGGCTTCACAAAAAAAGGATTCAGAATCAGGTTTTGGTCACTGTTATTTATTTTTTTAGCTCCATAGACATTTCACAGAATTAGTGGGCCAGTCAATACCAAGAAAAGTGTGTGATGTAACTATTTGTTTACATTTGTCGAAATCGTCAGGGAGGTTTCATAGATTAATAATTCATGCTTGATTAAATATCCACTGCCCTATTTACTGGAATGAAAGATTTCAAAATATTGCATTTGATGATTAGTAAATAATTCAAATCACTTTCAAAGGCGATTTCCGCAATCAGTGTGTTATATTCCAACATACAATTTCAGTGGTCTTAAAATGAGGATTTATTAATCTTTTATTAGTCCTAGAATTTGTTTTTACAGGCTAGTGCCTCAGTCAAATTTTGTCAACAAAACATCTGTATGGAATGAATAGATGGGAGAACCCCTGCTGATGGTGATTGACGAGCCCTTAGTTCTGACTGGGCCAGGTTCGGTCATCCCTGTCTTGAAATGACCAGTGTAGCCACTCAGGGGATGGCAAATGACCCTAATGTATCTATGAGATACTGTGGAGAGAAAAACAACTCAGCATGGTTTAGATTGGCAGATCTGTAAATAAATAAATACTGAGTTTTAAAGGTAAAACTCTAAAACTACCATAGTGGAGTTGGTGATCCCTAAAAATAAAAGCAACCAAGACACTTTATTTCTTACAGTGATTTTTCATGAAAATCTCTTGAATTCTCAAGAATTTATATTCTTGTTGTTGTGAAACTCTCATGAAAATTTACATCCAAAATCACAGGTGAAAAAATATATAATCATTTTTGTTTGTTTTTTAAATCACAAAGAGAATTATTATTGATAGTTCAAAATAATATTTCAAAATGATAATTTTAGGCACCAAAGATAGAAATATAGTACAATGTTCTCGTAAAGGTGTCACACCGTAACGCACTAACACACTAGCACCAGCAAATAGGCAGCAACAGAAGATTTCTTTTCCAAGTTCAGCAGGTACATCAAAATGTACATTGCAAATAAAAAATCTGAAAAATAAAAAAAATAAAAAGGACAATTTCTCAAATGCTTGAACAAAAATACATTATTTGATTTGAAAGAATATGCTCTGGTTATTTTTCAAAGGATGATGTAACATAATCTGGGATTAAAAATGTGGATGTTGGTACGAGTGATTATATCTTAGCAATTCCTCATAGTAATTTACAATAGATATGTGTTCATGTATACAAGTGCACTTGTTTTGAAAAAAACACATGAATTATTGCTGGTTCTAAAATATTGTAATATAGATTTGTCAATCAATGATTGGTCTTGAGACTTTGAGCAAGTCCAATTCTATTTTATAGTCAAAATATAGCTCATATACTAGAATATTAGACTTTATTACTGAAGATAGAAGGATAAGTTAGGGAAAGTTTGAATATTTCATCCCACATCCCAGGCAAACATTGGCCAGCTAGCTGCTTGTGCAAATCTTTTCTGTACCATCACATTTTAATTTCATTCTATTTCTTTGCCCTACTTTATACCATAGAATCTTGGCAAAAAGCTCTGAAATCTTCACCCGTTGAATGCGAAGGCACCCGCTCTTTTCCACAATTGATTTGATCTGACTCATACATATTTACATGTAGTTGAATCTGAATGCAGCTTTTTGACGCTGCTGCATTCTGTCACTGGCCGTGACATTCTTAGTGTAAGGCAGGGTTTATTAGTGACAGGCAGGGTTTATTAGTGACAGGCAGGGTTTATTAATGACAGGCAGGGTTTATTAGTGTAAGGCAGTGTTTATTAGTGACAGGCAGGGTTCATTAGTGTAAGGCAGTGTTTATTAGTGACAGGCAGGGTTTATTAGTGTAAGGCAGTGTTTATTATTGACAGCCAGGGTTTATTAGTGGCAGGCAGTGTTTATTAGTGACAGGCAGGGTTTATTAGTGACAGGCAGAGTTTATTAGTGACAGGCAGTGTTTATTAGTGACAGCCAGGGTTTATTAGTGACAGGCAGTGTTTATTAGTGACAGGCAGGGTTTATTAGTGACAGGCAGGGTTTATTAGTGGCAGGCAGTGTTTATTATTGACAGGCAGGGTTTATTAGTGACAGGCAGGGTTTATTAGTGACAGGCAGTGTTTATTAGTGGCAGGCAGTGTTTATTAGTGGCAGGCAGGGTTTATTAGTGGCAGGCAGGGTTTATTAGTGACAGGCAGGGTTTATTAGTGACAGGCAGTGTTTATTATTGACAGGCAGGGTTTATTAGTGACAGGCAGGGTTTATTAGTGACAGGCAGTGTTTATTAGTGGCAGGCAGTGTTTATTAGTGGCAGGCAAGGTTTATTAGTGACAGGCAGGGTTTATTAGTGACAGGCAGGGTTTATTAGTGACAGGCAGTGTTTATTAGTGGCAGGCAGTGTTTATTAGTGGCAGGCAGGGTTTATTAGTGGCAGGCAGGGTTTATTAGTGGCAGGCAGGGTTTATTAGTGGCAGGCAGTGTTTATTAGTGACAGGCATGGTTTATTAGTGGCAGGCAGGGTTTATTAGTGGCAAGCAGTGTTTATTAGTGACAGGCAGTGTTTATTAGTGACAGGCAGGGTTTATTAGTGACAGGCAGTGTTTATCATGTTTATCAGCCAGCATAGTGCACCACATGGTCACCTTGCATCATCCTCATCTCTCCCAATGGGCTGTCACAGCATCATAGGGGTGCTCACAATCTCAACCACCGTATTTATGTCAATAATGCAACATATTGATAAAGAAAGATAGGTCAATATTTGAATAAGTCCAGACTAGTGTATGAAATGGCCAGTGACTTGCCCTGAAGTTTTAATTTGCTTTAATAATGATTATTTTGTATTGAAAGAGTTGCATTTGGCAAACAGGTGAGTTTGGGATTTGTTGTGGACAATTTTATTGTATTAAGAAGTTTTTTACTTTTTGATTAAGTACACTGTAAAAACATCATTTCAATTTTCTCTGCCTTATAGGTTTAATAATATTTAGAAGTTCTACCACAAGCTGTTAAGAGGAAGCAAACATGGAAAAAGAGAATCATTAATATTTAAAAACATCTCAATTAATCATACTTTGCCATTAGTTCACTGTCAAGTCAACAAAAGTTTAACATTCATATTCTTAAGTAGTTCATAAAACTTCATTTCATAACAATTTTTAACCTGTTGCTAAACCCTTAATGAAAAATTACGCCCGTCTGAAATATATTATGATACTTTGCAAAATATCAATATACCAGATAATGGAGTCATTTTCTTATAGACTGCCAGCTAAAAATATAATATTGCAGTCAGACGTGTAAATGTTTGATTCTATCTTTATTTTTTCATTTATTGCATAAAATCTTTTTAGAGAAAATATGGTATATATATATATCTACATATATATATACACACACATATATATGTTAATAGCGTTTCACTCAGGTGAAGCAATGAGTGACAGGAACCTTTCATAAAGTATTGTGCAAGAGTTGTCGAGATCTGACCCGATGATTCGCTTCACTGTACCGGCATGGCCAAAATAGGTGAAGATACAGTGGTGGAATGTTGTGATCACTTGTGCGATGTATGAAAGCTCGACTGCATCGGCCCCAAATAACACTGATAGCCCATACGCTAACCATTACTGGTGCTTTGCTCAAAACCCTGCCAGCTTGAGAATGCAGAAGCTTCTGGACAGTGTCCCAGCCTGCATGGCTATGTGATGTTGCCCTCGTCCCTTGTTCTTGCAAAGAATCGCTTCATTCACCATAAGGATATATTTAGAGGTCACCCGTCAGGACAAGTTCAAGCCTGGAAAAGTTAATCTGTTGCTCGTCAAAAGGAGCCAGCCTTAACTATTATTATGAGTGAGGACCAAGATGGACAAAAACAGTGAGTCAATTATTACTGCACAGTTACAAAATATATATATCTTTTTGCTTTTATAAAAGATTGTTTTAGGATAATACGGATGGAGAAATGGCTGAGGGCAATTAAGAAAAGTGAAGAGACTTTCTCTTAATATATTCTTGGTTGCAGTATATTGAGAAGAGATATATACATACATTTATAAGTATATAATGCGCATAGTTCATGTACCTCAGGGTGCACTAAGAGTTTGCTTATGATACTCATTGATACATTATGCTGCATTCACTGAGGGCACAATTTAACTTGTAAGGTTGTACAGGTTGTACACAGTTTCATATTTTTTTACTCTCTCGGCCATTATCAATTTTCATAGCTATGCATTTTGGGTAAGATTCCTTTACAAGGTCATAATACTTATGAATTCTAGGGGAGTTTCATGTATTTATCTTTCAGGGTGATCAAGGTATCAGGTCAAAGGTTAGCATACTTAGCAATTCTGGGCATGATTTCTTTTGACATCAATGACAAACATACAGAAGAAAAGGTGTCAATTTAAAGCGTTAAGAATAATAGAATGAAGATAAATTTAATAATGAATCTCTTAGCCGATATAAATCATTCATTTATTAGACTTCCCAAACGAGGCTTAATGCACAATTTTTTTTTTGCTTTTTCAAAGAAATATAGGATGAAGAAATAAAGTTATACTTTAAGTGATTATAATCATTCATTTATTAGACTTCCCAAACGAGGCTTAATGCACAATTTTTTTTTGCTTTTTCAAAGAAATATAGGATGAAGAAATAAAGTTATACTTTAAGTGATTATAATTTGAGTCCACCAGACAAATAAAACATCTTCCCACACAAAGAGAAACAATCATACAATAATATTAATTTATCTGTCACTATATGTTGTGATGAACAGGAGAATACAATGTATAGAGGTATAGAAGATCTCAAGAACTATAGAAGATCTCAAAAACTATAGATGATCTCAAGAACTATAGAAGATCTCAAGAACTATAGTATAGATGAACCCAAGAACTATGGTAGATGTCAAGAACTATATTGGAGATTTCAAGAACTTTGGGAGATATCGAGAAGTATAGGTAATCCCAAGAAATATAGGAGATTACAAAGGAGGTGCCAAAAACTACAGGAGATATAAAAAACTATAGAAGATACCAAGAAATACTGGAGATATCAAAAATATATTAGATAACAAGAGATATATGAGAACTATACAGTATAACAAGAACTATATAATATAGTGTTTGTTTGTTTGTTTGTTTGGGGTTTTACATCACTTTGAGCATTATTTCAGTCATTTCGTGATGAGACCTCCATGTAGCAGATATAGTGCTGCCTCACTGAATTGTCATGTCGCAGGTCCTTGACATGACAACCCACCCGGTCACAGATTTACAAGGACAACAGGTTAACCCTTTAGGCACGGGCCTCAGCTCATATGGGAAATTGTATCATGAGTTTAAATTCAGCACGGCCGGGGATCGAACCCACAACCTTTGGATCACCACAGAGGAACTGATGCTAATAAGCTAGTGCTCTTACCAACTGCGCCACGGCCCGTTGCATAATATAGTAAGACCTTTAGGAGATCACAAGAACTTTTAAATTAGGAGATCACAAGAACTATAGATGATAATAAGAGCTATACAGTACGACAAGAACTATAGATGATAATAAGAGCTATACAGTATGACAAGAACTATAGATGATAATAAGAGCTATACAGTATGACAAGAACTATAGATGATAATAAGAGCAATACAGTATGACAAGAACTATAGATGATAAGAAGAGCTATACAGTATGACAAGAACTATAGATGATAATAAGAGCTATACAGTATGAACTATAGATAATAATAAGAGCTATACAGTATGACAAGAACTATAGATGATAATAAAAGCTATATAGTATGACAAGAACAATATAATTTAGTAAGTGCTTTGGGAGATCTCAAGAAATATAGGAGATCATTCAGTCTTAGGCATAAAGTTGTAACTTTATATGATATGCTATATTTTTGCATAAAATAGTCAAAAAAATATTACATTTTATAAGCCTCATACCTGTAACTTAAACGAGAACAAGTGTAAATATTTTTTGTCAGTTTTGTGAAGGCATCAACACCTTTCTTTTGTTGACTCTAATCTCCTTGAAAAGATGGCTGCCATCAACAAATATAAATTCAGAACAGCAAAGGGTGAAAATAATATCTAAAAATTTCTATTCATGTCCTATCTTTATTCTTTATAAAATTGCTTATCGATATTTCCTGAAGGTTTCCTTCCCCTTTAATTAAGTATTTTGTTAACAAGCATTATCATTACTGAGTTCCTAGGGACTTTTATTCAAATCTTATGGCCTGGATTGGTGACAACTTATTCAAGAAATATTTGCTTAAACCTTTCATGAAGTCACACAGGTCACAGGCAGAATGACAAAGATTTCCAAGGGCTATGTTAAAACGGGATGGAAACCTTCAAAAATATGGAAAAGCAATTTAAATGTCATTAATATAAACACAAAGAAGACACGGAAGAAGAATTTGAGATTTAATTTCAGCACTTTTACTCTTTTTACATTTTTAGAATTTACGATCATTTCCTGGTGGCAGCCATCTTTTCAATGGGATTATAGTGGTACCAGCCAATCTGAAACTTGTCATAAATTTACTGCAAGCTACAGCCAAAAAGTTGCTAATTAACTTCAACCATATCTGTATCAGTGCCATTGATTACTACAAACACACTACATATTGTTACCTAGGTCACCTGGCTATTTTAAACTGTGGCTAAGAAAGGTGCCTTAACACCTGTGACAAAAGGTGCCCAGAAATATGGGGTTGTCACAGATGCACAACTGAATGAGTTAGAAAGGGCCTGTACTAATAGTGTGATTGCGGGTTTCCATATTTTTTGTTGTAATGATTGGATTTAAGAAAGTTTTTTGTGCACTTCCGATTTTGATTGTGCAGTACCATTGTGTTGTTTTCAATGGGGCAGTATGGCGACCCACAATCGGCCTATAGACAAACACTGATAGGCAAACAGGCCTCTGCCAGCCTAAACACTCCAGTGTCCCAAACTAAAGGTGCTCTATTGTTAGCAAATCTTTCCTAAGTAGGTGATAGCATCAGATCACTGGTCAGCTAAGCAAACTTTATTGACATAATGTTCAATGGATAATTTGGATTTTAGACTCCTCTACTTTCAAATGGCACAGAAATTATGTTGGGGTAATATGATGGCTATTAACATTTGATCACAAAATTTAGGGTATCTATTGACATTTACATTATGTAAGGAAAAGTTACTTTAAAAATTTTGACTTGTAATAATAAGATAATGGTTGACAATACTTTTTGTGTGAGCTGAGCAATATATATGTATGTGTATGTGTTTTTATTTGGCAACAGTAGACGATGTATGAGATAACAGTACACATCAATTAAAACATACAGTTATTACATCAAACAGCATGTTTATAAGCACACAATGACGTGAACAAATTGTGGCATGGGTGGTCTTGAATAGGGGCATACATTATTGGTAAAAATCTAAACAAATAGTTTGCTATTTGCTGAACCATGGGTTTTGACATGTATGCCTTTGCCAGTTGGTCAGTTTAGACAGGAACTGTCATTCTATTTTTGGAAGAGATGGACATTTTATAGCACTCAATGGCCCTCAGACCTGATCCCTTTTTGTGCACTTGAGGTCCACACAAGACTGAAATGGTGATTTACCATTCTACACACATCCACTAACTGGAATTCCCTAAAAATATTGGCCCCACTCACTGGCTCCCCTGGTCAGTAAGACAGTCTTAATGAAAGGTACCTGGTGGCCCGGCGTGCTGGTTACCTACTGGGATAGTCAGGCCAGTGCCTATTGCACTCTGCAAAAGGTCTGTCAGTCCTTAGAATGGTATACATATATATTACTCCAAGGTCCGTCCCATACTGTGAGGGAGGGCAGTGAAGTTCAGTCAGTTGATATGTAAACACATCCACAGTGATTGTAAATACCATCAATTGATCTCTTGTGGCATTCTTTGTTCTCCCCTGCTGAGTGGTTCCCTATCTAGCTGTTCCTTATCTAGCTGTTCCTGTTCTAGCTGTTCCCTTTCTAGCTGTTCCATTTCCAGCTGTTATCTTTCTAGCTGTTTCTGTTCTAGCTGTTCCATTTCCAGCAGTTCTCTTTCTAGCTGTTTCCTTTCTAGCTGTTTCAGATCCTAGCTGTTTCAGATCTAGCTGTTCCTGATCTAGCTGTTCAATTGTTCCTGATCATGCTATTCCTGATCCTAGCTGTTTCAGATCTAGCTGTTCCTGATCTAGCTGTTCCTGTTCTAGCTGTTCCCTTTCTAGCTGTTCCATTTCCAGCTGTTATCTTTCTAGCTGTTTCTGTTCTAGCTGTTCCATTTCCAGCAGTTCTCTTTCTAGCTGTTTCCTTTCTAGCTGTTTCCTTTCTAGCTGTTTCAGATCCTAGCTGTTTCAGATCTAGCTGTTCCTGATCTAGCTGTTCAATTGTTCCTGATCATGCTATTCCTGATCCTAGCTGTTTCAGATCTAGCTGTTCCTGATCTAGCTGTTCCTGATCTAGCTGTTCCTGATCTAGCTGTTCCTGACCAAGTTGTTCTTATTCTGGCAGTGTCTGTTCTGTGTTTCCATCTTTAGATGCAACCACCAGCTCCAGCTTACTCCCCCAACTACTCCCCCACTTACTCCCTATTTACCCCCCACATATTCTCCCACATACTCCCCAATTACTCCCCAATTACTCCCCAATTACTCCTCCACTTTCCGCCCACTTACTCCCCTACTTACATCCCAGCTTACTCCCCCACTTACTCCCCATTTACTCCCCCACTTACCCCCATTTACTCCCCCAATTACTCCCCAGCTTACTCCCCAATTACTCCCCCAGCTTACTCCCCCACTTACTCCCCCAGCTTACTCCCCCAGCTTACTCCCCCACTTACTCCCCCAGCTTACTCCCCCAGCTTACTCCCCCAGCTTACTCCCCCAGCTTACTCCCCCACTTACTCCCCCAGCTTACTCCCCCACTTACTCCCCAGCTTACTCCCCACTTACTCCCCAGCTTACTCCCCACTTACTCCCCAGTTACTCCCCCACTTACTCCCCGGCTTATTCCCCACTTACTCCCCACTTACTCCCCAGCTTACTCCCCACTTACTCCCCACTTACTCCCCACTTACTCCCCAGTTACTCCCCCACTTACTCCCCGGCTTATTCCCCACTTACTCCCCACTTACTCCCCAGTTACTCCCCACTTACTCCCCGGCTTACTCCCCACTTACTCCCCGGCTTACTCCCCACTTACTCCCCGGCTTACTCCCCAGTTACTCCTACACTTACGCCCCATTTACTCCTCAGTTACTCCCAGGCTTACTCCTACACATTCTCCCCACTTACTCCCTGACTTACTCCACACTTACTCCCCACTTACTCCCTGACTTACTCCACACTTACTCCCCACTTACTCCCCGGTTACTCCCCACTTACTCCCCACTTACTCCCCGGCTTACTCCCCACTTACTCCCCACTTACTCCCCACTTACTCCCCCAGCTTACTCCCCAGTTACTCCCCACTTACTCCCCCACTTACTCCCCACTTACTCCCCAGTTACTCCCCCACTTACTCCCCCAGCTTACTCCCCAGTTACTCCCCACTTACTCCCCCACTTACTCCCCGGCTTACTCCCCGGCTTACTCCCCACTTACTCCCCACTTACTCCCCACTTACTCCCCGGCTTACTCCCCCACTTACTCCCCGGCTTACTCCCCACTTACTCCCCACTTACTCCCCACTTACTCCCCGGCTTACTCCTACACATACTCCCCACTTACTCCCCAATTACTCCCCACTTACTCCCCCAGTTACTCCCCAGTTACTCCCCAGTTACTCCCCAGTTACTCCCCGGCTTACTCCTACACATACTCCCCACTTGCTCCCCATTTACTCCCCAATTACTCCCCCAGCTTACTCCCCCACCTACTCCCCCAGCTTACTCGCCCACTTACTCCCCCACTTACTCCCCACTTACTCCCCAGTTACTCCCCCACTTACTCCCCGGCTTACTCCCCGGCTTACTCCCCAGTTACTCCCCCACTTACTCCCCGGCTTACTCCCCGGCTTACTCCCCAGTTACTCCCCACTTACTCCCCACTTACTCCCCGGCTTACTCCTACACATTCTCCTGTTATGTGCTGGGCTTCTTCAAGCAATCATTGAAAACATTCAATTTTGTGAAAGAAAACCTGAATTTTCAAAAGTGGCATGTTGATTTTTTATCGACATTGCTATTATACAGTCATTCATTTGTGTTTCTTCATGACATGTTAGGTGTAAAGGATGATGACACATTTGGGTTGTCACTCTGCGAGGCAGGGTGAGATGAATGCTTGGTATCATGATCATGTTCCTCTTATTTTGTGTCCCACACC
This sequence comes from Amphiduros pacificus, assembly GCA_949316495.1. NCBI lineage: Eukaryota > Metazoa > Annelida > Polychaeta > Phyllodocida > Hesionidae > Amphiduros > Amphiduros pacificus. Next base: position 28,516,565 of record OX439011.1, read on the forward strand.
ACATTCTTGATACCGTAATGCCCATAAAACATCCCTCAGTCAAGAGGTACGTGCCAATAACATTTCATTTGTTTGGTGCTTATGTGTTAGAAAAAATAACATTTGAAATTGGAGGCTTTATATTTGTGATGAATACAGGTCACGCAATAGCTATATCACAAAGAACCACAGCTTGTGACCGTATCTACTCCTGTGATGACCATGCATGACTTTATTGAGTCACACTTGTGTATGACCAAATAGACATTTGGCTCTTGGTACTACATCACCCCTGAAGCACAATGTATTTTTATAGTCTAATAATCTCAGCATCAATAGATATTCACCTAGAAAACATCTTGACTGTAATCTTCCCTTAGAAACCTTTTTGATGCTGCATAGGGCCTTTCTTCAGGGCAGGGCTGTAACAAAAACATTCACCATGTAATTTTTCTCATAATGTCATTTAAACCATTCAGAAGATTTCTATATGTTCGTCTGTACCAGGGAAGACAATTCACCTGAGTGTGTTTGCAAGCATTTTGTTGCTATGGTCCAATGAGCATCATATGTCTATGGGCATGGGGTTAATGTTAACTTGTGTCAGTTTATTTATATAAGCAGCAGTTCCTTATGTCATGGCTAGTGCATGTCTAACATACAGCACAGTAACAAATCTTCTTCACAATCACATCCCAACAATTTTACTTGATGATATGATTGTATATGATAAACATTAACATGAAAGTATTTATATAAAAAAAAATCAAAAATTAATATAGCAATAAATAATTTGTATGGGTAAGCTCAGGCGTAACACAGAACACGATCACATTTTAACCAGACCTCACAAACCAGACTGCTGTTTTGTCTCCTTGTCTTCTTTTTTCACTTTTCGTTGAGGCCGAAAAAGAAAGCACAGTGCTTTTGTGCGGTTATTGCATTGAATTACATATGGAAGACTCTCCAACAAGCCATTTCATATAAATCTTACAAAGAAAACAGTTTTCTGGAACAGTCTATGTTAGAAAAAATAAAAGACAAAAAAAAACATATCAAATGCCAAATGAATTATTTTCATCCATTTTTTAACAATAAAATAACAAAATTCAATTACAATCAAATAAAATGTTGAAGATATGCCTTGATGGAGTAATGTTAACAATTTAAAACCATGCAGCAAACTGGCAGATTGAACAGTGAGAAATAAGACGCTTGGTGACTATCAAGGACATAGAGTGTATAATATGACAAGGATAATACATACAGTGAGTGGTATGGGCAGGTTGCCCACAGCCTGCAGTGCCCTCATCATTGAATTAATATTATCAATGAGCCCGGTCCATACAGCTATAGGCCACAAGAATAAATGTCAAACGGACATCCCAGTCATGTTATTGTCTGTGATCTGTTTTCTGATGTCATATTTAGTTTTGTTAATGTTAATAGGAACATATATGCAACAAGTCAGAAGTTACTGTTTCATGGATAAATAGCCACTGTTGATAAAGACATCAGTGTTGAAAGTAAGATAAGTTTGACATATATTCTTGTTTTCACTGCTTGAGTTTCAATACTTGTGATCCACTTGGTGTCATTAAAAAGAAATTTTAATCATTTTATTCCCAGAAACACACTAACATAAAGAATTTTTTTCTCAAAATTCTGTCTATTTGATCTTTACAGCAAGATTCTAGCTAAATATACATGCCTTTTTATAGAGATTGGTAGTGTAGTTAGGTGCAGTCCGTCCCTTTCATAAGTTCATGAATTTGTTAGGTTTGTTAGTTTGTCCGCAGTTATAGTGTTAGAGTGATAAAGTCCTATGGATTGCTTGGATTGTTTTCATGTGGCACATTGTATATGTATATATCAATATCCAGGACGAGTTCAGTAATGACTGTGATTGGACGATTTCTGTTGTCATGGTAATCATTTTAATCAAAATCTTGTTAGCACAACAAAGCGCCACTAATTGCTTGGATCGTTTTCATATTTCACAGGCATATTGTATATACCAATATCACAGACAAGTTTGATAATGGCTGTTATTGGATGTCCAATCTTTTTAAAGCAAAATATTGCGGGAAAACATTGCAGATCTATGTTGTGTGTGTCAAACAACATAAACAATGCCACGCCCCTTTTTATTGACGTCACACTCAATGACGTCATTACAACATACATTTTATTACGTACATTGTAATGTACCACTATATTGTGAGACCACAAAACAACATAGATCTGTACTTCTTACAATGTTAACACTGGTTCGCTTTCAATATAAACCATCTGCGGTTGATAAATTTGAAATAAAGACAAGAGCATTGGAATATGAATATTCTGCAAAAGAATATCTCATAGGTGCAGAACACCCTCTTGAAGCATCAAGTATTAGATTAAAGACTATCTGATGTTACATACAACATTTAATTGTTTATTGAAAGAAGTCTTTTATCTAACATTGAACTGTTAGGGTATTGGTTAAATAGTAATTTTGATACAAAGCATTTGCTATGCACTATACCATTTGTATTCGAATGCAGGGAGAACATCCTCTATCTTGCCAGGAAAAAAAATCCTTAGAGACACTGTTCCCAAATCTAATATTTAACATGCATTTTGATTGGTAAAAATTATCATCTGCTCAAGTCTGCTCTTGAAAAGGATTGGAATGGACATCAATGAAGCAGTTTCAAGAAATATTCACAAACAAAAAAGCAATGATCAACATAGCTCTAAGGTCATTGGCTGATGTTTAATATGTTATATTATAATTGATGTTATTATGTTGAATTTAGTTTGAATTAAACTAAGAGGAAACATTATATTTCGTGGACGATTCATGTTAGTGCATGCACAAATTCCATTGTGTTACTATGGTAACTATTTTGTATTTGGGAGTTTTAATAAAAAAAATAAACTCAGTATAATGAAAACAACTTTGATGTTGTTAACAATTGAATTCTGGGATTTCTGTGGTCTCAAAGAGTAGTTCAGATCGTTCTTTTACATTGTTGAATAGACATGAAAGCAGAATCTGCAGATAAATGTTAACAAATTGTGAAGCATAAGTTGGAGTAAGAAGAAAACATAGTTGTAGATTTCCAACTTTCTTGATAATAGAGTAATTCTTCAAAAGGAGCAGGCCATTACCTACAAGTAGCAAGTTTCTATCTGACCTTCTAGTGTGACCCATATTGACCTGAAAAAAGGTCATTAATGTAGAGTGAATCAAATCAACTTAATATTGATGAATTAGGGTGAAATAATTGTTTTGTCACACATAAATTGGAATATATAAATTTGGACAATATTTCTGTGTTTGCAGGTGAATATAATAAGATTAGGTTAAATTGATGGTGACAAATACATGTAGATACCATGCACTAGGCACCATAGTGAATGCTTTAACCCTTCCACTCCAGTATTATGTGTCACTTACAGCACAAGACTTACCGTAAGAGATGGCTCTGGTATCTAACTTAACACTAATACATTGCTTACAACATGATTAGAATAAATCTTATCTTTTGTCAAAGTATCAGAATTGACAGGATAACCAACCAAAACACCATCACTCATCAATGTCCTCCGTAGTGTGTGATCCTCACAAACACGCTGACTGACTTTTCAGTTTGCTGACAGAAGCTGTGGGGTTGAGGTGTCATCCAGCATATTGTAGTAGGGATGAGGCATTGAGTTTCCTTTGTTAATGGATCATTCTGCCCCATCTGGCTGAGGTCACAGATTTTTTATGCCCTTATTAGGAGGTAGGAACACTCCGTGTATGTACTTAGTTTGAGGCCAGAGATTATACTGATGTTTTCACACACGATGAAAACCTAGTGATACAATTACTTCTATCTTCGATCTTAAGTGATCAAAGTGATAAAAGGTCTTGTATACAATTCCAGCTCACTACCGTGAGTGGTAGTTTGCATAGGTCAGGTGATACGCATCAAAGCCACATTTGGGATGATAAATTACCCTTGAACAGCCCAAAGAGAGATTTATCTGTATGATAAAAGAAAGTAGTTAAATTTTGGAGAGTGTGATTTTAATGGTAATATCAAGTAGTAATTTTAGCTAGTGCCATTTTTGTGTCATGGCAGGCCAATAAAAAGTGTTTTATTTCTTGTCATTTTTGTTGTTGAAAATGTGCTGAGAAGGAGTTATTTTTTGTTTTATATTCTTTACATGGATTCATATGCATCAGTATTTTATTTTATCATTTGGCCTCATGATTACCTGTTCTTTTTAAACAATTAATATAGATTGTCAGAGGTAACATGCCAAGAATATTCTTTGTCTTTGAGGAGGTGATTTGAACTTATTTTTTTATACCAAATATAGGACCTTGCTAAGAGATATAAGACTCAACTCTTTTAGCTGTGCTGACTTGTTTGAGCTAATGCAATGAGAGAAAATCCTCTGTCATTCTGTGTGTCCATCAAGCTTGACCTTCTCTGAAACTACAGGGTAGATGTATGAGTTATTTGTATGTAAAATGCAGTCAGGCGATGAACCCTTTCTTTTTATCTAACACAGTGACTGCTATAGTCGAAAAACACTGTTGAAGGGCAATTATTGATGGAGCCAAAAAGGAAAATGGGTTTTGTTCTTTTACACAAAATGTAAGTTTTTCCATTTTGCCCTACATATAAATGTGTACCCTAAAAATACAACACAAATATTCTGTATATTTTCAGAGTCCAGGATAGCGGAGGAGGAGGAGACGACAATATGTCTGATAGAAAGAGGATCACGAACCCAGAAATACAGGTAGGCTAGGTGATGATATCTGATAGGAAGAGGATCACAAACCCAGAAATACAGGTAGGGTAGGTGATAATATCTGATAGGAAGAGGATCACAAACAAGAAATACAGGTAGGGCGGGTGATAATATCTGATAGGAAGAGGATCACGAACCCAGAAATACAGGTAGGGCGGGTGATAATATCTGATAGGATGAGGATCACAAACAAGAAATTCAGGTAGGGTAGGTGATGATATCTGATAGGAAGAGGATCACAAACCCAGAAATACAGGTAGGGTAGGTGATAATATCTGATAGGAAGAGGATCACGAACCCAGAAATACAGGTAGGGCGGGTGATAATATCTGATAGGAAGAGGATCACGAACCCAGAAATACAGGTAGGATAGGTGATGATATCTGATAGGAAGAGGATCACAAACCCAGAAATACAGGTAGGGTAGGTGATAATATCTGATAGGAAGAGGATCACAAACAAGAAATACAGGTAGGGCGGGTGATAATATCTGATAGGAAGAGGATCACGAACCCAGAAATACAGGTAGGGCGGGTGATAATATCTGATAGGATGAGGATCACAAACAAGAAATTCAGGTAGGGTAGGTGATGATATCTGATAGGAAGAGGATCACAAACCCAGAAATACAGGTAGGGTAGGTGATGATATCTGATAGGAAGAGGATCACAAACCCAGAAATACAGGTAGGGTAGGTGATAATATCTGATAGGAAGAGGATCACAAACCCAGAAATACAGGTAGGGTAGGTGATGATATCTGATAGGAAGAGTATCACAAAACCAGAAATACAGGTAGGATGGGTGATAATATCTGATAGGAAGAGGATCACAAACCCAGAAATACAGGTAGGGTAGGTGATAATATCTGATAGGAAGAGTATCACAAAACCAGAAATACAGGTAGGATGGGTGATAATATCTGATAGGAAGAGGATCACAAACCCAGAAATACAGGTAGGGTAGGTGATGATATCCGATAGGAAGAGGATCACAAACAAGAAATACAGGTAGGGCGGGTGATAATATCTGATTGGAAGAGGATCACAAACCCAGAAATACAGGTAGGGTAGGTGATGATATCCGATAGGAAGAGGATCACAAACAAGAAATACAGGTAGGGCGGGTGATAATATCTGATTGGAAGAGGATCACAAACCCAGAAATACAGGTAGGGTAGGTAATAATATCTGATTGGAAGAGGATCACAAACCCAGATATACAGGTAGGGTAGGTGATAATATCTGATAGGAAGAGGATCACGAACCCAGAAATACAGGTAGGGTAGGTAATAATATCTGATTGGAAGAGGATCACAAACCCAGAAATACAGGTAGGGTAGGTAATAATATCTGATTGGAAGAGGATCACAAACCCAGAAATACAGGTAGGGTAGGTAATAATATCTGATTGGAAGAGGATCACAAACCCAGAAATACAGGTAGGGTAGGTAATAATATCTGATTGGAAGAGGATCACAAACCCAGAAATACAGGTAGGGTAGGTAATAAACTCTGATAGGAAGAGGATCACAAACCCAGAAATACAGGTAGGGTAGGTGATAAACTCTGATAGGAAGAGGATCACAAACCCAGAAATACAGGTAGGGTAGGTGATAAACTCTGATAGGAAGAGGATCACAAACCCAGAAATACAGGTAGGGTAGGTGATGCTATCTTATAGGAAGAGGATCACAAACCCAGATATACAGGTAGGGTAGGTGATAAACTCTGATAGGAAGAGGATCACGAACCCAGAAATACAGGTAGGGTAGGTGATAAACTCTGATAGGAAGAGGATCACGAACCCAGAAATACAGGTAGGGTAGGTGATAAACTCTGATAGGAAGAGGATCACAAACCCAGAAATACAGGTAGGGTAGGTGATGCTATCTTATAGGAAGAGGATCACAAACCCAGATATACAGGTAGGGTAGGTGATAAACTCTGATAGGAAGAGGATCACAAACCCTGAAATACAGGTAGGTTAGGTGATAAACTCTGATAGGAAGAGGATCACAAACCCAGAAATACAGGTAGGGTAGGTGATGATATCTGATAGGAAGAGGATCATGAACCCAGAAATACAGGTAGGTTAGGTGATAAACTCTGATAGGAAGAGGATCACAAACCCAGAAATACAGGTAGGGTAGGTGATGCTATCTTATAGGAAGAGGATCACAAACCCAGATATACAGGTAGGGTAGGTGATAAACTCTGATAGGAAGAGGATCACAAACCCTGAAATACAGGTAGGGTAGGTAATAATATCTGATTGGAAGAGAATCACAAACCCAGAAATACAGGTAGGATGGGTGATTAGTGTGAATCAAACCCAAAGATACAGGTAGGGTTGATGTCCTGAAACATGCAGTAAGAATGTATACTAATATTCAGTATCTGTTCTCATACCTCATCAGAGTGAATTAGAATCAAAGAATATGACATTATGATCGCTGTGGAGTAAATATTAGACCTTTGTGAACATCATTTGTTACATATAGGCTTGGAAGTCTGGTGCAAAATTACTTATTACAATATTTCAAATCTATAGTAAAATTTAAAATATACACATCTCAGAGTATGTGAGAAATAAATAAAATCTGAGAAAAGACCTAAAGTTGCAATATTTGATCTGGTCCAAGGAGAAATTGTTACTTTTGGGTGCTAGATGATCATGTGTAAAGAAAAAAAAATATTGATACTGACTTTAATTTTTCTTTATATATTACAGGTGCCACTGATAGAGTTTCGGGATGGCACAAGCGATGACGTTGATGAAGGTGGCGCTAGTGGTCACAGGAGGCCAGATTCTGGCTCAGATCCCGGCCGCCTGCGCTCGCACACAAGCCCAGAACTGAGGGAGGAACTCAATAGGTGAGGAACCAATGTGCAGTTATATGGGGAACCTAAAATTATTGATTTTAGTTATCGGAATGAATATTTTAAGCTTTGCATCGCACAGCATCTGCAGTAATGAAGGGAGGAGGAATTTTCTGTCATTTTGTCCATCAAGTTTCTCTTAAACAACTGGTTGGAGTTGTTAGTTCAGGGGATTTCAATCTCTTTTAGGTTCAGAATCATTTTCTAGAACCAATTTTTAGATTTGATTTTTAGAATCTATTTTTAAAGTCAATTTTCAAAATCGATTTTCAAAATCTATTTTCAGAATCGATTTTTAAAATATATGTTTAAATCAACTTTTGGAATTGATCTTTAGAATTGACTTTTGAAATAGATTTTTCCTAATGTTCATTGCTGTAATTCTTTTCTTTTTCATATATTAACTTAAAGTAGATAATGAATGTGAACAATTGGCACAATGCTGTATAAACCAATTTGCTTTGATTTGACGATTTGACAATTTCAGGTTTGTCCAAGATGCTGACAAAACTGCACATAAAATAGATTTAAAGTCAGCATTCTACCATGAAGAGAATCTTCAGCAACCGCAGCGCCACCATGTGGATGAAGAGGACTATCGCAGTAAGCTTCTTCCTATTTCTCATATAACCCAATCTTTGATGTCATTTTTTCTGATTGGTTGATACTAAATGGCTACCACCAGCTAAAGATAAGCAGAAAATTTGACTGCAGTAAAAGTATTAATATGATAACTCAAAATCTGTTTTATATGTGTTCCTATTGATGAGATTAAAAATGCTTATCCACCGTTTCTGAAGGTGTCATTCCCCTTTAAGGATTTGGTGATTTAATATGATATTTGATAGTCTATCTGTTAAAAAAACAATTTCAAATTAAATTATACCAAAGGCAGTAAATAAATGAATACCTGAACCATTATCACTGTTCAGAGGTGAACATTGCACTTCTTGGACATTGGTGACAAACCTGAGATGTTTAAAGAAAAATAATTTACACAAAGTAATAACCAAGATTTGAATTTGAGAAAATGACCCCTTTGTTTTGTTGATGTCAAGGTCACCGTGGGATAGAGTTCCCTCATGTCAGTCACCTGATGAGTCTGCACCAACCCTCTGACTGGAAGAAAAGCCATCGCCACAGGAGACACTCGCAGTCCCAGGACACCGGCACCGGCTTCCAGCCCACTCTGGAGGATGTGCAAGAAAGCACTCTCACCCAGGTAAACACTGCTTGCAACTTGACATTCCTAGGCTACTGGAAGTACTTATAGCTATTGTCATCACAGTTTTGTCCATCTATCCATCTGGCAGCCAATTCACCTGTGACAGCATATCTGCTTTAACTATTTAATTGTCTCAGCTTGAAACCTCTATGACAGATGCATTTTGGGATACTCACTCTGTTATTTAAGATGTAGGATATATAACATGAGAGCTGCATTTTCGGATGTCCCATATTGCCCTTGATATTGGAGGAAGAGCTCAGCCATATTGCCCTTGATATTGGAGGAAGAGCTCAGCCATATTGCCCTTGATATTGGAGGAAGAGCTCAGCCATATTGCCCTTGATAATGGAGGAAGAGCTCAGCCATATTGCCCTTGATATTGGAGGAAGAGCTCAGCCATATTGCCCTTGATATTGGAGATAGAGCTCAGCCATATTGCCCTTGATATTGGAGGAAGAGCTCAGCCATATTGCCCTTGATGATGGATATAGAGCTCAGCCATATTGCCCTTGATAATGGAGATAGAGCTCAGCCATATTGCCCTTGATATTGGAGGAATAGCTCGGCCATATTGCCCTTGATATTGGAGGAATAGCTCGGCCATATTGCCCTTGATAATGGAAATAGAGCTCAACCATATTGCCCTTGATATTGGAGGAAGAGCTCAGCCATATTGCCCTTGATATTGGAGATAGAGCTCAGCCATATTGCCCTTGATATTGGAGGAAGAGCTCAGCCATATTGCCCTTGATATTGGAGGAAGAACTCAGCCATATTGCCCTTGATGATGGATATAGAGCACAACCATATTGCCAAGGAGTTTATCTTTCTTAGCATGTTCTTGTTGTCATTGTTTGAAATGTTAAATTTAACCTATTTTTCTTAAGATTTTTTTGTAACATTTTAGTTACGTTTTGTTAGATATGTTTGTTATTTTGTTAACAGGAAGAGGGACTAACCAGAAATGTCATGTCTGCCCCTGACCTTGAATCCACAAAGTTCACTGGGTCACAGGTCAAAGTGGACCAGTCAGCAGACAATGCAACAAAGTCAGGTGAGGTCAAAATATACCTTGGCGACACAGGCGAGTCTTCTACAGACCAAG